>OU343220.1:229615695-229692722 GCA_910596185.1 Chrysanthemum makinoi
TTGTTCCGGTGGTTCATTTGGTAGAAGAGAAACTTTATTTTCGACAACATTGTTCAAATGTCTTTTCTTTGGATTTCGAATCATTGTAATTCAAATATTGAATGGGTCTCTTGGTTAAAGAACCCTAATCTTATTTCCTTGTAATTTCTAGTATTTTGCTAGCTTTTTAATATCAATCGCCGTTCAAAAAAAAATTTGTTAACTCCTAAAAATAGATGAGAAGTTTGACACTCACTAATACCAATATGTCCTATAGTTTACTCACAATTTTTTTAGTTAATAGTAAAATTGTTAACAACAACAATAATACCTCATTCTCGTATAAGCGAAACATGACATAAGAGTCTAACTGTCACTTTGTGAAGAAAAAAAAAAAAAAAAAGTAATAACTATATTTTTCATAACCTTACTTTTTTATAGAGGGAGTATGTCAAACTTTTTTGATTTTTAAGTTACTTGGTAAAGTATTGTAAAAAACAGTCTCCCTCCTTATCCAACAAGAATTCAATCCAAAGAATATAACAGCCCTGTGGCCAATAACCAACCCCATCATCTCCACATGAACATCACTAATCACTTCATTTCAACCAAAATCCATCAAAACCCAATGACCAATCTCACCTCTATTCGCATGTCCAGCCTCACCATCAACAACACCACCAAAATCACACACCTTTTCCACACTCTAAACCCACCCATCAAAAACCACCCATCTTTTCTACACCTTAAACCCATCACATTTCGACCCAATAGTCTCTCTGGCACCCCAGTCTCATCACCCATCAATACCAATGATGATGCTAATGCTAATGTTGAAAATGATGATGACCCAACAGCTGAAGTGAGCTATCTCGACCCTGAAACTGACCCAGAGAGTATTACAGAATGGGAACTTGACTTTTGCTCAAGGCCTATTCTTGATATAAGAGGGAAAAAGATATGGGAGCTTGTTGTTTGTGATAGCTCTTTGTCTTTGCAGTATACTAAGTATTTTCCTAATAATGTTATCAATAGCGTTACTTTGAAAGATGCTATTGTTTCCATTTGTGATGAGTTGGATGTGCCTTTGCCCGATAAGATTCGTTTCTTTAGGTGATTGCTTGTTTATGGTTTGATTAATAGTTGTTTAGCTGTGTTGTTTGTTGATGATTCATTGGTTTGTGTATTTGTGGTTATAGGTCCCAAATGCAGACGATTATTTCTAAGGCGTGTAAAGAGCTTGGGATAAAGCCGATTCCTAGCAAACGGGTGCGTGCCATGTAGCTTACATTCATTGTTTTGGTGTATGAGATTGCGTATTTAAACAGCTTATCTGCTTATTGTGCATCTTTTTAAAAGTTTTATGAATACTTTTGAGTATTTGGATGA
This sequence comes from Chrysanthemum makinoi, assembly GCA_910596185.1. NCBI lineage: Eukaryota > Viridiplantae > Streptophyta > Magnoliopsida > Asterales > Asteraceae > Chrysanthemum > Chrysanthemum makinoi. The sequence continues at coordinate 229,617,064 of OU343220.1, forward strand.
ATAAATGAGTATTCTAGGTGGGTGTAAACTTACAAGTTTACTCATAGGATGTGATAAGATGTTTTCAATAAGTTGACCATGTGCTTCTAGCATAAGCTGTTAAGCAATCACAAACAACCCCAAGTCATTAGTTTAGTTGTGGCAGCTTTAACCGTGTCCCATAATTTTGGGTCCCTTGTAGAACAAAGCTATTTAATAAGCAAGTTGTTTAACTCTTTTAGTAATTGTCATACTGCCCATGCTAGCAAATAGGACAATTTGACATCTATGAACTAATTTGTTTAATATTTCAGTGTCTGTCTCTTCTTCTTTGGCTGGAAGAACGATATGAAACGGTATATAAACTACATCCTGGTTTCCAGAAAGGATCAAAGCCTCTTCTTGCACTTGATAACCCTTTTCCAATGGATCTTCCCGATAGTTTATATGGTGAAAAATGGGCTTTTGTTCAGTTACCTTTTTCAGGTAAAGTTTTTACTCTCATTCTTTTAGGTTAGCAATTCGTTTTTGTAATAACTTGATATTCAATTAGATCATTCTATTTTTCAGATGTTAAGAAGGAGCTAGCAACATTAGAGAAATCATTTGCTTTTGGTGCAACTCTGGATTTGGATTTATTAGGGATTGAAATCGATGATAGCGTTAATCCCTGGACTGGCTGTTGCATCTTCACGCGCGGAGGCCATTAGCAGGTATGTTTATACATTAAAGGCGAAAAAAAATGGGTGGATTGTTATTTGGTCGAAACAGATAGTTTTTGTGTGGGTCAAAATGGGTGTGGTTGTGTTGGGTTGACCAGTACCACTTTTTATCCTTTATTACGTTTTATCTGGCGTATAAACTGAATACAAAAACAATATTTACTAGTACCATGATATTTTATAAGTTGAATAAAGTGTAGGAGGTTCCATGCTATAAAAGGATACATTTTGGGCTACTTTAAACCCGTTTGACCCATTCCCTTTTTAGCTACATTTTCTTAAGTTTTAAACCGTTTGAGCAAAATCTTAACCAAACCGATCATTGACAAGTCAACGGATCAAAATTGCTACCTACAACTAAACATTTTACAACATGATAGCTGAATACGCTAACATTTCCATTTCAAAAAAGGCCTGCATTGTGAATTTTAAGGTTAACTGGACTGCAGTTAGACTTCAACCCGGATTCTACCCTTTTGATATATACTAGTTTACGTTTTTTATAAACTGCGTAAGAATGTTATGAAATAACCAAACATTAGTATTTTACCTGAGTAGCAAAGTCCATACTAAATTTGACTTTCAAAAAGATAAAAAAAAAATTGACCTCAAAGGTCTAAATGTCTTGAGCATTGTGATAGTCTGAAAGGACGACCCCAAATTGTATGTCCCTGCAGCTTGGATGAACGGATTAGAAGTGTGTTCAGTTGAAGCTGACGTAGCTCGTGGTGATTTGGTTCTATCTGTCGGTATTGCCACCCGCTATGTATATGCCTCGTACAAAAAATCACCCGTGACTTCAAGTGAGGCCGAAGCTTGGGAAGCAGCAAAGAAGACCAGTGGAGGTTTGCATTTCCTAGCTATTCAAAATAGTTTGGATTCTGATGATTGTGTCGGGTTTTGGTTGTTATTAGACCTGCCACCATCACCCGTGTAAGTTTGAAAAGTCAACAAGATGCTGGTACATATTGTGCTCGGTTATTGACTTTACCACGAGAGCCCATCGATTACGTTTACTCAACCACTTGTATTGTTACATACCACAAGGAGCACAGGTTACACTTTGCAAAGGATCAGATGTGAATCCGACTATATAGCACCAGGAGTAAAAATGTACTTTGATCACTTGTATTATCATATAGCTTCAGGAGCACACACACTTAAAAAAAGGTTTGGTTGTATCAGAGCATTTGTAATAATTAACATAGGATTAAGGTCAATATCGTTAATGTTCCAATTTTTTTTCAAGTAAAATGAATAATATCCACTGATAAAACCGTATTTAGAATGGGAACTTTTCTTTTGAAGGTAGCATAAATTTGACAATTTTTTACAAGAAACGCCACTTCAAAATTACACAATGATAAACATTCTATTTGTTTTTGAATTTTACCATGGTCAAAACCTTGATTTAAAAAAAGTCAGGTGATTTTGACGAGATATAATGAGATGCATAAAAAGAAGAAAAAAAGTACAATTTGGACCACACTTAAAAACTGGTATAGTGATTTAATGAGATGCATAAAAAGAAGAAAAAAAGTACAATTTGGACCACACTTAAAAACTGGTATAGTGATTTAAAGTGCCAACTTTTCTTTTACCAAAAACAAGCATTGTTGAATTAAATCATTGAAAGCAATACTCATTATCAAATAAAAAATATTGTACCTTAAATTTTTAGTGACATTATTTCACAAGGATAGTTCAAAACATTCAATGACAAAAGACGCATAGCAAACATAAATGTCATAAATTCAATTCCTATCTATTTAACCATCATATTACACGTTTTATGACCATGAAATCGGTCGGTTCAGCCAAATTCAAGATTGATCTCAAAATTTTGCATAACTAAGGAAGTTTTTTCTGGTAAAGTTACTCGAAGAAGATGAGTCTTTGACCAGTATTTCCATAATTCGACTATATTTTTACCATCCTCGTATATCGAGTGAAGTTTGAACCTTTAACAACTACAAATTACAAGGACTTGGTATACAAACCAAAAAACAACAAAGGACTAATCTCTTAATCCACATTTAAAAACCCTAATCAGAATATCCCTACTAGCTAAAACCCTTGTCACACTCACACTCTCTTTCATCACACACAAAAACACACAGGTTTATCTTGCGGAAAAAAATTACAGTAAATTGAAAGCTACAAGACAAATTGACATGATGATATATAGATAATGGTTGTAAAATTATGCAGAAATTATTTTCACGCAGAAACCCTATCTCTATCCCTTTAGGGTTTAACCAACACACCTACTACTTCAATCCCCTAGGGTTAGGGTTTTACAACACTTCACGAATGCCGTCAGCCGCCACCGCAACCGCCGCTATCACCACCGCCGTTGCTTCTGGAAACCCTAGGTTTTCATTTGGTAACACTAACACTTCGAATCGTGTAGGTTATAATTCTAGTTACAGGTGTGTTAACTGCCGTTGTGAAGTTAACGGTAGGCCATGGGCTGTGTTGAAGGAACACCGTGGTTCGGGTTCTCGTGTTGCGTGGTTTTGTACTTCGAGTAGCGAAAAGGGGGTGTCGGTTAGTGCCGTGAGTTCGGATGATGGTAGTAGCGAGGATGGTGAGAATGAGAATGTTGGAAATGAGGATGTGAAGGAAGCGAAGGTTATTAGGAGGAATAGGGGGAGTTTAAGTGGCGGCGGAAATGCGTCGTTGTTGTTACCGGGGAATCCGGATTTGTTGAAGATTCCGGGTGTTGGGCCGAGGAATTTGAGGAAGTTGGTTGAGAATGGGATTGGGGGCGTTGCCGAGCTTAAGAAAATTTATAAGGATAAGGTATATTCTGTTATGCATTTCGATGGATAATTTATCAAGTATACCTTTGATTGTGTTTGTGGTTTGTAAGTTTGTAAAATTGTGTAAACTGTTGAGTGTTTATGAAGTAGTATTAGTTATTATATTATATATACTACATGGTTATTAAAGTAGTTTTTATTGCTGTTAAGCATGTGGGCGTTGACTTGTGTATCGTCATTAGTTCTCATTCTGACACATTGTGGTCGTGCAGTAGTATTTTTAATTTCATTAATCTTATTGTGCAGTAGATCTAAAACTGTGGGTCAATGTTACTTGATGATATTTTAGTGTTGAATGTTTAACAAATATTAAATATGGTAAGATCCGTACAAGTTACTAGAAAAAACAAGGTGTTTAAGTAGTTTATGGCATTGATATGTTTAAAGACTATGTTTAATATGTGGTCATTGAGTTGCGTATTATCATGTATATCTATTTCAAAGCAAGCAAATGTAAGTTTACCAGTTCTCATTCCTGGAACTTGGTGGTCGTGTTATACATTGTAGATTATAAATTGTGAGCCAAGCTATGAACAGATGTTTAACAATTAGTGTGTTTTCTTTGGTGCTCGTAGTTTTATGGGAAATCAAGTCAGACTATGGTAGAGTTTCTACGAAGCTCGGTTGGCATTGTACATAGAAACCATGCTGAAAGTATAACCACGTTTATCAAAGAGAGCGTGGATGAAGAGCTAAAAGATGATTCTGTGAACACCAATGCTGTGCCACAAAAGAAACGACTTACTTTTTGTGTAGAAGGGAATATAAGTGTTGGCAAGTCGACTTTCTTGCAGAGAATTGCTAATGAAACTCTTGAGCTTCAGGATCTTGTTGAGATTGTTCCTGAACCAATTGACAAGTGGCAAGATATTGGACCGGATCACTTGAACATATTAGATGCTTTTTATGCTGAGCCGGAAAGGTATGCATACACGTTCCAGAACTATGTCTTTGTGACAAGAGTGATGCAAGAGAAGGAGTCATCTGGCGGACTCAAGCCTCTTAGATTGATGGAGAGAAGCGTTTTCAGTGATCGAATGGTATGTTCTGCTGTATATACCTTGCTAAGTTGCTAATTTCTCATCACATTTAAGCTATATATTGTGTCACAAAGTTTTCATCCATTACATATGAAATTTCTCATGTTTATCAAACCATAAATTGCAACGTGTAGTGAAATAGTAAATAGCAATTTTCTAATTTGGTCTTTGGACTTTGAAGGGGTTAGTAAAACCATCCAATTTTCAAAAACCTATATAAAACGCTGTCCTTAAACCCCTTTATCTACGAATGAGTTGTTTTGGGATATGTGATCTAATGGGTCAAAGGGGTATTTAAAATAAAGAGTAGCTCAAACGCCACGGGTTGAAACAAAGTGCTGCTCTAGTTCTTTAAGTCTTTAACAGTTCAACTTCATAAATCTTTGTATTCTTAAAGTTGATATTTTATATTAATATAAATGTTTTTAACATACTGACACGGAATTTGTGCCCAAATTGCGACCCTGATCAACCTAATCCTACACTACTAGAAAACCTATTTTGACCTATTAGTCAACTCAACGGACTTGCTCATATTGCCATTTCTGTAATGTTTATCCAGCTGACCATGGCCACATGTTTTAGGTATCATGGTAAAAATGCGTGACAGATCATTTTGACAAGTACAGTGGTTATAGTAACAGAGTTTTTAAGTCCAGTGATCAAATGAGAAATGAACTGGAAGTGTGTTGCTATCTATCACACCTAAACATGGTCTTCTTTGTGTGATTTTTGACATTTGACGTAATTCCACTTAAGTTAGTACTATAATATGAGCCATTTGAGATAAAGCATAATGCAAATATATTTATTTTTAAGTGAATGTGTCGAGATTGTTACCTCTAAATTTTGATAGACAGGTTCTGGACTTGTTAAATTTGTTTTCCATATCTCGGAAAGTGCACAGACTGATTAATTAATTTATTTATTTAAGGTATTTGTGAGAGCTGTTCACGAAGCTAACTGGATGAATGAGATGGAGATCAGCATCTATGACTCGTGGTTTGACCCTGTTGTTTCCTCTCTACCTGGACTTATTCCAGATGCTTTTATTTATCTTAGAGCTAGCCCAGATACTTGTCATAAACGTATGATGCTTCGTAAGAGAGCGGAGGAAGGCGGAGTCAGTCTAGAATATCTGCGTGATTTGCATGAGAAGCATGAGAGTTGGCTCTTTCCGTTTGAAAGTGGAAATCATGGAACTTTATCCATCAGCAACCCTCCTCAGATAGACAGCTCTTTACATCCAAACATAAAAGATCGTGTCTTTTATTTGGAGGGCAATCATATGCATTCTAGCATTCAGAAGGTACTTTTGCATGCTGAATATAGTTGACTTTTTTATTTTACCTTTTATTAGCTTGTATTGACTACATATGCCACACACAGGTACCTGCATTGGTTCTTGATTGTGAGCCCAACATTGATTTTAACAAGGACATTGAAGCTAAACGGCAGTATGTTTTCTTCCATTTCACATGCTTACAGTATCTATTATAGCCTTATAGGTGGCAAAATGGGTGGGTTGGCAGGGCAGGTTGGGGTAAACAGGTCAAAACAAGTAATTTTTGTACATGCTGAAAACATTCAGGTCTATTTCTGAAAGTCAATCTTTTTTAATCGAATGTATCAGAAAGTTTTATGCATTAAAATACGCTTTAGGCTCCCAATTTTAGTTTCCTTTTAAGCTAATCACCTGGTTAACTTGTTTGATCCATTTATAAGTAAATGGGTTGAATTGCCACATCTGAATTTTTACGTGATTTGTATCATGCTATTGGAAACATGCTCTTGTTTGCTTGATCTGTTAACAAGTAATGCTGCTTTATCTGTACTACTGACCAAAGTGGTTAATATCAGGGAGAAAAAAGTGGTTAAAATAAGTGGTCTGTTTTTCTGAAAGATGTTTAATCATATTTCAGATTCAGTATACTGAGCATTAGGACGAATGTGATGTTCTTAAATGATCACATTCTTTCTAAAATTTTGATGAAGTTTAATGTTGAATTGTATTGAATAATGAGTACCCGTGTCAAAAAAACATTATAAATGTGTTTTTGTTTACAATGTGAAATGGGCTTTTACCTATTGAATAGATACAATTATTCACCAACTTGGAGGAATGTAGATAAGTTGGTAATTATTTTATTTTGCAAGGTTCTTACGAAATAAACTATGTGTCAATATATAAACGGTTCTTTTTAAATCTTTGTGAAGGTATGCTCGACAAGTTGCAGAGTTTTTGATGCGTGAAAAAAGAAAAGGAAGTTCCTGCCAAAGGTACTGATGCAAGCAGCAGGGGTAGCCAATCGCAGGTGCTATTGCCTCATAATGGAGGATTATGGGTACCACCACAAGGAAAAGCTTTACCCGAATCACTAAGAAGGGCTATGTCGCTCATGCCTGGATCTGGCCCCAGTTAGTGGTTTGTTGCTACACTACAGTCTATGTTCACTTGTAAAAAGAAGTTTTTAACCTTTCATCCCAGTTTGGGTTTGATTGTAGGACGAAATTCAGCTTCATTAGGATGGTTGTAGGTTTTGTTAAAATTTTAGGTAAGGGGTTGTTCCTTCAACTTTATGTATCTGCACTCGCTGTCTTTTGGTGACTTGAATGTCGAGCTTCTATGTTGGTGGGTCTGCATTGGTAGTGAAGGCCTCTTGGTTAAGTGTTATATTCTCTGTTGATATTCGTTTGATGGTGTGTTTGGATCTATATTACCTTGCGCAATATTAGATAGATACAAGTATAAAAATCTATGTCGCCGTCTCTTCCTGCTGTTTATGGACAAGTGGGTGTGAGCCCCATGGGTGGGTTCTCTTCTGGATTGTGCGAAAATGGAATAAAGGGGTTCACAGGAGGAGGCAGTGGTTGCAGGTTGCAAGATATAGGTCGTTCCCAAACCTGCCTTTAATTTTTGAATTGTACGTTCAATTTTGGCCGTTAAACCAGGTAGACGTGGAATCTTCAAAGCTTTTAAATGATCTTCGGTCATTATTTGGCTTTGACGCTGCTTGGTCTTAACCTTGGATGCTAATTAACTAATTGAAATCAAGAACAATCACTACTAAACACGCTTTGACGCTGCTTGGTCTTAACCTTGGATGCTAATTAACTAAATGAAATCAAGAACAATCACTACTAAACACACCCATAGTTATCTACATCTTAATTAAATTACTTTATTTAAACCTTAATCAAATTGTCAACCTCAGTATTAGTGATAAATTTGACATCATCTGTGTACTGTTAAATGCAAATACTGGATTCAATGCAACTGTGAGTATAAATATCAGATTCATATATGTTTTCCTAATCACATAAAAGTTACCGTTTTTGCAAATGAAAACTATGAAAATCTTGTTATGTAACTACTTTTCTTTGTTACCAAACAACTTTTTAGGCACAGGTACTCAGGATCAAAAGTTCACTGTTCATATATATAGTCACCGTCGTCTGCCCAGGAATGTGAAAGCACAGTGAAAATTTATCTATACATGCTTATTCATATATCCGTTTCCTCTTCAACACTGTCGGTATTATCGAGATGAATCCAATGAGAAAAAGTACAATTAATGTCTTCATATCGTATAGATCTTTAACAGAGTTCAGATCTCCAAGAGCAAGCCCAGCCTGTGCAAGAAAAAGAAGGAAATATGAGGATAGTCAATCAAACAATTACTGTCACATAGTTCAAGTGTGTGTTATAATATAAAGCCACATCATTCCACACAAAAACCCCCAGTGGGTTTGCACGTAATTCAGTATGCAGTATTCCTATTGTATTTGTAAAAAGCAACATTTAGCTTTCAGACACTAAAATATGAATTTCTTGACTAATAGTGTGATCACATTACAATAGTGAAAAATGGTGATTTTTTATTTTTTATTTTTTATTTTTTTTCTTTTTTCCCCAGTGTTCAGTAATATAGGATATAACCTGTGTTTATCACCTGAATGCTGGTTTTGAATCCAGAAACAAACTAAATTTGCAAGCCTAAAGGAAATTAATATCCAAGCTACTTACCCGCACAGTAATATAAGAGGCTGGGATGATGCCAACAACTGTAGCCAGTAAGAACACATGGAATGGTATATCCACTATCGGAGATGCCAAATTAATGAAGAGGTTTGGTAGGGTTGGAGTGATCCTCAGAAAGAGCATATAGTTTAGCAAGCTGTCTCTACGCTTTGCTATCTGTGAATACAACTGAAAGGTGAGTACACCAGAAGAACAGATATATTATAGTAAAAAAAAGTAGTGGATATATACCTCTGCCTGAAAGAACTTTAACTTTTCCGGCCACAGCCATACAACTATGGGCCTTCCAATTAACTTTGACAGAAAAAAGCAGGAGGATGCTCCGGCCGTGGCATTAAAGACAACCAAGAAGATGCCTTTTACACCAAAGAGGGCTCCAGCAAGCAATGACATGAAAATGGTTCCAGGAATCATAAATGTTTGCATGAATATGTAAATCGAACAGTAACCCAAAATGAACATTGTTGGATAAACGGTTGCATATGCTCCAAGCTGATCTCTGGCAAGAAAAGAAGAAGTTCATATTTATTCATCTAAACCAATCAGGAATGTAAGGTCGAAGAAACACATTTCGAAGCTAGAGCCTACTTAATTCAGTTTTTGGTTCTTGTTTATATGTACCGTTAAAAAGCTATACTAAACTTCTAGCAGTGCTGTGTATCATGCAATCCTGCAGATTTTTATAACCAGTGCCATCCACCGTGGCCCATCTTTCAAATGATCATTTATAAGAGAGATATTAGTTAGGCAATGGTTGTCTAGGGTTGAACATGTTAGAAACGTTTCTGGACCTCAGCGGTATGGCCTTAAACTTAAAGAGAAATTTAAGAAGCCCTCTTCTCCATAAGGGATTCGCTGCTATCAAACTATTGACAATCTAGTTAGAGCCCAGAACAAGACTAGAATTCAAACTTCCTTTTCAAACCAAAGATAGCAATCACCCTTTGGATCAATTTTCTTGTGTGACAAGAAAATGGATAATCCATGTGAAGTTTTCTTCTAAAGACGTTCTTCTCGGTTATAGCCAACATAATTTTGTCATTGTAGTTTTTAAAATTTTGCCTAGTGCTGACACGATCTGCTAGCAGCCCACATTCCTAATCGTTCTGACCCAGCGCATGCACGTTCACTGGGCAAAGAAGCTTCTAAGTTGCATAATAGTATTTCTGTATGTAGCCTGTCACCTAAATATTGAACACAATGACACTTCTTAATAAAACATGGTCAAAAAACACAAGGCAGGATTGATTCATCTCCTAACTGTATACAAAGCGAACTAGCCTAGTTAAGCCGGTGACTACTACAACAGACACACAGTCCTGTAATATAATACTGTCCAACTCTAAACGCTAGCACAAATTCTAATGCAACTCAGTAAACTCCTAAAGCACATAACAACACTAGTTTCAAGCAAAAAAAAGCATCATAAGAACTACACTAGTCTAGCATAAACATTACAAACGGAAAACACTAACAAGTGCTCTACCATACTAATCAACGCCATCTTACTCATAATTTTACTTACCTACACCACTATACACGAACTTAAGAAAATCTATATTCCATAAAAAAAAACCTATACTACATATGCAGATCAAGCCAAGCCATCGGGTTCCACATCAACACTAGTAAGAGGCTGTCTGGGATTGCTATTTTTTCCTGCTTATTTTTAAGCAGAAAGTAATTTGGATTAGCTTCTGCTTATTTGGGGATAGAATAAGCAGGTTGGGTGGGACCTGCTTATCACCTTATTTTTGGATAAAATTGACTTTTTACCCTCGTATCCAACCTAAAACACCTTAAAAAGATATACGCACCCTCTAACGCTCTTCTTTCTACTTCTCAAGATTCAATCTAACTTAAACGCTAATCAAGCAAATGCAAACACTATTTACTAAATGCTTCTTTTTAGCACAATGCAAACTTCTTAAGCACATAGCAATATCCGTTTTAAGCTCACGACATCATACAACACATAATTAGTTCTAACACAACTTTACTAATATCAACAAAACATAAGACGAAGCAAAATTCACAATGTACGTAACTAATACCACCTACTTAAGCAATCTCAAATCCGAAACCGATCTCGGCACTTTGAGCTTCCCATACTCAGCAGCAGGCATAGTTAAATAAATAGAAAACAACCCAACTCCAAAAACCGCGAAAACGGCCAAAAAAACCGTAAACTCCCATCCCAGCTTCCCATCCAATTTAGCACCTTTTGGTGAATCCTCATCCTCCTCTTGTTCATCTTTCATTAACCTTACACCAGTCTCCAGTACCACATTCCTTGGTGCAGCCATTAGTAACTAACGAGATTCTTAACTCTTGAGGATTGAAGAGGCTATGGGTTCATGATGTGACGTCAGCAAGTGGGGTTGTTTGGGTTTTGAGTTGGTGAGCGCTATGTGAGAATTGGGGTGGCTGATTTTTAAAGTCGTGAATGGTGGGCTGATGTAACAGCTGAAACGTGTTTATTGTTGATTTTGGTGAAGTGTTTGGATAAGTATATAATTAGTACTGTATTGTATCATCCAAGCTTTGTTTTAAATAAGCGTTTATCTTGTACGCAATTTGTTATTGCTTTTGTCCTCAAATGTCGAGAGTTTAAAGACTGCTTTTTTGGCTCATCTTTACTATATAAAATAGAAAAATTGTCAAAGATGAAAGTGAAAATTGAAAGTCAAAAGTGAGAGAAATGTATAATGTAATTAATACTTTTATTAAAACACCCAATTACTTAAAAGTACATTGATTTATTCATATTGTACAACCAACTAAAAGAATATTCACCAAATTAAATACAAACAATTAAAACACCCATATTAAAAAGTACAATAAAATTTTCACAATATACAATTTAAACAAGTTACAACAAAATGCAGAATATAAAATAATTAAACACACTAATTAATGTTATTTTTAAAACAACCTAAAATGAAAAGTACGTGTTATTATACAAATTAATAAAACACACAAAGTTTCATACAATTGTAAAAGTTGATTTTGTACATATAGTTTTGAAATCGGACCTAGGACAACGGTTCAATAGGAACCGGTTTTGGTTAAACTAAAATAAAAGTAATCGAAAATGAACCAAGAGGACCCGTTGAAAACGATACAAACTGGTAAATCAGGCCTCATCGAGATCTATTTCTCCAGTTAATCGTCACAGAGTATCCGCGTATACTATATATAAAGGAAAAAACAAAAAGTAAAAAGTTGAAACTAAAAATAGAAATATTGAAAACATATATTTGAAACTATTAATACATATCGAAAACCGAAGTTGACGGGGCGTTTCAAAACACGGGTTGACCCGGCGTTTAATTTCACCTGTTCAACCCAAACCGGTCGGGTTGACCCGGTTTAAATCAATTCATTTTTCACCAAACGATTCAACGGTTGAACCACAGAGGTCGATCCGGTTTCAAACATTATGTTTAATACCAAGTCTTAAACTTTTATTATTTTTCATTTATAACCATAAACATTTTTATCACTAAACGATCTGTCAAATTAAGTTGCTATGCACATCGCATCTTAGTACTGCCTTTAACTACATGTATATATAATTACCATTAAAAATTCAAACTAATATTAAATGAAAATAGATTCGGCATATTCAATGTTGGAAATTCAATACAATTTTTTTTTTATTATTATACATACAAAGCATGTATCCGTGTTTTTGAAATTTAAAAAGTGAGTAATGTTAAATTTCAAATTACTTTCAAACTAAAATTTCTATATAAAAAATCCAAGAATTTGTCCTAATGAAATACTACCACAACAATTCACACCTAAAATTTCAAAAAATGTATGACACATTTGACAACTTTACTAATGTAATTTCCCAAAAAATATATATATTTTTTAATTTATTTAATCTTAACACTAATAATTTCTAAAACTTTATCACCATATTTTATTTTATAAGGCACCATATTACAATTTATTATTTTTATTGTTATGTTACTTCATAGTGTATTAAATATTGAAATGTGTGCAATGACCATATGATTTTTAAAAATTTTGTTTTGACATTTATAGATAGTTGAAATTGCAGAGATATTGTTGTGCATAACTTGAATGTTTACAATCACAAAGCACTGTATCGATTTATTATATAGTCAATGGGTTCATTTTTTGTTCTTGTTTTTCGCATTAAATAAGTTAAATACAAACCGTTTCAGAATATTGCTATAATGATGGTGATTGATTGGTGCTTTAATCATTGATTGTTCCGGCACATTAATTTCAAAGATATACAAAGTTTTCTGAAATAATTTGGTCAAATACATTATACAACCGTGTATATATATTTTGTTAAGTTCTTAGGTTCGGCAAGCTTTTTGATTGTGTCAAATACCATGCATTGATGATTGATAACTACAAAGTGAAGCCAATCAAAGAGTTCGGCCAAAGAGGATACAACACCTCATATGCCGTTTGTACTAAGAAATTTTACATGATGAGTTGCATTGTTAGTTATCTCATAATTGATGTAATGTTTTATTTTCAGTTTCAATAAATATTTTTATATATTCTTTGATACATGTTAATAATTTTTGCTTCAGTTGAATTATCGCATGTTACGAAACACTTACCACAATATCGCATATTGTTAATTATCTGCCGCTAAGAACCGTTGCCGCTAGGCGCGGGTACTCGTCTAGTAAAAAATAAACAGATAAACAGTCTATTTTTTTATTTTTTTTTCTTCCTATGGTGAATTTTTACACATCTCTCGCAACCTAACATAGTAGCTTTCTATAGTCAATACTAACTAGTACACTAGATACAACATAACTTTAATACTACCAAAACATGAAGATCAATGACAGGTTAGAAAGATAAACATATAAAGCAATAATACATGGGAAAACACAAATCATGGTATTGGTAAATTCATAACTAGGCTAACACATGAAGTGTTTAGCCTCTCATATTAAATAATGTAGCAAAAACAATGTTATTAATCATATTGAAAGAAGACATTGGATTCGATACAAATACTTGACACGATGCTAAAGCTAATAAATTAATGGTACAATTTCTCCTTTGAAAAGTGATTCGGAGCTGCTGAGATTCGTCCTTGGTGAAGCCCTAAATCGTCCTTCTGAGTTGTGGTGAAGAGGATGATAAAAATGCAGATTTAGGGCTTGTTTTTATAGCCTTGACATAGTTACGACGTAACCTTAAGTAAAGGGTTACACCGTAACCCCCGTATAACTGACGATCTTATCCATTTATTAATCTCTACGACGTAACCTCTCCCGCAGAACGCTCGTTAACATTTTCATCGTTTATGCGCCGTAACCTTGTAATGAGGTTACGACGTAACCTTCTTGATCACTGAAATTGGCTAAGTCTTTGGATTTCTACGGCGTAACCATGTCGATGGAGTTACGCTGTAACCTTGAGCAACGTTAAATTTTGTCTTCTAGACATAATCTTTGTTACAACGTAGGTTGTAAATGCTTTCTATGCCGTAACCTTCTTCTGGCCAGCAAACTCTTGTATAACTTTGTTAGTTTTCCTTCCAAATCCGTGTTTCTTCGTTCCAATGCTCATTTATACCCTGAAATGAAATAAAACGTAATAGGAGTATATATCCATGCAAAACTACAGAAATAGTGAGCATTTAAGGGGGAAATTGACACTAAAATATCAGGATTATTTGACGTCATCACTTGTCATGTCAGTTGCTTTATCAGATGGTCCAGCAGTTGGGGTTGCCATTATGGCAAGTGGTTCAGCAGTAGTCGGCATTAGTAACACTATAGGACATTGTCCAAGATGAAGTCCGCTTGCCTTGCTCTGCATCCTGGATTGAAATGAAATTGGAAGATGTGTTTTTTTGCCTTCAAGTGCTTTTAATAATGGAGGAAGCTGTGTTAGGTCACTATGTTGTAACACAAGCTATATGTTTAAGAAATGAGATAAGAAGTGATCGGATGAACACAAACAATATACACACGTATAAAATGAGGAATGTTATGCGTAGGATAATATTGAAAGTGAACAACCAACTCCTAAATGGGAGTTTACAACATTATTTATAGGGAAGGAACTAGGGCAACACACAAGTTCCCTTCCTTTCCTTATTGGGCTTGGATCAAGGCTTATGGGCTTTCTACATAAGCCTTGCCTTAAATACAAACATAAAAGCCTAATTAAGCAACCTATTACATATTGATTACAAACACTTGAAATATAGTTTAGGAGTGATTCCAACAATCTCCCCCTAAGTGTTGGTAATTAATAACTTAAGTAATATTGAAACGTTGTTGGTGCTAATGTAATGGTTGCTTTGACGTCTTTTGACATTCTTCTTTCTTGTGAGAAGAAGTGCCTTGATTATAACAATCTCCCCAGTGTGAGGATATTGTTTTCTTTGAAGTTTTCAGCTTTGACGTCTTCGATTTCTTTGTTCTTTAATTCTTTGTTCTTTGTGGTGGTTGTGATAGTATGTTGTTGTCAGCTACAGGTCAGCTTCGTTGCTCCAGCGTCTCCAAGTCTTTCTCCAACATGCTCACACGCTCATTTGACAATAAATTCCAGATGTGAAGTAGTTCTCGAGTCTTTACAACTTTGTAGATTCTTTGATTAGATGAATAATCATTATGACTTTGTGTTGCCTTTGATTATGAGAGAACTTCTTTTGTGATGTTGTTGGTATGAGCATGTGGAGAATCAGCACGATCTCTTCCTCCCGCGAGCATCCATCAGTAGCAGCATTTCCGGTACAGTTACGAACACCAATTGATCATTGTAATCTCTTCATAAAGAATTGATTACTACAATTGTTCTACTGATGAATGTCTTGATTCCATTCACCTTGGTCGGGCGAATCAGCCGTCCGAATCCCGTAAGGGACAGTTGGCATTACATAGAACAATTTCAAGTAATGACCCACATATTCAGGACTCGATTCTTAAAAGGAATCTCCTTAGCGGGATTTCCAGCATTTACAAGTTCGAACTTTGAGAGTGTCAACAGCATAATGTGAAGACACATCTCTAATTCTAGCAAAGGCTGTTCCTGAAACCGGATGCCCTCAAGAAGGCTAACACGATATACCGAAGTGCATCTACGGTTCAGGTGAGTCGCTGAGGTATACCGAAGCATCACCTCGCGACTGTAGACCGTTTGAGACAACACTAAGCGTAACCCACAAGGAGTTACCGAAATGACCTGCTGTCAGGGCTATTTGATGTTGACCCTGGCAGGAGTTTCCATTCAATCACTGAGGATCACAGTTGTGAACCCCTCATAAATGTTCTCGACAGATTGCTAAGATCTGTGTAGGAATCTAGAATAGTGTCACTTGCGTCCTTATTGTCGAACGACAAGTGATGGAATGTCGAGTGTTCCTAAGAGATCTTTTGATGAATCTCGTGGCTCTAGACTCAATTGTGCGCTTTGGTTTTCCTGAGCGGAGACTAGGGAGAGGGTCTCCTTCTTCAATACCAGCAATCTCTAAGAGAAAGCCGATAGTTTACGTAGGGTTCCCTATGAGAATGAAACAAGCTTCTATTGAGAGAAACTTGAGTGGCTAAGAAGGTTTAGTGCATGCGTCACTGGGTCCATGACGACTTTTAATCTTCAATACCGGTGTCATCAAGTGAAAACCAGTAGCATATGAATTGAACCCGGTGTCTGCCCTAAGTTGAATAATCTGGAGGGCTATTTCTTTTCACCATTTTCTTTACTTTTCTTTTTAATTCTTCAACTCCTTCTTTCTCCGATTCTCATTTTCTCCTTTTTAATAATCATACCTAAGGACTTCTAGATTCTAACTATTGGTGATGTCCTTGGGTAGATCCCTCCGGCTCTGGCGGATCATAGGACGGTTATTCCTAACCTTAGTCACCTTATAACTCCATGACTAACCTATGTTGCCACAAAACCATTTTCTTGAAAAAATGTCTCACAGTGTTTATGACTTAAAACATGTTTGTACCACTGAGAGAGTTTTATATTATTACAGAAATACTCCCCCTCCACATGTGCTTAAGTGTTTAGACAAAAATCTGCACGGTGAGAGAAGAGCGCGCACTTTTGAATTGATCGACTCAAGATAGACAATTCCCCGTGAGACACAGTTACGTTGCATAGTTAAAGAGTTACATTGTCAGCTTTTAGGTGACAACTAGCTCTAATAACTACCTTGAAGGTGTGGACAAACCTCGAAAGGTTGTCAAACCCGTCAAAGTTCATGTCTATCAAGAGTTTCTCGAAGGTACAATCTACTCGGATAAGTCTTGGAAGACACATCTTTTCGATGTATGACAGTTCAGATCTCGTCAATTCATGGGTTAAGTCTTAGCACGAGGATTCAATCACAAACTTCACAACATATTTGTATCACCCAATTTTTCTCCCCCTCAAAAATGGCATATAAATGTTATTTTTGACGAAATTTTGATATCGAATATGTCCATTTTGAGTTTTGTGGGAAGATTTCCACGAAGAATCATTTGTGAACAAAGATTTTAAGCAAGTACTCCCCCTCAACAAGTAATACTAACTTTTGAGGTTTTGAAAAACATAAGGGGAAGTACTTGTTCTTTTGAGCAAAACTTTGAAAAGTGAAAGTTTTGATAAGTTTTACTCAAAAGTAAGAAGCTTTCGCTCCTTTTTTAGGATTGTGGCACTGATGCATACCACAGGGTCCTTGCATTACAAGTACGGGTTGTACACTGTTATGTGTGCACAAGCCATTGTCAAGTATAGATCAACACATCCAAATAATAATTAGAGAAACAAATCAAGGAGTACCAGGAAGTCCTTCAATAACACCAGGAGTTCTTTCTGGACGTTGGTAGCCTGTTAGAGATATGCTCGGACGTCCACCCACGAAGCTCTCCAATGTCCTTAACTGATCCCGACGAAACAACCTTTCATCAATCCTTGTGATGATCTTCTTTGCATCCCTCTTTTCCCTCGAATTCCACCTCTTCTTCGACCCTATGCCTTCATGAATCTCCTTTAACCGATATGCTAACCCGTCCCAAACCTTCTTTAAGGTGTGATCACAAAACTTGTGAAGCTCCTTGCACGCTATGAAACAATTACGGTGAAGTTCACTACGGTAAACTACCCCAAACGTTGGTTTATTAAGGATGATGTACTGAGCAAGATGGTTGATATCGGGAAGGTCTAGCTGTGGTTTGGTGAGATTAACACATTTTTGGTAAGATTCCACGGCAAGTTGAAGGTCTTCAACACGTTCCTGGATAACGATGCTCCTGATGAATATTAGCAATGACTTGATGTACTGGAGCTGGATGTTCGTGGAGAAGTGTCGCATTTGTCCTTGTACCTTGGCAAGATACATATCTTCAATGTCATTGAGTGACAACCTCGGAAAATCCGCTTCAGAAAAGTCATATTCCTATTCTTCTTGGCGTTTGACTACGATTTTCTTCAGGAATGAGTAGTCCCATTTGGTAGACAGGCTAACATGCATTATGGCAATGATCCTTTGGTCACTGTACACCTCCTTTTTCGATTTGAGTACCTGGCAGCTTCTGTAGTATATTCTTCTTCGTTCAGGCCAATGATGAATTCCATATAGAGCATCGAGGTCATACTTTACCACATTATCAACGAACATATGTGTGTCTTCTTCCTCGATGGCCACATTGTTGGAGAAGATTGCTGCCGGGAAAGGGAAGGTGAGTGAGGTAGCGTATTTCTTGCTTACATCGCTACCGTGTTGAAGAAATTCCAGGTCATTGTTGAAGAAATATCGGTAGGGAATCTTTGGGTTGATTAGGTCGGCCAATGGTGGGTAGTGGCTTTGTCCAGTCGGTGTAGTATGGAGCCTTGTCAGGTCTGGTGAAGTCGATATTGGATTCAGGGTTGAGCCAATCAATGTTGTTGGACATGGCTCGTGCTATGTTGTCGAGATGATATTCTACTTCTATGGCACTGGCAGAGCTGTCCTTAAGCAGTTGAAAAGCGTCGTTCTTGATTCGTTTCAACTCTGCTTTCGTCATCTTCTTCACCTTGAACTTTTCCTAGATAATCTTGACCTGCTCCATAGTTCTACCATCTACCAGTTCTTGGCCTTCTGATAACTGAGGGGTTGCGTCAATAAGCTTTGAAAACCATTCATATTCTTCAGTTTCATCTTCATCTAGCCATGAAAAAACTGATGTTGATTTTTTCTTATTTGGCTTGGAGGATGATGTTGGTTGCTTGGTTGATGTAGAAGAAGGAGGTTGTTGTTGGGGCTAAGGAATCTCGTCATCATCACCACCAGTGTATTCAAAATGATCACCAGTTTTCTCCATTGGTGGTGCAGACTCAGAGTCCTGAGGTTTGTCTGTAGCAGGAGGACGTTGAGGAGATTTTCTAGAGGTGGTGGTCCTTTGGGGTGGTGGAGGCATAGATGATGATTCTTCATTTTTCTTCTTACGTTTCGGCTCAGAATCCTTATCCGCATCATCATCGTCTCTTGGACGCTTAGCCCTTTCAGCTGACTCTTTGCATGAAGTTTTGAGTTGATATTCCAGCAATTCCTCAAATAGTTTAGCTTCGTCAGAAGTAAATGTTGCGGATCGTTGAGACATTTGTAAAACAAGCTTGGAAATCAATTCTGCATTGGAGACAACGGTAGGTTGGACTGGATTGATTTGCATTGCTACAGGAGTAGATGCCATTGTTTGCTTGACCAATCGCATGAGATTAGGATAGAGTTATCTGGCGAACATCTCTCTAGTCACTCCAAGGACGGTGTCGAGAAGAAACTTGTGAATATATTCTTTGATCGTCTTTTCCATTTCCCTTGGATATCTCTATTAAGAAACTGCTGGATTTGATCTCTTTCTTCTGAAAACTTGTTCATTACATCCTGAAGAAAGTTTAAACTGTCGGCCAGTTGATTTAATTTCTTGTTGAACGCGTTTTTCTTCCTTACTTGCCTGACAGCGTTTACAATGTTAGTTTTTGCCCGTGATGCCCAAGTGTTGCTCGGTTTCTTGACTGATTTGGATGCGGATCTGGTGGTGGTGTCTTTGGATGGTGGTGGAGATGAATGAGACGATGAGTCAGACAAAGATGAGTCATGAGAAGGCTCTGGGTCATTAGGAGGCTCAGAAGTTTGTTCCGGGTTATGTTAAGGATTATCTAGAAGATAATCATCAGCTTCTTTTTCAGCTTTAGCCTATTCTTCAGCCTTTATCCTAGCCTCTTCTTTAGCTCGAGCTTCCTCTTCAACTCTTTCCCTATCAGCTTCCTCAATATCTTCATCAGTAATCCTTTCATCCTTCTCCTTTTTCTCTTCTTCCTCAAAAGTAAATGGAACCTCATAGTTTTGCTGCTGCTCCGTGGATTCCTTAGCGGTGTCACCAGTTCGCTTATCGGGTTGATTAACCGCATCACGAATTGGTATGGTGAGTGCACCACCGCTGGAACCTCCAGGGCCCCTAGTCTGTTGAAGATTAAATTCCTTAGCAACATGTTGTAGCCTGAGATTCTTCAGTGTTTTTCTGTAGTCTTTATCCTCATCATTTGGTTCTTCATCTGAACTCTCTTCTTCTTCCTGCTCTTCAACTGGAGTTTTAACCTTGTCTGTTTTAGGACTTTGAGGTTTTTCTAATGTTGTCGTATCATCTGTAGCAGTTTCCGAGTAGTGAACCTCTTCATCCGTGTCAGTATCCTCGGAGTCCTCGTCCTCTAATTTTGGTGCCATTTGAGGATTAGGAATAGCACCCTTAGATGGAACCTTCCTTTTGAGGGTATGAGTTCTCTTTGGATACTTGTGGGTACTCCCAGTGCTTGTTGCACTTCCAGCACTGCCCGATCTCCTGGTCTTCTTGACTAGTATAACGGAAGACTTTTCATCAATGAAGCCAACTTTACCTGATGCTACTGCTTCTTGATAACATGAGTACGATTGAAGATTCTTAATATCAGCAGTGAGAAGGCAGTCAGGCAAAACTGCACCTTGTTTCTTTGTTGTTGAGTCTTTGAATCTGACAACATTTAGAGTAGGCTCAAACAACGCGGAGTGATGGTTGGGGTCTTCAAGTCTCAATGGAATGTCTAGATTATTCCCGAGTATTCTTTGGATCAACAGCTTAGTATATCTGATGTAGGTGACCTTGGTGCCATGCTTCTTGAGGTAAGACATCATGTCTTCCCAAATCAGACTTGCGAAGTCAATATGCATCTTGTTGACCATGCCCAAGAATATCTGTAGTTCCATGAGCTTAGGATGCTCATAACTGCTATCACGTCCAGAAACAGATTTGCAATCATAATGTATAATGTTCTCCACGGCTGAGGGATGTTCTTTAAATCAACTTAAGAATGTTTAGTAATGATCCCGGCAGCTTCATCATAGGCAATATTGACCATGAATTGGAGTGTAGCCTCTTCCGATGGAGTGGAAACATAATCAGCAGGATGGATAGCAGGGAGAAGAAGAATTTCTCTTAAGTCCGCAACAGTGATGGTGACTTGTTTGTTGATGAGAGTCACCGTAACAGTATCTTGACCATCAGCCTTCTTCATAGTGTGCCAGAATTGATGGATATAGATTTCCGGTACTGTTGCAGAATTTGTGAGCATGTTGTGGTAGGGATGAGTCTTCAGAATGTCCACAGCAATACGACATGAAGACTCAGAGCATGTGAAGTTATCAAAGTCCACTTTGAGGTTATTCTTTCCAATCTTCATGTTGTAACCAGTAGGGAAAATATCTTCCATTGTGAGTATGTTTGGTGCGTTAACATTTTCCATTGTGACGTCCATTTTGTGATCTGAAAGATATTGAGCCAAAAGAACCAACATATCGAAAGACATTACGTTAGTCAAAAGTTGATTTTTTATTGTCCAATTATTGAATATGTTATGTTAATGAATGTTACGAGTCCAATGTCACTTGTTTGTCCAATAGTCCAAAGTAGTCGTGATAAGTTTCGTGAGTTTATTAATTTTGAATTTTAAAGTCCAAATTTTCACTCATTCACACAACATTATAACCATTATAGCTTATTAGTGACATTTTGGTTTTGTGACATTATGAGTTATTTATTTACAAGTTTGTACGCGTAACAATTCATAGGAAAGGTTAAAATAAGCTTAAGCGTAAAATTGCAAGCTTATGCGTAAACAGTGTGTGACCATACGCGTAGACATAAGCTTATGCGTAGGAACTCCTCTTACGCGTAAGAAATCTTACGCGTAGGAAAAGAGATCTTGGCATAAGGCTTACGCGTAAGCGTATGTGGGAGCTTATGCGTAAGGTTTACTCGTAAGAGTGAACCTTATGTGTAAGACTCAAGTTTACGCATATCCTTCACAGGATACGCGTAGTCCCCTTGTTGAACCTTACGCGTAAGATTTCTCTTACGTGTAACCTTCTACGCGTAAGGTGATTCTTATGCGTAGAGTTCCATTTTAACCTTGATTCTGATTTTGCACACGTAATAACCTGAAATAAATTCATCATAACATTTCCATTAACAGTTTATTCAACCTCTATCAAGATTACAAGTTAACACAGTTTAAGATGGTTACGCGTAGAATTTTACTTAGGCGTAAACTAAAACCCTAAAGTCTCAATTCTTACGAATAAGAAATCTAGCCATGGAATTTGAACCAAATTGATTCTGGGATATCTTAGAAGCTATATGATAGTTTTGCAACAATTTTTAACATCCAATGCATCAAGAATCAAAAGTACCCAATTTCAACGAAACTTAAACCCTAAAGTTCAATTTTGCAAAATTCATGTTTCTGTGTAAGATTCATGATAGGTTTTGGTCAATTAAGCATGTAACCATCATCATTCAAGCAATTAATTATCCAGAAACACTCACACAAGAAAAACCCCTAAAACCACGCATAAACCCTAAATTTTGAAAATGATTAAATGAAGTTTCTGGGTAGATTTTAATGTTGGAAATAGTTTTAGAATTGATATTAGAAACGTTTAAACACACCTATTTCACAACAAACACCCAAATGTGATTACATGTTCATACGCATATGCGTAAAACATGAAATCATGCCTAGAGTTAAATCTAACCATTGGTTTTTCATATAAATCAAAACCTATGTTTAGAATTACACCAAGAATCATTAACCACTTACAAATTCGAAGTTTGAAACACGGATTTGTGGTTTGAATTATAGGCGTAGGATGATGGTGGTTGTGGTATTAAATGTTAGAAATAAATGATAAGTGTTTTTAGGTGGAAGGGTTTTGTTAAAATAAGTTTAAACTTTTGACAATTTGGGTCCCTCCACCTCAACCATTTTCATCCAAAGCCCATAACTTCCATTTTGGTTAAATATGAAGTGTTAGTTTGGAAAGAAACTTGATGACACTCCCCCTCGACTTTTAAAATAGAGAAATTTTACAAATTTGTGTCCGAGGAGTGTTTTGAAACGTATCCACATAAAGAGGTTTTGGTGTTTGAATGGTTTTAAGATTGTTTTAAAAGTTCATCCAGTTCCTCTGGAGTCAAACATCTCACACCAATCCGGTGGACCAACTCAGTAAACCTAGCAGGAGCTAAGGCTTTGGTGAGAAGGTCTGCCAGTTGATATTCAGTACCCACAAAATATAATTCAATGGTACCCTTTTCCACAAGCTCCTTTATGAATTGGTATTGAAGATCAATGTGCTTAGACTTCAAGTGTTGAATAGAGTTACACGAGATCGCAATAGCACTGCGATTGTCGCAGTACATCGGGATTATGTCAAATACGTAACCATAGTATTTGAGTAATGTTCTCATCCAAATGACTTGAGCACAACATGCTGACATGGCTACGTATTCTGCTTCGGTTGAGGACAGCGATGTACAATCCTGTTTCTTCGATTGCCATGACACCAGTTTATCACCAAGAAATTGTAGAGCTCCTGAAGTACTTTTCCGAGAATCTAAGAAACCTGCGTGATCAACGTCTGAAAAAGCTATTAGTTCAAAACCAGAATCCTTCGGATACTAGATCCCCAAATTAATTGTTCCCTTGATGTATCAGAGGATTCTTTTAGCCTCGGAGAGGTGAGTTTCAGTTGGTCGCGACTGATAACGAGAGCAAAGATATACAACAAAGACAATATCAGGTCTACTGGCTGTTAGATACATGAGAGACCCAATAATACTTCGGTATTTGGTAGGTTCAACCAATTTCCCATGCAAATCAGCGTCCAGTTTCTTGGTATGTGCCATTGTTGTGGCATAGGTATCACAGGTTTGCATTCCATGTTTGTTTAAAATTTCAAGAGCATATTTGGGGACTGACTGGGAAAATACCACGGGGTGATTGATGAACTTGCAGTCCTAGAAAGAACGTAAGTTCACCCATCATGGGCATTTCAAAATGTTTTTCATAAGTTTTGAAAAAGTGTTTGAGTACTTTAAATGTGTTGACCCAAAAATAATGTCATCCACAGAAATTTGAACGATTAAAATGTGTTCCCTGTGATATTTGTATGAAAAGTGTTGGGTCGACTGATCCTTTGGTGAAATTATTGGCAATGAGAAAGGATGATAACTTATTATACCACACCCGAGGGGCTTTTTTGAGACCGTAGAGAGCCTTGTTCAGTTTGTAGACGTGATTAGGGAACTCTGGATCAAAAAATCCTTCTGGCTGACTAACATAGACCGTTTCTTTCAGTTTACCATTCATACAAGCAGTTTTGACGTCCATCTGAAAGACCGTGATGTTCATGTGAGCCGCGAATGCCAGAAAAATCCAAACAGCCTCAAGTCTAGCAACAGGTGCGAATGATTCCTCGTAGTCAATCCCTTCTTCTTGTCTATAACCCTTAGCCACCAGACGTGACTTATTTCTGATAACCGTACCTTCAGCATCTAATTTGTTTTTCCAAATCCATTTTAGACCAATAACATAGACCCCAGTTGGTTTCTTAACCAATTCCCATACTTCAAGACGTTTAAACTGATTAAGTTCTTCTTGCATGGATTCAATCCAGTTGTCATATGTCATGGCTTCCTTAATATTTTTGGGTTCAACTTGGCAGACGGTAAGTGCAAAAATGAAATGTTCACCGTCTGTCTGAAGGCGTTGTCTAGTTACGACTGGTTGATTTGGGTTTCCAATGATGTTCGCAAGAGGATGGTCTTTAGTCCAACGATGTGTGGAGGGTTGATGTTGATATATATTCTGCAGATTAGGAGGATTCAAATGGCTTGTAGATGATTCTGCAACATCAGAAGTGGCAGTTTCATTTGCAAAAGGGTTGAAGAACGCATTTGGATCATAATCTGCAGGTTGAGGTACGTCATGGTTTAGAAGATCATCTGGTTCAGCGTCATTGGATGCGGTTTGTTCGGCTGTTGTTGTAGAATCAATTGGAGGTGCTTCTTTAACAGTTGTTGTTGTTTCAGGTGTATCAGGTATTGGATTATTATCAGGTTGAGCAGCGGAAACAATTGATACATCTGGAGCACGTTGATCAATATCATCACTAAACAGAGGAGCAAATAGCTATTCCATTTGTTGACAAGTAAGCAGTAAGCTTGGTTCAGCTGATGATGGGGTTTGGGGGAAGTTTAGACGGTTATGTCCGGGTTCCAAGCTGTTTTGCTCAGAAGCCATTTCTGTAAGCTCATCGAAGTTTGCATGAATCGTTTCCATAATCTCCCTTGTACGACTGTTCCAGATCCGGTATCCTTTAGAATTCTCACAATATCCAACAAAGACTCCTATGTCAGCTTTAGCTTTGAGCTTACCAAAGTCATCACGATCATTATTTGGGTAACAAAGGGATCCAAATACATTAAAGTGTTTGAGGTTCGGTTTACGGTTGTGGAGAAGCTCATAAGGTGTTTTGTTGTGGCCTTTGGTAATCATTGAACTGTTCTGAGTGTAGCATGCAGTTGATACGGCTTCAGCCCACAAGTAATCTGGAAGTTTAGCATTAATTAACATTATTCTTGCAGCTTCCACTAACGTACGGTTTAGTCTTTCAATAACTCCATTTTGTTCTGGTGTTCGTGCAATTGATGTTTGATGCTCAATTTCCACTTTCTCAAAATATGCACGAATTGTTTGAATCACAAATTCAGTTCCTTTGTCTGTTCTGATTTGTCTGACTGTGTTCCAAAGCTGAACTTGAATTTTCGTGAGAAAGGTGATGATCATCTATGGAGCTTGATCTTTACTTCGAAGAAAATAAACCCAAGTCTATCTTGAGTAGTCATCTACAATTACCAAGATGTAGCGTTTGCGATTAATCATCTGCACACGCATCGGACCACACAAATCCATGTGAAGAAGATGAAACACATGCTGAGAGCTGTGTTCCATCTTCGAAGAAAATGAGCATGAGTGCTTTTAACTTGTTCACAAGCTGAGCATAGATGATCTTTAGAGTACCGAAATCTTGGGAGACCTTCAACAAGTTTGTATCGTGCAAGATTGGTTATGGTTTGAAAGTTTAAGTGTGAGATTCGACGGTGCCATAGCCAAGATTCTATAGATGTTGCCTTAGAAAGTAGACAGATGGGAGATGAAGCAATCATGTCTTGCATTGAGATTGTATAAAGACTTGATGTGCGGGTACCAGACATAAGATCGTTTCCTTTTAGATCACGAATGAAACAAGTTTTCTCCTGAAAAGCAACTTCGAAATCTCAATCACAAAATTGACCAACTGAGAAGAGATTGTGACCGAGACCTTCCACATAATAAAATCTGCTAATTTCGATGTTCCCATTGATGTAATCTCCGAAGCCCATGATATCCGTGAAGTGATCATTCCCGAATCTGACAGTGCCAATGAACTTTGATACAAAGTTTGATAACAGTTTAAGGTTTCCTGTCATGTGTCGGGAACATCCGCTATCAACAACCTAGAGGATGATCTGTATCACCTGCATTACACACAGACGACACAGATGGAATAGAAGTAGATGTGGAACCCGAAGAGTTAGAGGGTTCCGATGCAGTTATAGTTGAAACACACACGTTTATGATTTTAGGTATCCATTTAAAGTCAAGTGTATTATGTAACCTTTTCTGCCATCTCCAACTAGTCTTAGCTTTGGTCTTAGTGAATGCACTAGGTGATAAGTTCTTCCTATTAGGTGAAGTGGGTTCTATGGGTACATCAATGATTAAAGCAGGAGCACTAGAAGGTGGTTTACCTAGCACAGACTTAGAAGCATTAGTGGGCTTAGAGGTATCCCGATTTCTATTGTTCCGCTTACGAGATAAGATAGAATGAGCAACACATTTATCATGACAACCAGAAAACATGCTCTTACGACAACCAACACAAGAAGCTTCAAACATAACATTTAAATTACTTAAAGGTTCAACATTCGTTACATCACTTTTTTCGTTACATTTGTCAGACGCAATATCTAAAGTGGGAGTAACATGAGTTTTTTTCAAAGTCCTAAGGTGTTCTTCTACTTCAAAGGTCTTTATTGTTCTTTTCTTACGTCGTAACTTCCTATTCTTCCTTGTGGTGCTCTTAAGCTGTGAAGTGCTAGCGTTGGGAAAAAAGGCAACTATTCTTGTTTCAGTAGAGGGAAGCACATTAGATTCTTGTGATGTGTTATTTGGTAGTCTAAGAATTCCTGGTGCAATTACTTTTGTGTTACTATCCCTATCTTGCTTAATTTTCACCAACTCAGCTTTTAGATCATGGATAGTGTGTAACAAATCTTGATTTTCAGACCGAGTGTTTCCATTTTGTCGTAAAATATCTTTGGTATATGCAAGATGATCATCAAGATCTTTTGACGCTTGAGCACGAGTCTTTTTAAGTAAATCAAATATGACACCATATTCTTTTTTAACTTTTGAAATTTCTTGTTCATAATTTGAAATTTGACACTTCAAAGACACGTTTTGATCATTCAGTTGTTCAAGTTTTGGATTAAGAGTTTTTGTGTGCAACTGGTTGATTTTGTTTTGCAAAGCGAGTTCTCTATTTTGACAATCTTTTTGACACCATTGAAGACGACGTTTTGCATTCGAAAGCTCGTTTAACAATCTCTCATTTTCAACTTTTAAAGACTTGATTTGTGACACATTATCAGTATTCTCAACATTTTCAACAGAATCAGCAGTGATATAATCAAATGCATATTCAACAGTATGTAGTAACACAACTTTTATGGTATCAGCACATATAACATCTTCCAAGAGTCGATCAAAATCTTTTCTTAACTTTTTCTTTTTACGTTTAGTATTTGAAATTGATGATTCTGTATTCTCGAAAACTCTTTTCATAAGTCCAAACTCCTTGTGAAAATCCGGTTCCCAATATATTGCACACATTTTCAAATTTCGGACATGAGGTAAAATTCTTTTTTTTAAATATCTCTTTGTGCTCGCGCATGAGGCGATTGAAAATGTTCAACTTTTATTTCAGAATTGATTTCTATTTCACGTTCCAAAATTTTGATGTCCGATAAGAATGTTTCAAAATATTTAAGAATTTGACATTGTTCGGGTAATGTTTTTAATTCACTGAGTGAAGGTAAAGGACCATTAATTTGTGCAGTATTTGGTTGGGGACCAACATTAGAAGACTCAGTAGAGTGATAACCCAAGGTGTGTTAGAATTATCCTGTTGTGTGACGAAAGTTATGGCTTTTGAATAGTTAAATGGTTTGTTATAAACAACATTTTCCAATTTTAACCGACTCTCGTCTTCTGCATCTAATTCCTCCATGCGAAAATATTCAACAACACTCATAATGGAATCATCAATTCTAAGTTCTGCACTGTAAACTTGAGGATTTGGTTTGAATGCTCTATGTGAAAACTTAGGTTTGTAATCAGCAAGATTCGGTCCATATCCATTTGGATTTAGTTTAAAAGTAAACTTTTGAATAGTTGTGATTTACTCACCATGTTTGTAAACAACATTTCGAAACTCTTTGATTTTGTTTTGTAAGTCGACAATTTCTTCAAGATAGTCATCTATTTGTTTCCTTGAATGCTTTTTGTATTCACAAAACTGTTTTTGACAAGTTAACAACTCAGACTTGGCTTTTTGAGTTTTCGAAGTGAGAGCGTTAAGTTGTTGTTTATGATCATATTTCAGTTGTTCTATTTGAGACAACAAAGTATTCTTGGATGCAACTAGATCACATATATGTTTTTCCAAAGATTTTTCATTTTGGTATGGTTTAGCAAATGCGACTTCAAAACCGTTTTCACGTTTCTCTTTTGTTTGAAAAATGTTGAGTTGGAACTTTAAGCATTCATTATCCTTTGTCAACAGTGCAATTTTATCGTTTAATTTCTTATTGATGTCTAGGAACATTTCCATTCGAGATTCTTGGGTCTGAATTAAGGTCATGAGCTCAATATCTGGATTAGACACAGGTTCAACTTGTTCAACGTGAGTCTTAATATGATCATTATTTAGATCCTCAAATATAACCACGGAGTCAACTTTATTAACCATAAGGTCATCTTGATCGTCAAATATAACTACGGAATCTATTTGATTATCATCGGAATGAGATGTAGACGGCTCATGTTGAACACTCTGACCCTTGTCGGATGCAGATGTTGGCAGAGATATCAGATCAGAAATGAATATAGTTTGATCCGGTACCTGAGACAAGCGTCAGTGTCATACACTGGGCCTGTGTCACTCATGTGGAGCTCTTGCATGTTTGCCATTAACATCACAGCTGCATTAGCCTGCAAGTCCTCCATGTCATCATCCGAATCTGCATTTTCCATGAAGCTCTGTTCCTTGTTGGTAAGAGTTCCACCAACTTCATCCTTGAGAGACAAGAGTAAAGCTTCTTTGCGATAAGCGTTGCCTCTTTTCCTCGGCTTTGGGCAAGCATTAGCCAGATGACCCTTCTCATTACATTTATAACAACGAAGACCATTAACCCCAGTCTGAGCATTTCCCTGATCAACCACTTGAGCCCGTTGTTGTGGAGCACCTATGTTATTCCTTCCATTAAACCCTTGACCACTACCCATCTGATGAACATTACCACGATTCTGAACTTCAACACGTCCATTGTTAACAACAGCTTGATTCCTTGTGTTTGATGAGGTACAAATGCGATTGTTGGATTTGTTAGAGTATCGACCGAAGGCTCTTGAAATCATGACAAACCCTTGTTGCAATGCATCGAAAGCTTCTGCATCCTCATTAGATTCGTTGTAGAGTGCTTGATCATTGTTGTTGTTGTATGGAACCAATTAAGTTTCTTGCGATTGTTGTTGCTGTGAGGGATCGTATGGTGTGATCTGAGCAGTTGGTTGTGTAGGATTTGTGAAGACAGTTTGTAAGGTTGGAAATTGAGGATAACAAGCTTGAGCCCACAAAGCAAGAGTTTGATTATCCGGGAGTGAAGGTGAAACAGGAGCTCCACGGATGACTCTTTCTTTGTTAACTTCCTTTTGGTGGGGCTTCAGATAGTCGTACAACAATCCATATGTAGCATGGTGAAGATTCTTCGCTTGACGGATGAAAATAACATACTTTTCCCAATTAGGACC
Organism: Chrysanthemum makinoi; assembly: GCA_910596185.1. Classification (NCBI taxonomy): domain Eukaryota; kingdom Viridiplantae; phylum Streptophyta; class Magnoliopsida; order Asterales; family Asteraceae; genus Chrysanthemum; species Chrysanthemum makinoi. The sequence goes on from OU343220.1 coordinate 229,647,167, forward strand.
AAGACTACTAAGGAACTTTGTGTTGACTGCAATTCTTGGCATAATGATATTGTTTTTTTATCCAAGTCATTGATGATGTCTGAGAACCGATGATGATATGACTCTAATGTCTCCCCTAGTTCAATCATGAAGTGTTCATAGGATAAGTATATTTTAGATTCCATGTCTTCTTGATTGAGTTCAGTGCCTTCCATAAGAAGATGAATGTGCTCCCACATTGCTTTAGTAGTCTTTTGAGCATCAACACTACGAAGTATCGGATTGGGTAATCCCAAAAGGATATATTGCATTGCAAGTTCATCAGCTTCTAAGTGAAGAAGTTGACAAGTAGTAAGTTGATCAATACCGACAATGTTGGTGATATCATCTCTTGGTGGATTGGTAGTCAGATCTCCGGGTACAGTGATAGTAGGCATCTGAAATGGACCTTCAAGGATGACCTACTTCAAGAACTTTCCATGTGGCTTCTTTAGATCACAAAACCTAAAGAACCTTATCACCCATTGATCGTAGTTTCTGGGAGTGAGCATTGTAAGTCTGTCAAGGGATCCATCTTAATGAATGGATTGTTGGCTACTTAAAGCTTCACACATCTTTGCAAACCAAGATGGTTCCTTCATGGCATACTTGGATGAATGCTGATTTTGAAAGTTTGTGTAAGGTTGTACTTGTAGACTAGGGGGTGGTTGAATCATTTGTGGTTGAATTGCTCCTTGAGGAAATTGTTGTTGAAATTGTTGCATTTGTTGTGGTGATGGTGGAGGATATTGTTGATAGATTTGTTGTTGTTGTTGTTGTTGAGGATACACATGAGGAAAGTAGCTAGAGTATGGTGGTTGAGACATCTTGAAACTTGTGTTGATGATGGATCTTTGTAGTCGAATGAAACTTTGTTGATGAAGTAACCTTATGCGTAGAAACCAGCTTAAGCGTAGAGAGTACCTTATGCGTAGAAAACCAACTTACGCGTGACAATAAAGCTTATGCGTAGGAATAGCTTACGCGTAGACTTTAGAAAAAACTTAGCTTAGGCATAAACCAAAGGCTTAGTAGTAGAATCCTTATGCGTAAGATTAGCTTATGCGTAAGAAAGGCTTAGGCGTAAGAAAATGCTTAGGCATAAAGAATTCTACGCGTAAGATCTAGCTTACGCGTAAAACTAGGGTTTTGCCCAAAAATCCTTTACACTTATACCAGTGTAAAAGATATCAAAAGTCGAAGTGTTTTCAGGCTTATCCAAGCAAGAAAACACTGAGTAAACCAATAGCACTAAAGATCAAAGGATGAAGAGCTTACGCATAGACTTTGAATGCTTACGAGTAAAACTAGGGTTTTACTATGCGTTGGAAGTACCAAATGTAACCAAAACGGATTTTTAAGCACAAAAACGTTTAGAAGCCTGATTTTTAGGATGAAGTAGCTTCAAAATCACCAAAATAACACAAAAGTATGAAACTTGATGATCCAAAACACCTTTTCACCTTACGCGTAGAAAATACTATACGAGTCAAATCAAGCTTAAAAACAATTCTACACACGTAAAGTTTCAAACTTGATGCTAAAAACTTAAACTTTATGTAAAACCCTAAAAATCGTAAACGTGTTAAATGACTAATTTGCCCTCAAGTCTATATTTGTGAAATACGTAAAATATATCAAGCTCGTCAAATACGTTTAACTTTTAACTCATAAAGGACTTATGCAAGATAATAATAACCGACTTACACTTATGTCTACAAAGTAAATACTACACATCTAAATGACTTCTAAGGTACCAAACCATATTAAATCATGTAACAAATGCACTTGTACTCAAAGAGGTCTAAATTCATCATACACTTATTAATATGGAAATCATTGAAATTGTCCCCCTAATTCGGCCTAAACTCACGCACTTTTCATTTGTCCCATAATCTCCCATTTAATTCCATTTATCCTCTCAATTATGATGGACTTTTACCAATTCAAATAAAGCACATGTAAACCCTAAGATAAACAAAGGGACGCTCATTTTTTCTCTCCATCTCACTCGAAATAATCACCTACAAACCTTGATTCAAAAGTGACGGCAAACACCATTAATGTTTCTCCCATCTTCCATTCGAACCAAGGCAAGCACATAGGAGTTTCGTAAGGCGTTGGAAAGGGTTTCCGTGATCGTAGGCCTTCGTTAGAGGCTGCTGTGGACGTGGGTTTCCTTGGGTAGTTTCTGCCGTGGATTCTCTAGCCATGTTGCTGCTGTAATCTTGGTGTTTGGTGCGAAGGATTTGCTAGGTTGTAGTGGGTTTGGACTGCTGACTGGTCGTGGGTTCTGCTAGGGCAAAAAGGGGTTGATTTTTGTTTCGTCTTGATCTTGTTCCTTTTCCTTTCCTTCACGCCAAGGTAACACCACACCATCTTGTCTCGTTTCTCCCTTATTTTCTAGTCGAGGTCGCATGTTCAGCCTTCGATCACACATATAATACATGAATAAAATCATCACCTTAAATGATAAGCCTTATACACCTAAATCTGAATATGGAACCTCATGCATGTCACGTTTAAAAGAAAACTATATGAAGTGATAAAGTGATCATCTAAAAACCGTTAGGCAAAATACATGTAGCGTATGGGGGTGGCCACATGGCTAGTCACACATAAGAATTGTTTTGAAACCTCACTGATATTACATGCATAGTCATATATTGGAATATCTCAAGACCAGAAAATAACGAACTTTTGTCACGTGAAAGCACAACTCGAATATATGAAATAACGAATGGAGAAGCTTGGTAAATCAACCCATATGTGACCCTTTTATTTTAGAATTGTTGGACCGCATAAAATTCGACATGTGCATGTTTTGTGTAATCTATGAAAGGGACTAGAAACATTCGTATATAATTATATCCTTGGTTTAGAATAAATTAACAAGAAGGTTGGTTAAGGGTCTCGTTGGTTTTTTTTATATGTGTCGAATGGATTTTAAAATGGGATAAGGGTGTTTCGACCTATAATGAAATCACACAAAGAGTTGTATAGTCTTGTAGTAATCGGGTTTAAATGGTCTAAAAACGTAATGGGTAATCGAGATATAAAACTAGAGTTTTCATAAAAGTTAAAATGGTTAGTCTCGTAATTAATAAAACTTGATGGTTTAATTAATGATATGGTAAAGACATGGACTAAATAAGTAAAAAGGGTAAACATGCAATATTTACACTTAAGACCCTATACTTTGTAATATTTACACTTTAAACCCTAAACTTATAAAACTTGTCATAATTGACCAATAAACTACGATAATACTTGTTTCGTCATTTTAACCTAAATTGACCTTGATTATATCATTTATGACTAAATCTGCTAAATACGGAAACCTGCTATTTTCGGAAAGTTACTAAAAGTGGAAACCTGCTAAAAATGGAAAGCCGTCTAAATGAGTAATCTGATCTTAATAAGCGTTATCAAATTCATATAGGTTCCGGACGGCGGGATTGATTCATCGTGTGATCGTACTTTCCTATTTTGCTTGCTTCGAAACAAGGTACAGATATTCTGACCTTACCTCTTAAGGCTTCTCATGATTCGTATTTCATCTTTCGATATTCGTTTGAACTGTTATGCTTTACTCTAAGCCTCTTTATTAGGGCTTCCCTATGACTTTGATATGCTCCCTCTGATATGAACTCTGATATGAACTCGGATATGAACTTTGATATGAACTTTGATATGAACCCTTATGTTATGATATGATATGATTATGCTTTGACCCGTCAGTTTGATACCCGAGCCAAATATGTGTTCCTAGTCATGAAGGTAACATGACCGTGTCATTGATGCACAATGGCATGACTCCGGCAGATTATTGCACGAAAGTGATGTTGCACACCGTCCCCATTATGATATGATTATGAGCTCACTATATGTATATGACTTGGCCATTATGTTCCGGGGGGCGTATGGATGCATCCTAGATATGATATGTTCGAGGGATTTGATCTGATACGTTTGTTTATGATATGGTGAATGATGTCGGTAATGCATACGCTGTCTTCACAATTCCGGGAGCTAGCTACTCCATTTGTTACTGAGGTATCCCCTCCTATTGGTTTGGTATTCCGAGGTCACCCCTCCGAATACAATGGCTACTTATGATATGATATGATACGATATGATATGTTTCCGGGCTCGGGTAGATTTCTGATAACCCTTACACTTTTGATAAACCTATATTGTACCTTCCGTATTCCCCAACGCACCATAATCTGTATTACTTGTTCATTACTCAATACCCTTATATGATTTACTTTTACCAAGATATAGATACTCTATTACATTGATCTGTCACACTTTCATTCCGTTATTTCAGACTATGGTTCCATTTACGATATACGGGTTATTATATGTCATTGGATTGATTATGATATTCCGTTTATACGACTACGATTACTATGTATGATATGTATGTATGCGATATAAGATTTACTGTTGTCATCGATGATATGCTATCTTCTTGTTATGTGATCCTTTGATTTGTCTGTACTTACCGTACTTGCATTGTGAAATCGATTGTTGATCTGTTTATCTTTTGTACCTCGTTCGATTTATCTCGTGGACTATGACTATCCGTGGTATCCTTATCTGCTTGTTGTTGACCTGCCATGTTTGCATTTCTGTTTATGCTACGGTTTGATTGGGTAAATGGTTCAACTTATGGGGTCTAGCTTGTTAACTTGTTTAATTGCTCTGCTATGTATTTAATTCATTTAATTATAGTGTTCATATCTTTGTATTCCTACTTGTTACGTGTATTTGCCATGTGTTGGTTCTTTGTTAGTACTTCATTGTTATGATACTTGGTAATGTTTTCAACTAAGGGTTTTGACTGTGTGAATTGCCATGCTGCTCTTATTAATTAATTGCTTCCGCTTTCTGTAGATATCTGTTTGGCTTGTATGCCTTCGATTTCTGAATTGATTGTATGACATATATGTTGTGTGGATCATGACCGCTATGCTTGCTTATGTTTCAGTTCTTGTATGTCTAGTTTGTATGTGCTTGTTTATATGTCATCAATTCTTTGCTTTGTTTCGTTATCATTTTATCACGTGTTCGTTTTGGACACTGTATAATTGTGTTCTGCGGATCCTCATTGACTCATTATTCTCATTTCCTGCGGTATTGTGTTATCCGTTTCCTTTGTTTCATTTTTGCATTTCAGATTTTATTTAGCTTTCGTTTGTTATATTCGTTCACTTTGGGCTTTTAAGCTCAACCGCATTTCTTTTCCTGCGGCAGGTGTTAGATTTGAAGATGGGCATTCGATTGGCTGAGAGTTGGATTATCTGAGTGGACCAACCCTAGTACCCTATTACTTTGGGACTTATTTTGAAGAGCTTTTGTTTTGAGTTTTTCTTTTTGTTTTAGATATTGTATTTCCTTGTCAGTCAATGGTTTATATGATTTGATACCTCATTTTAAGGTTTCCGTTTGTGAGGATTTTATTTGTATGTTCTGATACGACACCAGAATGTGACACTTCTGCCCTTATCGGGTTGGGGTGTTACACTTTAACACTAAATAAACCTTAAAGTACAAGAATCTTGAGTTTTAAAGTGTAAAAATTTGAGCTTTTATGCGTTTGAAAAGTTTAGAACCGAAACCCACGCGTATACAATATCACTTCAAAAAAAACAAAATGTTTCACCCAACTAGATGGCGAATGATACCACTGTTAGGTCACCATGTTGTAACAGAAGCTTCAATGTTTAAGAAATGAGATAAGAAGTGATCGGATGAACACAAACAATATACACACGTATGAAATGAGGAATGTTATGCGTAGGATAATATTGAAAGTGAACAACCAACTCCCAAATGGGATTTTACAACATTATTTATAGGTAAGGAACTATGGCAACACACAAGTTCCCTTCCTTTCCTTATTGGGCTTGGATCAAGGCTTATGGGCTTTCTACATAAGCCTTGCCTTAAATACAAACATGAAAGCCTAATTAAGCAACCTATTACATATTGATTACAAACACTTGAAATATAGTTTAGGAGTGATTCCAACAAGCTGGTACGGGTCCTTGTTCTCAGTTTCTTCCAATACTTTGGGGCATTCATCTGTCGTGATCCCATTAGCTTATGGACAGAAGCAAGTTAACGGCATAGTTGCTGACACATCGTTGATGAGTGCCTTGAAGCAGTATCTATAGGTAAAAAAATGTGTTTGTAAGTGACAATTGAAAGTCAATGATGCCTAATATGGTGAAATGTTAAGTTGGCATGTTAGCATGGGATAATTACTATGGTATCTTTTGTTTTATATCACACATTTTGGTAAGGATTAAGCACATAGGTTTGGCTTTTGACAAGGGTTTTAGCTAGGGCTGAGCATCGGGTCAAAACCGAACCAAACCGATAAAAAAACAAACCAAAACGAAAACCTATTTTGTGAAAAACATGAACGAGAACCGAACCAAAAGTGACTTGGTTCGGTTCAGTTTTATGTCGGTTTGGTTCAGTTCGGTTTATATCAAGGTTGTAAAAATCATGAATCGGTAGTCGGACGGTCGACCACCTTGTAGGGATTAATCGGTCTAGGCGGGATTAATCGGTGATTAATCGCTCTAGGCGGTATTAATCGGTGATTAATCGGATTGGCATTTCGTGCAAGTTTTGGGTATTTCTGGAGACTAAACTAAAGATCTTAACTGATTCCAAACCTACTATGTTCTCAAACCTCAATAAAAGGCTCCAATTCTTATTATGAGGTCCATTTTGCGTTATAAGAATGACCTCCAAATTATTTAGAATGCCTAAATTAATATTTTTTTAAAAGTTGACTGACTAAGATGATTTGGCCGATTAGTCCAATTTTTAACAGATTAGTCCGAATTTTGACCGATTAGTGGACGATTTATTTACCAGACCGATTTTTCCCTCGATTTTCAAAAATCAACAAGGTATAAGGCCGATTACCTAGTAATTGCTGATTAATCGGCCGAGTTGGTCGATTTTTACAACACTGGTTTATATGGTTTAGGTGTGTTTTTATCGGATTTGGCTCAAACCGAACCGAAACCGAAAACCATGTCCATGAATACATACAACCAAAAACCGAATCGTATATGGTCGGTTCGGTTTCGATCATTCCGGTTCGGTTCGGTTTTTAATCCGCTTTGATCAGTCTTACTTTGACTCTTAAGGCTTTGGTATCTGGTCATGTTTATTTTTATGTGAGAGTTGGAAAAATGTATTATGGAGTGTATAGTTGAATTAGTATGGTGTACGATTACCTGTAATTGGAAACAAGATGCGGACCATGGTCTCTACATTGTGGCACTGGAAGTTCGTCTCTAACTTTTTTACTACAACTTGAGCAGGTCTAATAGTACCATGGCTTTGTCGTGTGTAATCGCATATATTGTTGCTTCAGTCATGAATCTTACGCGCTGCAATGTGTGGTTTACAGGGATCAATATTGTTATTTGAAAATTCAATTGGAAAATATATATTTGTTACCTGGTAGTTTTACAATTTCTGTTCAAGGAGTAATACCAATGGGAATATATTCCTTGTTTGGGTTACTTGATCCAGGTATAATAACCCGTTTACCTGGCCCTGTTATTTTAAAACCTAAATAGTAAATACCCTAATTCGTATATCATCTTCCAAAAACATACTCCTCCATTCCAAAACACTAGTTCTAGCTAACCCTAGTTCCACAAACACACTGTCAATTACTCACAATGTCTATTTTCACTAAAAGTGTTCGCAAGCGTAGGGTGATTCCCACTCGTTGTCAGTGCAATAAACCTTTGGTTAGACGTTTATCTTGGACTAATAACTGTTGAGATTCAAACGTAAGTAAAGTTAATTTCCACTTAATTTAAATTTTCCCCAAATTTGTAAAATTAGGGTTTTTTATTTTATTTTTAAATTTTAATTATTTTTATTTTTCATATTGAGAGTACTACTCATTGCAATTTGTTTTACTGGATTGATCAAATAGTTGAGTAATTTATGGTACAAGACTCATATGTTTGAGTTTTATCTTACTTTGAACCCTAGGAAAGGCATTTGTACAATGATCAATCACTGCTCAAAATCAACTAGAGATTTTGCAAAATGAGTTTGATGTTTATCAGCATGATATGTAGTTGCAGATTGAAAACATGGAGTCGGGAGTTATCTAAAGCAAGAAGAAATATAGGCTTTTGTTCAAGTGTATGTTGGTTTTGGTTTTGTTGTATGTGTTTCTTGTCATGTATTAGACTTGGATTTTATGGTGTCTTTTGTGTTGTATTAGACTAGGATCTTTTGGTGTAGGGGTGTATTAGACTTGTTGTCTTATGATCAATGCAATGAAATGGTGGCTTTTGTAAACATTGTGTTGTAATGTAACTTTGTTGGTTGGTGTAATGAAAGGGCAATTTGCATAAACTAGTTGGTCCGAAATTGTGGTCTCTACTTGCAATAAAGAAAGGCACAACAACAGATAACACAAAACACAAAAACATACAAAATAAAGAAATCCAATAAACAAAGGCACACCATTATGATCTCCACTGGCAGCAATAAAGAAAGGCAATGATTTATGGGACACTACAAAAAACAGCACATAAAGTTAAGATTCTGCATTTTCCATTCATAAAGCTTAAGTTACCAAATAGTCATGGCACAACCATCCATAAAATACAAATTTAAAATGGTATATATTTCTTAGCAGAATCAAATTAACCTAAATCTAAAAACACTAATCATAGGGAATGCTTTTTCTGGTGTAGAACCAGTGCCATACTTGTCAAACACAAATGGCTTGTTCTGGTTTGCAATTCTCTCAAATCTACCTATATTCTTGTATTTAGCTTTCTTTTTCATGCCTTTGGTTTTCTTTGCATCAGCTAGTTTTGAATTGTCTACAACAGGTTTTTTCCATTATCTTTCATCTTTGGATTGTCTTCAACATCTTTGTGGAAAACTAGAAGAGGGGTTTAATAGTTTTACCGATTAAAACTTTTTTTTAAACTATTTAAATCCACTTATGTCAATCTATTTGATATGTGTGTTGGATAATGATAGATAAGCATATAAGTAAATAATACAAAGATAAAGAGTAAAGAAGCACAAAACCACGACACGAGTATTTATAGTGGTTCGGCTACAAGGACACATTCCTTGCCCTACTCCACTCCCCGAGTACCCCACTCGAGAGTTCGTAAGCACTACACAACACAAGCTCCTTAATGTGGCGGAGAAGTCTTCACAACGTCGCCTACTCTTTATCCGGTATAAGGCTAAACACCGAGTTCTTCCACAAGGTAGAACAAACCTATCACAACATTGCCTACACTTTATCCGGTACAAGGCTAGATACCGAGTTCCATTACAAAGTAGAAACTACTACCCAACACTACACCACAACACAACTACCGCAAAGGAGACACACTCCTTGTTACAACACTAGAAGGATATCAATATCCTTTAACCCAAACTATCTATCTTGTACATCGATGCACCATATCGAATGTATACCCTTGGCATCTTTCACTAATGCGTTCGACACGACCCTTCGACACCTTTCACTAATGCCTTCAACACAACACTTCTATGGAGGGAGAAAAGAACTATCAACAAGATACACTTCAGTGGTCTTGATGATGATGAAGCTTAGCAACTCATGACCTTGAGGTTGCACGTCTTCAAGAGGTGGTGATCTCGCCTTTAAGAGGAACTTAGAGAATCACACAAACATAAAACTACATAGAATGATCCTTTGGATCAGAGGTTAGATATGTTACAATACAGAGAGAGAGTATGTGTAAAAGTGGTAGTGATCAAGAGAGAAATGGCTCACTATTTATAGAAAAAATTGTCTAGTGTCCCACGGATCCTTCCCTAGAGGGATCCGGCTGGTGCAATCTTGGGGATCCGGCTATTGGGTAAGTTTAGTCAAGATTTCGGGTTTCAAACCGGGTTATGGGTTATGGGTTATGAACCATGGGTTATGGGTAATGGATTATGGATACCCAACAAGATGCAATTTACCTAGACATTGGGTTATGGATCTTGGGTCATGGGTCATGGGTCATGGATAATACCCAACATGACTTCATGCATGATGTTATGCAATGGGTCATGGGTTATGGATCATGCTTCATGGGTATGGGTTATGAACTTTGGTTTTTACCCAACAACATTCATTGTATCTAGTCAATGGATCATGGGTCATGGACTTTGGTTTTTACCCATTACTTTACCCATTACAATATATACAAAGTATACTAGTAGGGAACCTGCGCGTTGCATCGGCGGGTACCCTGAAATAAATTTTTTTGATGAATAATGTATTTTAGTTTATTAAGTTCTTTTTAACAATAAATTTACGGATATCAAGAATTTCGTATAGCCTGTGCCCGTTCGGGCTCGAACCTGTTGGCCCGTGTCTGCTCGGGCTCGAACCCGTTTGGTCCGCGCCCGTTCGGGCTCAAGCTTATTTGGCCTGTTGCCCGTTCGGGCTTGAATATTTGAATATTTGGCCTGTTGCTCGTTCGGGCTTGAATATTTGTATAATATGCTTTATTATTTGTAAGTGAAATTTAATGCAGGAATTGTGTTTAATTTGGTTGTACAATACGCTTGATAATTTGTATTTCTTATGTAAGAGGTCTTTTAATAACTGTATTAATTGTATTTATTGACCAGTTAAATAATTGACTACATTAAATAGCATTAATGTGGTGTTTTGTTGTACACTATGCTTCTTGTCTTGTACGTCTGAAAATTATGTGTATTAAAGTGTTGCCGCTATGTTTCTTTTCTTATAAGTAGTAGTCATTATAGTCATTAATAACATTGACCACTTTAATAGCGTTAATGTTGTAAGTCTGAAAATTACATCATGCTTATTTTGTTGTACACTATGCTTAATAGCATTAATGTTGTTTGATAGAATTTTGGTCTTAAAATGACACCACGCTTTATTTTGTTGTACAATATGCTTACTTTGTTGTAATTATGAAAATTGGGTGCATTAAAGTGTTGTAAACCATGCTTAATTTCTTGTACGTCTTAAAATTAAGAGCGATGTACCTTCGTGCATTATAAGTAGTATAGATATGTACATTTTTATATTATGTAAACACTAGATGTTATACATATGCATTTCTTATGAGATGTAAACAATATTACTTGTTTAGTGTTTATATAAAAATGTCTTTGGTTTTATATAACTTATTTACTAAACATGTTTTGATATGTTTTTAATATGTTTAGTATAAGTGTGTTAGTAAACTATTGGCTCAAACCTTTTACGTATTTTATTTGTATCGTTAAAATGATTTTACGTTTGCTATCGACAAAACATTAGAAGATTGTAAAATATAAATAAACATTTTTATGGTTTATTTGTATTAACAATCTTGAACACCTTGAACTTTACAGTGTTGAGTTGGTATGATAACAAGCTCTTTCCCTTTGTCTTAACATCTTCAGGCTCTTTCATTTTGTCTAGAACATCTTCAAGATCTTTCATGCTTTCTTTCATTTTACCAATTTGGTAAAATGAAAGAACTTGATATACCAATTTGGTCTTCTAAATGTTCATTGAAATATGCACATGATAACAAATTTGCATAAGCTTCCTATGCTTTATCAGCTATTTCATTTTGTTTCCAGATCTATCTAGTTCTAGCTTGTTCTGCCTTTTTAGCCTTTAAAGTCTCAATTAATGCTTGTTGATACATATGTAATGCATGTTCCTGCATCATTGAAACATAATAGTTTAAATCTAACCTTTGTGCCTTGTTCAAGTACTCTAATTAACTTCTAACACTTGGGGTAATGGTATCTTCCAAACTGATAGCTTGCTTCTTCATGTAGTACACCTTTGCATGAGGTAAATCCTAATATCCTCTAACATGGTGATTAAAGCTTAACTCTAGCATTTAATAATTAATATGCTTGAGTTACCAAAATAACCAAAATTGACCCAAAATAACCATTTCTTTACCAAAATTGACCCAAAATAACCAAGAAAGAGTCGTTTATGTATAATATTTGTTGGTTTTTTGAGTTTATGCATGTGGAGGTACGGATATGACAAACATACAAAAGAAAGAAAAATAAAAAAAAACCAAGCACGAGGAAGAGAGAAAGCAAAAGTTGATGCCGGGATGCAGTCTTATGGGTTTTGGATGCTCAAAAGTGCAAATTACGGATTTCTGGATTATGATTGGGAGTTTTCACAATTTACCCTTCACTTACCCATATTTACACATTTTACCCTTAACTTTCACAAAATACCAAATTCACCCCACCTTTCCATAACTTACATCATTGGTCCTTGATAATTACAAAAGCTACTTGAATGGTCCTTGAGTATTAAAACCGGATGCAAAGCCCAAGAAAACAAAACAAATCCAGAAATAATTAACAACCCACTTATACCACCAACCAAGCCTAATCCATATCCCATTTTGCACCAAAAGCCCAAACCAAACCCCTTCATAAAAACGTGACCCGTATACCATTTTAACCCTCACAGTCAACTCAAAGTCAAAATAAGATAAATACATACCCTGAACCAGATACGCGCCTAAACCCACTTGATTTACTGTTTATCTTCCCAATCCACTTTACCCTGATCCCAGTTACTTTTACCCGTACCATAGAACTTCTGGAAGTTTTATGACAACGTGTCAGGAGTGTACACGCTTGGATAGCCAGCATGGAATATTGGAGCAATCTCATTGGTCATAACACCTCACCCAAGCAATCCTGTGGCTGTGAAGAATTATGATGACAAGATTGATTGATCAAGGGTCGAGATTAGATCTCCCAGAAGCTTCCCAAGCCCTAGAGCTCTTCCCTCATCAGCTATTTAAAGACCCTCCATCACAGATTATCTCTTGTCCAATTTTTCACGCATTTAGAAAGGTTGTTACCATTTAATTTCCTGCTTTTAGTTTAATTGTTTTCATTTAAATTCAGTGTAATCTCAAGTTTGTAATCTTACTTTTAATGCAAGTTACTTCTTTCAATTGAATTCATTGTCAAATTATTCATTCCTTTAAATCTGTTTTTAACTGTTTTGAAAGCTCTCACTTCTGTTTAAATAAGCTCATATAAGCTTATTCAAAGCTTATGTAAGCTTAATTCTGCTTTCCCTGTTCTTAATTCCAAGTATTGAAAAAAGTCAACAAAAGTCAAAGATCAAGGTCAACTGAGTTTTTGATTAATTTCTAATTTAAAGGTGTTAAAATGTTGAGGGATATGTTCATTTAAGTCAATTTAAGTTAAGTCAGATTTTCATCAAACTTTTGTAGTTTAATGCATTTGTCTCATTTAAGGGTGTGTTTGGTTTAATCATTGAATCTGAGTTTAAGTAGTAAAATCTGGTAAGATGAGTTTGCATTAAGTTCATGTTAGATAGTAGTAGCATTGCACATATAGTTTTTTGCATCAAAAGTCAATATCCTTTTTATCCATAATTTTCTTCATCAAAAGTGTCAATCAGCTTGTGCATTTATTAGGATGATTGCATAAATTGATTTGATTGCTTAATCTAGTTTTCATTCAGCTTATTAAACCAATTCTCATCAATTAGGATAGATTGTAGTTCATTATAGTCAAACTTTCAAAAAACTGAAAAAGTCAAAAATATTTCATCCTTAACCAAGACCATTTTAGTTTTGATTTTTAATTTTCTTAATTTTCATTCAAATCAGTTAATCTTTTGGGATTTTAATATTTGGTAGCTTATGATTTTAATCCATATTTTTTTATATTTTTTTGATTTTTTCTGCACAGCTTTTGATAAGATGGAAAGTGCCTAATTAGCCTAAAGTTCCCCTGCATCATTGCCGCTGTCCCTTTTTCAGCTTTTTAATCTATGCATTCCAGCTTATTCTGATGCTTTAGTAGTTTAGTTATTGATGCCTTAGGTAGTAATTAGAATGTAGATTGATTTGCTTTCCTTTTCTGTAGCCATTAAGAAGCTTATTTAGTGCTCATTTTGATTTGCAAAGTGCCATATCTGCTTTTTCTATCTACATATCAGACTTCTTTTTTTCCACATAGCCTATTGATTAGCTTTTTATTTACTTATTCTATTGAGCTCATTTCCCCATTTTTACTCTCATTAATCCCTATATGCTTGTCTTTTACTAGTTTCAGTTTTTGCAACTTCAGTTAGTCTTTAGCTTAATTTAATTTGGATTTCAAGTAGTTAAATCCTTTTTGTTTTTATAGTTCATTTGTGCAGTAGTTTCCTTAGGACTTCTATTGCTCACAAATTTGTCAGTTAAGTTCCTCTAAGCTTAATTTTTGGTTTATATAGAATTCATCAGGTGGTATGCTCATTTCCATAAGCACTAGCCCTTAGATTATAACTTTTTAGCTTGTACTTAAGCTTGAAAACAACCCATCAGGACTGTTTGGCTTATTGCTTTAGGATTATGTTATGTGCTATTTAGCTTCTAGTTAGTGCTTGTTTGGTTGTTTTCAGTTGCAGTAGGTATATTCTAGCTTATTTTTGACAAATGTAGCCTGTGGTAGCTTGTGGTTATGTTCTAGAGCTTGTTGCTTATTTTTCCCTTAGCTTTTCATATCATTTAGAAGTCAAATAGCTTATCCTGCATTCACAAGTTGTTTTTCATGCTTTTATAGATTCATAATTGCATTTAGATATTTTCTGTAATTTTTCATAATTTTCGGTAGCCTTTAACTAGTATTTTTTCCATATTTTTCTTAGTTAAATTAGTATTTTTTTGCCATTTAATTAGTTTTAAATTCATAATAAATATAGAAAAATTTAGAAAAATGTAATTTCAGTTTTGAAAATTATCTTTAGTTAATTTAGATTTTTGAAAAATAGTTTTGCAATTTTCTTGTAAGTTTTCATAATTTTTAGCATTTTAAATCTATTTTAAAAATACAAAATTAGTTTTTAATTCAAATAAAATCAAGAAAAATCATAAAAATTAGTTTTAAATTTCAAATAATTTTTAAATCATATTTTTAGCCGTATAAAATTATTAGATCACTTTTAGGAGTTAAATTAGATTAGTTTGCATTTAATACACGTTTTAATAATTACGTTATTTGCGTTTTTAGTTTTAATTTGCATATTTAGTTATAATTAATTGTTTGCATCATTGATTCAATAGTTTTTAATTGCGTTTTATTATAATTTCTTGCCCCGTAGTTTAGAAATCCTCAAAAATCCTTTTTACCCATTCAAAACCCGAATCACGCGACGTGAGTTGTTAATTCCATTCATCCCTCGTTAGGAACGATCCGGGGACTCAAATCTAATAAATTTGAGTTACCCAATACTACAAATACTATAATTGGACTCTTTCCTCAGAATCAATTTTTGGCGCCGCTGCCGGGGAGGGCATGTAGTGAGTTTCTGATTCCGTCTCGATTCGCGTGTATTTGAAGATCCTTCCCCGAGTGACGTTATCGTTGTTTTTGTAAATATATCTTTTTAAAAAAAAACCCAAAAACATCTAAAAAACCAAAACATTCTTACTAGAATGTTTACAAAACCATAAAAAATTAAAAAACCAACAAAAGAAATCGAAACGTCAAGTGTTACGTCGGCTCACCTTGAGAGTACAACCTATACATGGGGTATAAGGAAGTCTTGAAATTAAATTGTAGACTGAAGAAAGATCCACACTTCTTTCCCGCTCCGCTGCGCGTACTTTTGAGAGCTACTGAGCACCGATTGACAGGACGGTTACAAAAAATATTGTGTTTTCAAAGTTTTCTTAAATATAAAAACCCAAAAAGATTTTCCTTTTCAATTTTTTTTTTTATTTATAGCCCAAAAAGATTCTTCTTAACCCTCTTATTTGATAATTCTTTCCTCTTATCCCTCTTATGTTTGATTCTTATGGACTCCTTCGACTATTTCTGTCACTGTTGTAATTCACGTTTGGGATATGATTATCGATGTTATAATCATATGTGCCCCAATTCTTTCAATGATTCTCAAACTTTTCCTGACTACCCTCCACAACCCGAGATATCTTCGTTCGATCCACGTTATTGTTATGGGTGTGGAGATATGGTAGATTCGTCGAACGATTTTCGTTGTTTACGTTGTATGCCCGAGATACATTCTATTTATGAAGAACCCGTTCAGATTGTGAATAATGATCAATGTTATTGTCATGTGGTAGACTCGGACAATTTTCGTTGTTTTCAGTGTGAACCCCTTCAGATTGTGACTGACAATTTTTCCTGGATTGACGACGCTTTTGAGCAACGACGAATCGAAATGGAATGCTGGTTTATAACTTTCTTCAGTCAATATCAACAAAGTGTTAATGAAGAACCCTTTCAAGTTAAGGAAGACAATCACACCATTCCGGAGACCACAACGGAAGTGGTGGAAATAGCTAGCTCTCAGAGCACACCACTTGTCCCATCTCCGGAATCTTCAAAATACAATCCCTCTCTCATCTCTGAGCCTTTCATTTCCAACCCTTCCCCTTCACTCACACCGGTTGAGAGAAGTGACGTCCATTTGGAAGAGGTCGATGATCATGTTTCTTCGAAAATTGTTAAACCCGTTGACTCTCTCATAATGGGGGATGAGCATCTTAGCACTATTCCGGAAACGGAATCGTTTAGTGCTGAGGTCCTTGTCCCAATCCCAAGTGAGTCCGAGGTTGTTTTTGATGATATTTGTGATGAGCCTTCTCTTTTTATCTCAAACGATCAAGATGAGATGTTCTCCGAGTCCGATGATGATTCTTATGGAGACATCGATTACGTCGACGATTTACCTTCTAAGCTCGTCAACATAGAAGAAGTAATTAATTTTGTTGGAATCACTCCTAAACTAGATTTCAAGTGTTAGTAATTAATATGTAATAGTTAGCTTAATTAGGCTTTTATGTTAGTAATTATGGCAAGGCTTATGTAGAAAGCCCATAAGCCTTGACCCAAGCCCAATAAGGAAAGGAAGGGAACTAGTGTGTTGCCCTAGTTCCTTCCCTATAAATAGTCTTGTAAACCTTCACTTGAAGGTTGGTTGTTCATTTCTATACAAAACCTACGCCTAAACTCTTATCATATTCGTGTGTGTTTGTGTGATTTGTTCAACCGATCTTTCTCTTCTACATTTCTTCATATTGATGCTTGTGTTACATAAATGGGAACCTAACAGTGGTATCATTCGCCAAATAGTTGGGTGAAATTTATTTTGTTTTTGAAGTCTTTTGTACCTACGCGTAACTCTCGGTATTCAAACATTCATACGCATCAAAACTCAAATTTTTTCACTTTAAAACTCAAGATTCTTGTACTTTAAAGGTTATTTGGTGATAAAGTTTAAGTTTTTGGCATAAAGTTTGCAACTTTACGTGTGGAGAAGTGCTTTTAAGCTTGGTTTTATTCGTGTATTCTGCTCTACGCGTAAGGTGAGAAAGTGTTTTGGATCATCAAGTTTCACACTTTTGTGTTAGTTTGGTGATATTGAAGCTTTTTCGTTATAAACATCAGGTTTCTAAACATCTTTGTGCTTAAAAATCAGTCTTGACTAATTTTGGCAATTCCTACATATTAAAACCTAATCCTACGCATAAGCTTCTAAAGTTTGATCTTGATGCTATTGGTTTTACTCGGTGTTTTCTTGCTTGGATAAGCTGAAAACACTTCGACTTTGGATATTCTCTACCTTTGGATAAGTGTAAAGGATTTTTGGGTTAAAACCCTAGTTTTACGCCTAAGCATAAAAGCTTACGAGTAAAAATCTTACGCCTAAGCATTTCCTACGCATAAGCTAGTCTTACGCCTAAGGAAATATTATGCATAAGTTTCTTACTTCTAAGTCTTTAGTTTACGCATAACCTAAGGTTTCACCAAGTCTACTCGTAAGCTATTCTTACGCGTAAGCCACATTGTTACGCGTAAGGTGGTGTTTTTACGCTTAAGGCATTTCCTTTGCATAAGCTGGTTTTCTACGCATAAGGATACTTCATCAACAAAGTTTCATTCGACTACAAAGATCCATTTTCAACACAAGTTTCAAGATGTCTCAACCACCATACTCTAGCTACTTCCCTCATGTGTATCCTCAACAACAACAACAACAACAACTCCATCAACAACAACAATTTTATCAACAACTACAATAACAACAACAACAACAACAACAACAATTTCAACAACAATTTCCTCAAGGAGCAATTCAACCAAAAATGATTCAACCACCCCCTAGTCTTCAAGTACAACCCTACATAAACTTTCAAAATCAACATCCATCCAGGAATACTATGAAGGAACCGTCTTGGTTTGCAAAGATGTGTGAAGCTTTAAGTAGCCAAAAATCCATTCATGAGGCTGGATCACTTGATAGACCTCCAATGCTCACTCCCGGAAACTATGATCAATGGGTAATAAGGTTATTTAGGTTCTGTGATCTAAAGAAGCCACATGGAAAGTTCTTGAAGAAGGTCATCCTTGAAGGTCCATTTCAGATGCCTACTGTCACTGTACCCGGAGATCCAAATGCTAATCCACCAAGAGGTTATGTCACCAACGTTGTCGAGTCTTCTTGAACTTACTACTGATCAACTTCTACACTTTGAAGCCGATGAACTGGCAATGCAATACATCCTTTTGTGATTACCCAATCGATGCCGGAGTGTTGATGCTCAAAAGACTGCCAAAGCAATGTGGGAGCATATTCATCTTCTCATGGAAGGCACAGAACTCAATCAAGAAGACATGGAATCCAAAATCTACTTGGCTTATGAACACTTCATGATTGAACCAGGGGAGACATTAGAGTCATATCATCATCGATTCTCAGACATCATCAATGACTTGGAAAAACACAACATCATTATGCCAAGAATTGCAGTAAATACTAAGTTCCTGAGTAGTCTTGGCCCTGATTGGGAAAAGTATGTCATTTTCATCTGTCAAGCGAAGAATCTTCATCATGCTAAATACGGATTGTTGTACGACTACTTGAAGCCCCACCAAAAGGAAGTTGACAAAGAAAGGGTTATCCGTGGACTCCCTATTTCACCTTCACTTCCGGATAATCAAACTCTTGCTTTGTGGGCTCAAACGTGTTATCCTCAACTCCCTAATTTACAAACTGTCTTCACAAATCCTCCACAACCAACTGCAACAATCACACCTTATGATCCGTCACAGCAGAAATCTCAAGAAACTTAATTGGTTCCATACAACAACAACAATGATCAAGCACTTTACAGTGAATCAAATGACGATACAGAAGCTTTTGATGCATTGCAACAAGGGTTTGTCATGATTGCTAGAGCTTTCGGCCGATATTCAAACAAATCCAACAATCGCATTCGTACCTCATCAAACACAAGGAATCAGGTTGTTGTTAACAATGGATGTGTTGAAGTTCATAATCGTGGTAATGTTCGTCAGATGGGCGGTGGTCAAGGGTTTAATCCAATAGGAAGGAATAACATGGGTGCTCCGCAACAACAAAGGGCTCAAGTGGTTGAACAAGGTAATGCTCAGAATGGGGTTAATGGTCTTCGTTGTTATAAGTGTAATGAGAAGGGTCATCTGGCTAATGCATGCCCAAAGCCAAGGACAAGAGGCAGCGATTATCACAAAGAGGCTTTACTCTTGGCTCTTAAGGATGAAGCTGGTGGAACTCTTACCAACAAGGAACAGAGCTTCATGGCAAATGCAGATTTTGATGATGATATGGAGGACTTGCAGGCTAATGAAGCAGTGATGCTAATGGCTAACATGCACGAACTCCACATGAGTGATACAGGCCTAGTGTATGACCGGCGGCTTGTCTCAGTACCGGATCAAACTATATTCATTCTTGATCGATATCTCCGCCAACATCTGCATCCGACAAGGATCAGAGTGTTCAACATAAACCATCTACATCTCATTCCGATGATAAACAAATAGATCCCGTAGTTATATTTGACGATCAAGATGACCTTATGGTTAACACTGATAATCAAGTTGACTCCGTGGTTATATTTGAGGATCTAAATAATGATCATGTTGAGACTCACGTTGAACAAGCTGAACTTTCTTCTAATCCAGATCTTGAGCTCATGACCTTACTTAATTACCAAGAATCTTGAATGGAAATATGCAAAGACATCAATAAGCAATTAAAAAAAATTCACTGCTGACTAAGGATAATGAATGCTTAAAATTTCAACTCAACATTTTTCAAACACAAGAAAAATGTGAAAAAGGTTTTGAAATCGCTTTTGCTAAATCTTATCAAAACAAAAAATCATTGGAACAACGGATACGTGATCTAGTTGCCTCTAAGAATGCTTTTTTTATCTCAAATAGAACAACTAAAATATGATCATAAACAACAACTTAACGCTCTCACTTTGGAAACTCAAAAAGCCAAGTCTGAGTTGTTAACTTGTCAAAAACAGTTCTGTGAGTACAAAAAGCATTCAAAGAAACGAATAGATGACTATCTTGAAGAAATTGTCGACTTACAAAACAAAATCAAAGAGTTTGAAATGTTGTTTATAAACATGGTGAGTCAATCACAACTATTCAAAAGTTTACTTTTAAACCAAATCCAAATGGATATGGACCGAATCTTGCCGATTACAAACCTAAGTTTTCAAACAGAGCATTCAAACCAAATCCTGAAGTTTACAGTGCAGAACCACGAATTGATGATTCCATTATGACTGTTGTTGAATATAATCGCATGGAGGAATTAGATGCAAAAGACGAGAGTCGGTCAAAATTGGAAAATGTTGTTTATAACAAACCATTTAACTATTCAAAAGCCATAACTTTCGTCACACAACATGATTTTTCTAACACACCTTGGGTTATCACACCTACTTCTGAGTCTTCTAATGAGGGTCCCCATTCCAATACTGCACAAATTAATGGTCCTTTACCTTCACTCAGTGAAATAAAGCCATTAGCTGAACAATGCAAAGTTATAAAATATTTTGAAACATTCTTATCGGACATCAAACTTTTGGAACATGAAATTGAAATCAATTCTGAAATAAAAGTTGAACATTTTCAATCGCCTCAAGCGCGATCCCAAAGAGATATTTTTCAGAAAAGAATTTTACCACATGTCCGAAATTTGAAAATGTGTGAAATATATTGGGAAAGGGATTTTCACAAGGAACTTGGACTTATGAAAAGAGTTTTCGAACAAACAGAAAAATCGATTTCAAATACTAAACGTAAAAAGAAAATGTTGAGAAAAGATGTTGATCGACTCTTGGAAGATGTTATCTGTGCTGATATCTGTAATGTTGTGTTATTGCATTACATTGCATATGCATTTGATTATATCTCTTGATTACGTTGATTCCGTTGCAAATGTTGAGAATTACGATCTTGTGTCACAAATCAAGTCTTTAAAAGTTGAAAATGGCGATTGTTAAGCGAGCTTTCAAGCAAAACGTCATCTTCAATGGTGTCAAAATATTGTCAAATCCTAAACTCGCTTTGCAAAACAAAATCAACCAGTTGCATACCAAAACTCTTAATCCAAAAATTGAGCAACTGGATGATGAAAATGTGTCTTTGAAGTGTCAAATCTCAAGATATGAACAAGAAATTTCAAAAGTTAAACAGGAATATGGTGTCATATTTGATTTACTCAAAAAGACTCGTGCTAAAGCGTCAAAAGACCTTGATGATCATCTTGCATACACCAAAGATGTTTTACGACGAGATGGACTCACTCGTTCTGAAAATCTAGATTTGTTACACACTATCTATGATCTTAAAGCAGAGTTGGTAAAACTTATACAAGATAGGAATAGTAACACCATAGTAACTGCACCTAAACAGATTCAAAATGACTCTAGAACATGTAATGAAAATCCACAAGAAACTAATGTGCTTCCCTCTACTGAAACAGGAATAGTTGACTCTTTTCCCAACACCCGCACTTCACCGCCTAGTAGCAATACAAGGAAGAATAGGAAGTTGCGACGTAAGAAAAGAACAATAAAGAATGCTGCAGTAGAAGAACACCTTAGGTCTTTGAATAAAACTCAAGTTGCACCCACTTTAGATATTGCGTCTGACAAATGTAATGGAAATAGTGATGTAACGAATCTTTGAATCTTTAAGTACTTTAAATGTTATGTTTGAAGCTTCTTGTGTTGGTACGTCATGAAAGCATGTTTTCTGGTTGTCATGATAAATGTGTTGCTAAGGCTATCTTGAATCATAAGCGGAATAATAGAAAACGGAATACCTCCAGGCCCACTAATGCTTCTAAATCTGTGCTTGGTAAACCACCCTCTAGTGTTCCAACTACGATCATTGATGTACGCATAGAATCCCCTTCACCTCCTAGGAAGAACTTACAACCTAGTGCATTCATTAAGACCAAAGCTAAGACTAGTTGGAGATGGCAGAAATGGTTACATAATACACTTGGCTTTACATGGATACCTAAAATCATTAACATGTGTGTTTCACCTATAACTGCAACGGAACCCTCTAACTCTTCGGGTTCCACATCTACCTCTATTCCATCTGTGTCGTCTGTGTGTAATGCAGGTGATACAAATCATCCTCTGGGTTGTTGATAGCCGATGTTCCCGACACATGACAGGCAATATTAAACTGTTATCAAACTTTGTTTCAAAGTTCATTGGCACTGTCAGATTCGGGAATGATCACTTCGCGGCTATCATGGGCTTTGAAGATTACATCGATGGGAACATCAAAATTAGTAGGGTTTATTATATGGAAGGCCTCGGTCACAATCTCTTCTCAGTTGGTCAGTTCTGTGATGGAGATTTGGAAGTTGCTTTTCGGGAGAAAACTTGTTTCATTCGTGATCTACAAGGAAAAGATCTTATGTCTGGTACCCGCAATTCAAGTCTTTATACAATCTCAATGTGTTAGGAATTAGAAATTCCAGGTATTAAAGAGTCGGTCACCTCAAGTATATATATTCGTTAGAAAGCTCGTAGTCGTAAGTTATTTTATGTTAAGTAGTATTTAGTTAAGTAACACCGTGGAGGACGGACGGTTCTTTACCCACTTTGTATGCTGATCCATTTTACAGCCGTTGTGTGGCATTATATTGTAAGACTATAAATACTCTCTACCTTCCAAGGTAGAGAGTTGGAGCTCATAATAAGATTTTTCTTTCTCTAACTAAGTTCCCTAAACCTCTAACTTTCTCTCTCTAAAACCTTCTATGCGCCTCTTGTGATTATGGTTTAGTGTGTATGTGAAATCCAATAAGTTACAATTGGTATCAAGAGCCATGGTTAGATCATCTCTTACATATCTTTGGATTTCTAGTGGTTTTTAGGAGGTTTTTGAGTTTGAAAAGGTTTAGTGGTTTTTGCATCATTTGGTTGATTTCTAGTGTTAAAGTTTGGATTTTGATTGTATTTTTGTGTTTAGAATCATCACTAGTGTTTAGGTTTTGATTTAGAAGGCTTGAATCATCGTGGTTGGATTGTTTTTGGATTGAAAAGTGGTGTTTATGTGTTTTTCATGCTAGCGACTTGAGCCACGGAAAAGTTTTCTTGGTAGCGACTTGATTTGCAATTTGGAAGCGAGTTGTTGTTAAAGGAAGTAGCGAGTTGGGTTAGCGACTTGTCTATTGAGACAAGCGACAAAAGTACACGTAGTGGATTCTCCACTATACGTAGCGACTTGGTGTAAGTTAGCGACTTGTACTTTATATTGTTAGCGACTTGGTGTTAGCGAGTTGGTACCTAGCAAGTTGCTATTTAGCGACTTGACAAATCAGCGACTTGGTGCTAAGCGAATTCTTTGTCAAAATTTTGCTAGCGACTTGGATTGTAGCGAGTTGTTATATAGCGACTTGGGACTATAGCGACTTGGCACTTAGCGACTTGGTTCAAAGTTTCCTAGCGACTTGGGTGATATCCTTTGAATACGGTTTTCTCTTGATTTAATAAAATCCCGTGAAAGAATCTATTTCCCGGTTTAATCATAGAGTTATAAAATCCCGTTTAATCAGTCATCATGTCTACCAATGCTCCTACAATCATCTCCACTGTTGCCGAGGATGTTCAAGCAGCTGGTTCAGATACTCGTCCACCCATACTTGATAGAACAGACTACGACTCTTGGGCTCAAAGAATCAGATTGTACTGTCTTGGAAAGCAAAATGGGGTCAACATTCTCAAATCAATTGATGAAGGACCGTATCGAGTTGAGACTACTAGGGACATAATTGATACAGCTGAAGATGGAACGATGATCTATGGAATAGACAGACCAAAGACGTATGATGAGCTCAATGATAAGGAGAAGAAGAGATTCGATTCGGATATCAGGGCTTCTAACATCATATTGCAAGGTCTTCCAAAAGACATCTACAAGCTTATTAAACACAACACTGAAGCAAAGGCTGTATGGGATAATGTCAAGATGCTTCTTTCAGGTTCTGAATTAACCATGGAAGAGAGAGAGAATCACAACTCTATGATGAATTTGAGCACTTCAAGATGAAACCGGATGAGAGTGTCTATGAGTATTACGCATTGAGATTCCACAAACTTCGTTAATGACATGAGGAACATCAGAATGACCATGCCTAACATTCATTTGAACTCAAAGTTTGTAAACAACATGAATCCCGAATGGCACAAGTTTGTCACTTCCGTGAAGCTCACTAAAGGATTGAAGAATACGAATTATGAGCAACTGTATGCCTTCCTTCTTCAGAATGAGAGACATGCCATGTTTGAAAAGAGGATTCTTGAACAATTCAAAACAAATCCAGGAGAAACAAGCTCATCAAATGATTCAACTGCCTTCTACTCAAACATTGGGGTTACCACTAAAGCTTCACAAGTTGTACCCATGGGTGATGGAACTCACAAACTCATTCCCGACCCAATGTTCAAACAAGGCGATGCTGATGCATCGTAGGAAACTTCATTAGTCAACTAGCTCTCATGATCAGTCAAAACATGAACACTCTTCCACACACCAACAACAACCTCAGAACATCATCCAATCCACACAATCAAGCTACTGTTAGAGAAGGAAAGGTTATGGTGCATGGTATGTGCTAAAACACATACCCTTTTTGTTATCAAAACTGACCCAAAATAACCAAGAAAGAGCCGTTTATTGCTAATATTTGTGGTTTTCTTGAGTTTATGCATGTGCAGTTACGGATATGTAAAAAAACAAAAAAAGGAACCAAATCAGACGTAAATCCGAGCACGAGAGAGAGAAGTGTGCAAAAGCCGATGCCGGGGATGCTATTTCAGAGATTTTGGTGCTTAAAAGATCAAATTACGAAGCTCGGGACATAAATTGGGAGTTTTTCACATTACACCTTCACTTTCACAAATTACCATTTTCAATCCCTCAACTTTCACAAATTGTCACTTTCACCCCTTCACTTTTCCATAATTACCCAATTTACCCTCCACTTTATCATTTACACCTTCACATTTTCAGAATTTACAACCTTGGTCTCTAAAGTTTCATTTTATACAAATTTGGTCCTTAAGACATACCATGGTTACAACTTTAATCCAAGTCCAATTTATACACTTGTCCAAGATATTCAAATCCATGGTCCAATCCTAAACATATCTCCTGGCCCAATATCCAATTATAATCCACAACAATACCCCGTTAATATAATCCCTTACCCGAATACACTATCCAACCCGGTTCCATCTACTAAACCCGAATACCCGTTATAATAACCCAAGTCAAACCATTGCCCGGTCAAATATTTGAAAAACATTAAATTAACCCAAACGCGCCCACGATTACTGTGTTTCTTCCCAACCAAACACCCACATTTCCCACCATCTTACCACCACCCAAACACCCAACATAGTACTAGCATCTTTGGAAAGCTTCTAGACCCAAGTGTGTCAGCATTGGAGTGCCCACGTGGCCATATGGCAAGCTATAATTGGACGAAACACCTCAATGGACTAATTGGTGCTCTATGATTGGTTGAGGTGACCAAGAAATGATTTTGTGGCTGCTAATGAGCTTTTAGGCTCTTCTCAAGGGATCCCAAGGCCTCTCCTAGCTCGGCTATATAAAGACCTCTCATCACAATAGATCCTTTGTCCAATTCCTTAAGTCTTAGAGGAATTTTGACCTCTTTATTTCATGTCACTATTACATGTTTTCAGTAGTTTAAAGATTGTAATTTCAAGTCAAGCTTTGTAATCTTATTTTGTTAATGCAAATCTCTTATTTACCCATTTTCTTCTCAAATCTGATTTCAAAGCTTTTCAGTGTTTAAGGATCATTGATTTCTGTTCTTGGTAGCTCACATAAGCTTTTGCAAGCTTATGTGAGCCTGTGGTGGTTATACTTAAGCTTAATCTCATGTTTTTGCAAAAGTCAATAAAAGTAAAAGTTTCAAGTCAAAGATCAGTTATGGTGAACTGTTGGATTTAATCTGCTCATTGGTTTAGTTTTGTGTTTGTTTAAAGCAATTTAAGTCAATTTCAATCCAATCTCATCGAATTCTTTAAGTTATGTGCATTTTGATTATATAAAGTAGTGTTTGGATTGCTTGTTTAAATTGTTTTTGAGGTTCAAATAATGGATTAGATAGTTGCTTAAGGCTTGTTTTAGATATTTGCAGTCATATCTGTCTTTGTTTTACTTTCATTTGAGCTCAAAATCAAAATTAGTTTTTTAACTGTTCTTTCTCTCTTTACTGTTGAGATCAGCTGAGCTTGTTGAGCATATAGGTTTAGATTCAGTTAAACTAGGTTATTATAGTTGCATTACATCAAATTACATTGAAATCAGTCAATAAATTGCTTCTAAATCTCATTTTAGTCAACATTTTAACTGCTTTTCAAAAGTCAAACCAGGTCATAAATCAGTTTTATGCAGATCTTGCAGATGATGCACAGGGTTCATTACATCTAGTTATGGTCTGATTTTTGGTTTAGAGATAGTCTGGTTGGTGGTCTACTGATTTCAAGTGTTAGTTTTCATTTTTGCTTATTGGATAAGTAGTTTCAGTAGCTTAAACTAGCTTACCTGTTCACTGTTTCTGCATATGCAGCCCCCTGTCCCTTATAGCCACTTTTTGTTTAATCTATAGCTTCTTCTCCTTAAGTCCTTATAAGCTGAAAATTGGTACAAATGAGCTCTGGTTGGTGGTCTTGAGGACCATACTTTTAGTTTTCTCTGTAGCTTATTGGATAAGCAGTTGCAAGTGCTTAAACAGTAGGGTCAGAACATGTTTTGCTTATAGTGGCAGTTGGCTTAGATCTGAGTATATGCTTATTAGGTGTTAGGAGTAGGTGCTATTAGTTGCTTTAGAGTAGTTATAGGATACATTAGCTTATATAATCAGTTGGTCCCCTATAGTGCTTATTAGCTTATTTCCACTAGCTTATTCCTTATCAGTTTACATAGCAGCCTTAATATCTCTCACATAAGCATCAGTTTTTATATTTTTCATAGCCTTAGAATAATAAATTAGAATTTCCCTGAATTTTTCATAATTTTTGGTCACTGTTTAGTATTTTTCATTATTAAATTCAGTTTTTAATCACTTTTAATTAGCTTTAATTGCATTTAATTCAGAAAAAGTTCCAAAAAATAATTTTTCAATTTTCTCAGTTTAAGATAAATATAAAAAGCATAAAAAAGATTTTTCCATATTTTTCTCCTTTTATTTGGTATTTTTAACAATTTAAATTAGATTAAAATAGATTTAAATTAGTAGAAAATAGGAAATTAATCTGAAAAATAAAAAAATAGTTTTGAAAAGTCTTTTATGATATTTTAGATTTTTAAAAAGTAGTTTCATAATTTTCCCATTTGTTTTTATAATTTTTAGTTATTTAGTCTTATTTTTAAAGTTAATAATTAGTTTTTAATTCTAAATAAATCCAGAAAAATCCTAAAAATTAGTTTTAATTCATAAATAGTTTTCTTATATCATTTTAGAGTAAAAGAATTTTAGGCTATTTTTAGGATTTAGAATAGACGTTATTGCATTTTATTCGCGTTTCGTTTAAATCCGTATTTGCGTTTTAGCGTAGAATTGCGTAGTTTGCCATAGTTCTTAGGTTTTCCCATAGATTTTTGTTCCATATGCTTTCCTTATCCCGTAGTTTAGAAAACTTCATATTATCCCCTTTTTTTGTTATTCAAATCCCGATAATTGAGACGTGAGTTGGAAATTCCATTCAACCCTCGTTCGGAACGATCTCGGTGCTCAAACCTAACACGTTTGAGTTACCCATATACTACACTTCTTTATTATTGATCAGTGTCCGAACCGTTTTAAGTTTCTTACGGTTAGTCATTCACAAGTGGCTAGCTTGTGTAGTTAAACTTGACGTTTCGATACCAAATCAATTTTTGGCGCCGTTGCCGGGGATTGTTTTGTTCACAGTAATCAATTTTTGGCGCCGCTGCCGGGGATTGTTTTGTTTTACTGAATCAATTTTTGGCGCCGCTGCCGGGGAGGGCTTGTAGCGAGTTTTCGTATTCCGTCTCGTATCGCGTGCATTTGAAGATCCTTCCCCGAGTGAAGTTACCGTCATTTTTGTAAATATATATATATTTTTTTTTTTAAAAAAAACCCCAAAAAGATTTTCCTTTTCAAAATATGTTTTCTAAAAACCCAAAAATATTCTTCTTTACCCTCTGATTTGATAATTCTTTCCTCTTATCCCTCTTTTATGATTAATTCTCATGGAGTCTCAAAATTTCTTTCAACCCTATTGCTTTAATTGTAGAGATCTATTGAGAGATGATTCACTTTGTGAACGTTGTTTTTGCAAAGGGTGTGGATTTTATCGCGAATCTTGTATGTGTCGCCCTTTTGAAGAACCCACCGGGGTTATCGATGACGTTTCCATCGATTTTGAAAAAAGATTTGAGCGACGTCAAAACCACATTGAAAGCATGCTTCAAACCTTATTAAGCCGCATTCAAGCTCGACAATGTGATAATGAGGAACCCATTCAAGTTATGGAAGACGATCACACTATTCCAGAGCTACCCGAAGAACCCACCGAGGGTCACGGATACGATTTCTTTGAACGTCGTGCTTTTCTGAACAACATTGAAAAACTTGAAGCATTACCAAAATTTTTGAAATGTAAGCTTGATGACCCTCGATTCTACTCCTCTCCGGTGAGGGGAGATGGAACATATTTCTGAACCCGAGGTGATTCCCGTTTGTACTCTCGACTCTAATCCGAAGAATTCTAGAATCGATCCTTCTCTTTCACAATTCGCGATTACAAGTTTGTCGAGTTACAACAAACAGAACGAAAAATTATGAGCTTAAACGATTTCTGAACAGAAAGGACCGGAGACCACAACGGAAGTGGTGGAACTTGCTAGCTCTAAGAGCACACCACTTGTCCCACCTCCGGATTCTTATCCCTCTCTCGTTTCTGAGCCTTTCATTTCCGACCCTTCCCCTTCTCTCACGCCGGTTGAGAGAAGTGACGTTCTTATGGAAGAGGTCGATGATTCTATTGTTACAGACATCGTTGAACCCGTTGATTCTCTCATAATGGGGGATGAGCATCTTAGTACTATTTCGGAAACGGAAGAGACTAATGTTGAGATTCTTATCCCAAGCCCAAGAGAGTCAGATTCTGGGGTTGTTGATATTTGTGATGAGCCTTCTCTTGATATTTCTAACGATCATGTTGAGATGTTCTCCGATTCCGATGATGATTCTTATGGAGACATCGATTTCGTCGACGATTTACCTTCTGAGCCCGTTCACATAGAAGAAGAAAATGATTTTGAGCCAGAAGAAGAAGAGATTGAGCTAGATAATATTCAGATCGAGGATGAAGCATTACGTCAAACATTGTCAAATGTTTATCTTCTCATTGCTAAGATTGAAGCCTTGAACGATAATTCAAGTTCGCCTCCTATCTCCGTTAAAGATAGTGATTTCTCTCCTGAGCTTGAGACCTTCCGATTTGATGAAGAGATTAGTGGCAATCCCACTATTGATGATGCTTATCCTCCGATTCTTGAGCGATTCTACTTCGAGGTTGATATGAGCAAGGTTTTGAACGATATTTCCAATAATTCGACAAATGACCCGATCATTGAGGAAGCCGACTCATTTCTTGCTCTTGATGACTTGATACCACCTGGTATTGAGGATGTTGTTATGAATGATCCCGAGGGGGATATGATGTTTCTTGATGGACTTCTTGACTCTCCTTTCTCTATTGAGTCGACCATCCTTATCCCTTTGAGCGACATGTGAAGACAAAATCTTTAAACCCGGGATATGCATTGATGAGCCTTTTGTTAAAATCATTTCTGGATATAAGGATCCTTTCTTGGATGCCTTCATTTGTGAGCCTAAACCTCTTATCCTCTACCATGTACTCCCGACTTCTTTGGAGTATTCTCTTATCGATCCTTCATCCTTTCGTCCACCCGCAAAACCACCGGATGATGGATCCTTCTTACATTATATGCCTTATCCACCCATTTTCTCCTCCCAAACCACCCAGTCTCATTCCTTCGGGAATGAGGACATCGTTTTTGACCCTGGTATCCCTACCACTTTCTTCCCCAAGGACAAATGAATTCGGGGACGAGTCAGGCTAGCGACTCGTTTAAGAAAAACAGTAGCGCTTCGGGGGAGGCACCCCATGCTTATCTCTATCTTCTTTCTATTTTCTAATAAGTGACACGAAGGGGTTAGCCTCTTCGATTTCTCGTGTTTGGTTGTTTGTGATGTTATGTTCAGAGATTTCCCGATATGAAGACTCTCGTGCTCGAAGTTTGTCATTTTCTCCACTCGAGGTTCATGATCGATGCTTGATGGAAATCCGATATCCTAATCTTATCGACTAACGTTTATCTTCTAGCACACTTAATAAACGGCTTTTAGATTTTCGTTGATACCCTTGCTTTTAAACATTGAGGACAATGTTCCGTTCTAGTCTGGGGTAGGGTAATCTTCGATTTGATTTGACCGCACTTGCTTATTTTTGTTGTGTTTCTCTCGTAACCCCGGTTTTCCTTAGAAAATGAAAAATTGTGCAAAAATGAGCAAAATTTAAATTTTTTTAAAGCTTTTGTTAAGTCTTTTTGATTGAAAAGTTGGCTAGTCTCTTAGATAAGAAGCTATAAAATGCGATTTCTAGCTCACAAGGCCAAGAATTTGCAAGTTTCCCTGAGTGACTTTAAATATGCATAACTTGATTTCATTAGACGAAGCATTTGCATCATTTGGTTGATTTCTAGTGTTAAAGTTTGGATTTTGATTGTATTTTTGTGTTTAGAATCATCACTAGTGTTTAGGTTTTGATTTAGAAGGCTTGAATCATCGTGGTTGGATTGTTTTTGGATTGAAAAGTGGTGTTTATGTGTTTTTCATGCTAGCGACTTGAGCCACGGAAAAGTTTTCTTGGTAGCGACTTGATTTGCAATTTGGAAGCGAGTTGTTGTTAAAGGAAGTAGCGAGTTGGGTTAGCGACTTGTCTATTGAGACAAGCCGAAAAAAAGTACACGTAGTGGATTCTCCACTACACGTAGCGACTTGGTGTAAGTTAGCGACTTGTACTTTATATTGTTAGCGACTTGGTGTTAGCGAGTTGGTACCTAGCAAGTTGCTATTTAGCGACTTGACAAATCAGCGACTTGGTGCTAAGCGAATTGCTGTCAAAATTTTGCTAGCGACTTGGATTGTAGCGAGTTGTTATATAGCGACTTGGGACTATAGCGACTTGGCACTTAGCGACTTGGTTCAAAGTTTCCTAGCGACTTGGGTGATATCCTTTGAATACGGTTTTCTCTTGATTTAATAAAATCCCGTGAAAGAATCTATTTCCCGGTTTAATCATAGAGTTATAAAATCCCGTTTAATCAGTCATCATGTCTACCAATGCTCCTACAATCATCTCCACTGTTGCCGAGGATGTTCAAGCAGCTGTTTCATACTCGTCCAACATACTTGATAGAACATACTACGACTCTTGGCTCAAGAATCAGATTTAACTGTCTTGGAAAGCAAAATGGGTCAACATTCTCAAATCAATTGATGAAGGACCGTATCGAGTTGAGACTACTAGGGACATAATTGATACAGCTGAAGATGGAACAATGATCTATGGAATACCAGACCAAAGACGTATGATGAGCTCAATGATAAGAAGAAGAAGAGATTCGATGCGGATATCAGGGCTTCTAACATCATATTGCAAGGTCTTCAAAAAGACATCTACAACTTATTAAACACACACTGAAGCAAAGGCTGTATGGGATAATGTCAAGATGCTTCTTCCGGTTCTGAATTAACCATAGAAGAGAGAGAATCACAACTCTATGATGAATTTGAGCACTTCAAAGATGAACCAGATGAGAGGTCTATGAGTATTACGTGAGATTCCACAAACGCGTTAATGACAGAGGAACATCGAATGCCATGCCTAACATTCAGCTGAACTCAAAGTTTGTAAACAACATGAATCCCGAATGGCACAAGTTTGTCACTTCTGTGAAGCTCACTAAAGGATTGAAGAATACGAATTATGAGCAACTCTATGCCTTCCTTCTTGAGAATGAGAGACATGCCATGTTTGAAAAGAGGATTCTTGAACAATTCAAAACAAATCCAGGAGAAACAAGCTCATCAAATGATTCAACTGCCTTCTACTCAAACATTGGGGTTACCACTAAAGCTTCACAAGTTGTACCCATGGGTGATGGAACTCACAAACTCATTCCTGATCCAATGTTCAAACAAGCTGATGCTGATGCATCTGTAGGAAACTTCATTAGTCAACTAGCTCTCATGATCAGTCAAAACATGAACACTCTCCCACACACCAACAACAACCTCAGAACATCATCCAATCCACACAATCAAGCTACTGTTAGAGAAGGAAAGGTTATGGTGCATGGTATGTGCTAAAACACATACCCTTTTTGTTATCAAAACTGACCCAAAATAACCAAGAAAGAGCCGTTTATTGCTAATATTTGTGGTTTTCTTGAGTTTATGCATGTGCAGTTACGGATATGTAAAAAAACAAAAAAAGGAACCAAATCAGACGTAAATCCGAGCACGAGAGAGAGAAGTGTGCAAAAGCCGATGCCGGGGATGCTATTTTAGAGATTTTGGTGCTTAAAGATCAATTACAAGCTCGGGACATAAATTGGGAGTTTTCACATTACACCTTCACTTTCACAAATTACCATTTTCAATCCCTCAACTTTCACAAATTGTCACTTTCACCCCTTCACTTTTCCATAATTACCCAATTTACCCTCCACTTTATCATTTACACCTTCACATTTTCAGAATTTACAACCTTGGTCTCTAAAGTTTCATTTTATACAAATTTGGTCCTTAAGACATACCATGGTTACAACTTTAATCCAAGTCCAATTTATACACTTGTCCAAGATATTCAAATCCATGGTCCAATCCTAAACATATCTCCTGGCCCAATATCCAATTATAATCCACAACAATACCCCGTTAATATAATCCCTTACCCGAATACACTATCCAACCCGGTTCCATCTACTAAACCCGAATACCCGTTATAATAACCCAAGTCAAACCATTGCCCGGTCAAATATTTGAAAAACATTAAATTAACCCAAACGCGCCCCACAGTGTTACTGTGTTTCTTCCCCAACCAAACACCCACATTTCCCACCATCTTACCACCACCCAAACACCCAACATAGTACTAGCATCTTTGGAAAGCTTCTAGACCCAAGTGTGTCAGCATTGGAGTGCCCACGTGGCCATATGGCAAGCTATAATTGGACGAAACACCTCAATGGACTAATTGGTGCTCTATGATTGGTTGAGGTGACCAAGAAATGATTTTGTGGCTGCTAATGAGCTTCTAGGCTCTTCTCAAGGGATCCCAAGGCCTCTCCTAGCTCGGCTATATAAAGACCTCTCATCACAATAGATCCTTGTCCAATTCTTAAGTCTTAGAGGAATTTTGACCTCTTTATTTCATGTCACTATTACATGTTTTCAGTAGTTTAAAGATTGTAATTTCAAGTCAAGCTTTGTAATCTTATTTTGTTAATGCAAATCTCTTATTTACCCATTTTCTTCTCAAATCTGATTTCAAAGCTTTTTAGTGTTTAAGGATCATTGATTTCTGTTCTTGGTAGCTCACATAAGCTTTTGCAAGCTATGTGAGCCTGTTGTGGTTATACTTAAGCTTAATCTCATGTTTTTGCAAAAGTCAATAAAAGTAAAAGTTTCAAGTCAAAGATCAGTTATGGTGAACTGTTGGATTTAATCTGCTCATTGGTTTAGTTTTGTGTTTGTTTAAAGCAATTTAAGTCAATTTCAATCCAATCTCATCGAATTCTTTAAGTTATGTGCATTTGATTATATAAGTAGTGTTTGGATTGCTTGTTTAAATTGTTTTTGAGGTTCAAATAATGGATTAGATAGTTGCTTAAGGCTTGTTTTAGATATTTGCAGTCATATCTGTCTTTGTTTTACTTTCATTTGAGCTCAAAGTCAAAATTAGTTTTTAACTGTTCTTTCTCTCTTACTGTTGAATCAGCTGAGCTGTTGAGCATATAGGTTTAGATTCAGTTAAACTAGGTTATTATAGTTGCATTACATCAAATTACATTGAAATCAGTCAATAAATTGCTTCTAAATCTCATTTTAGTCAACATTTTAACTGCTTTTCAAAAGTCAAACAGGTATAATCAGTTTATGCACTTCGATGATGCACAGGGTTCATTACATCTAGTTATGGTCTGATTTTTGTTTTAGAATAGTCTGGTTGTGGTCTACTGACTTCAAGGTTAGTTTTCATTTTTCTTATTGGATAGTAGTTTCAGTAGCTTAAACTAGCTTACCGTTCGCTGTTTCTGCATATTCCCCCTGTCCCTTTATAGCCACTTTTTGTTTAATCTATAGCTTCTTTCTCTTAAGTCCTTATAAGCTGAAAATTGGTACAAATGAGCTCTGGTTGGTGGTCTTGAGGACCATACTTTTAGTTTTCTCTGTAGCTTATTGGATAAGCAGTTGCAAGTGCTTAAACAGTAGGGTCAGAACATGTTTTGCTTATAGTGGCAGTTGGCTTAGATCTGAGTATATGCTTATTAGGTGTTAGGAGTAGGTGCTATTAGTTGCTTTAGAGTAGTTATAGGATACATTAGCTTATATAATCAGTTGGTCCCCTATAGTGCTTATTAGCTTATTTCCACTAGCTTATTCCTTATCAATTTACATTGCAGCCTTAATATCTCTCACATAAGCATCAGTTTTTATATTTTTCATAGCCTTAGAATAATAAATTAGAATTTCCCTGAATTTTTCATAATTTTTGGTCACTGTTTAGTATTTTTCATTATTAAATTCAGTTTTTAATCACTTTTAATTAGCTTTAATTGCATTTAATTCAGAAAGTCCCAAAAATAATTTTTCAATTTCTCAGTTTAAGATAAATATAAAAGCATACAAAAAAAATTTCCATATTTTTCTCCTTTTATTTGGTATTTTTAACAATTTAAATTAGATTAAAATAGATTTAAATTAGTTGAAAATAGGAAATTAACGGAAAATAAAAAATAGTTTGAAAAGTCTTTTATGATATTTTAGATTTTTAAAAAGTAGTTTCATAATTTTCCCTTTTGTTTTTATAATTTTTAGTTATTTAGTCTTATTTTTAAAGTTAATAATTAGTTTTTAATTCTAATAAATCCAGAAAATCCAAAAATTAGTTTTAATTCATAAATAGTTTTCTTATATCATTTTTAGAGTAAAAGTAATTTTAGGCCATTTTTAGGATTTAGAATAGACGTTATTGCATTTTATTCGCGTTTCGTTTAAATCCGTATTTGCGTTTTAGCGTAGAATTGCGTAGTTTGCCATAGTTCTTAGGTTTTCCCATAGATTTTTGTTCCATATGCTTTCCTTATCCCGTAGTTTAGAAAACTTCATATTATCCCCTTTTTCTGTTATTCAAATCCCGATAATTGAGACGTGAGTTGGAAATTCCATTCAACCCTCGTTCGGAACGATCTCGGTGCTCAAACCTAACACGTTTGAGTTACCCATATACTACACTTCTTTATTATTGATCAGTGTCCGAACCGTTTTAAGTTTCTTACGGTTAGTCATTCACAAGTGGCTAGCTTGTGTAGTTAAACTTGACGTTTCGATACCAAATCAGTGCAGCCAATCCAAGAAAGGCAGTATGATCAGAGAAGGGGTGGAGGCTATGGAGGAAATCTGAATCGGGGAAGGAATGGAAATCAAGGACAAGTCAAGACAGTTAAGTGTTCAAACTGTGGTGGTGGGACACATTGCAGGAATTGCACATCTCCAAAACATCCTCAAAGAATTGCTGAATACTTCAAGGATAAGATGTTGCTAGTGCAAGCTCAGGACAATGGAGCAACCTTGGCTGAAGAGGGGGGAGTTGTTTTTCTCGCTGAGGGCAGGCCATGACCTTTGATGATATGTGGATGGCAACAATTCACAGATAGACCATAATCATCAGAATGCCTTTCAAGTAGCTGACTGTGATGGCATACGACTCGATGTTGATGATTGACCTACTGCACAAACAATTTCATGGCTAGCCATTTCTCCAATGTTTTCTCCTAAGGTCTCATCTTCCACCACCTAGCTGGTCCTCCAAGACAACGCATTTCGAGTACTAAAACTATATGATGATCTTGATATGCAAAAGATGCATGAAAAAGTACAATCAAGTGAAACTATTGAGTCAAATATTGAAGATATGGGTAATATCAATGTTGTCCCATATGATCATATAGTGAAACAAAGTGAAAGTGAAGTTGTACCAAGTGATGCATCTTAGCGATCAACGATGATTATTTTTGATGAATACATGTACCTAATGATTATTATCTCAGGCTGAATGCCATAAAAAGCGTGTTGCTATTTATGAACAAGCGTGCTAAATTTGAGTTGACCTCCGTGGCGAGGAAATGGATGACCAAATGCATTACAACAATTAGAAAAAGTAGATTTAGAGAAGAAGTATTAAAACAAGAGTTAAACTCCTTACAAGAAAAGCTTTCTAAAACTGCTAAGCAAAACAAGAACTTCAAGAAAATGTTAAAATGCTTAAGCAAGAATTTAGCATTAAGGAATCAAAGCTTTTGAATGATTTTTCTAATCTAAAAACCTTGAAAACAAGCAGAAAGGAAGTTATGCGTACAAGGAAATACCATTGATTGCTCACTTAATCACTAAGCATGAGTTTTGAGTGATTAGCATAGTACTCCCCTTGTTGAGGAACCAAATCCAGAAGTTGTTAAAAGGCTAGAGCTGCCCATAAGGTTATTTATGATGGAAATGAAATTCTTAAGCCTAGAGGCGAAACCTAGTTGCGTGAGTGCAGGAGGAGATAAAAATCAGATGAGTCACTAGGGAAAAGATGAACAAGAAACTAGATGATCCTAAATGTAAAGAGAGGAAAATAAATATCACACCCCATGATTACAAGAAGGAGAATTGGATTTCCTTGAACAAGTTTAAGCCTCGGACATTGTTAACACCGAACAAGTGTTGCGGAAAAGGATTTAGATAAGCAAAAGCGAGAGAATCTTGTTGTAACAAACCCCCCTTTTAGGAAAATGCCTACATTGTGTATCCTCCCATACACCAATGCATTTTGTTCCTAGGACTATTGCCACTAAAAGCAAGACCTATGTCATCAATATGTTATTCTTCAACTATTTGTCGATTTTGAGAAAACTTGTAAGAAAAGGATCACACACCCAGGGATAACTAAAGGGAAAGGGTTTTAAGCAAACAAAGAATGCTATTTAACTGAGGTAATGCCTTTCTTCAAACTACTAAAAGATCATTTTGAGAGTCTTAAAAAGGGGATAAGTTAGGATATTAAAGGAATGGAAAAAGAATTTGATGCAATGGTAGTTGAGGTTAGTGACTATGAGCGAGCACTAAAATATAATGAGATTGAGAGGAAGAACTTGCATACCTTGAATGAGAATCTTATTTCTGATGTATTGCTCAAGATGTGTTTTTCTACTTTCACGAATTGCTCCATTAATGCTTCTCAATTTCATGAATTATACATTTGCTTTGAAAGTCTCCCATGATCATGTCATTGAGCTTGAAAAGATTAATTCGAAACTTAATGAAAATTGATCCGGGATGATCATGATAATTTGGTAAAACATCTTTCTAAACTAGAAGTTAAACATTTTGATTTACAACTAAAATATCAACATCTAAAAGAAAATGTTAAAACCTCAAATATCAAGACTTCTTTGGATGCTCTTGAATTTGATCTCGTTTTTGAAATTAGCAAGCGTGATGAACAAATTGAGCTCATTGTAACGATCAAAAGTTGAAGCCCAAAATCTCTCAATTAAGGGTGACAAGAACAATATGCTGGATCTCAAATGCCTCCTCCTTTAGATTCTCAGTACTCTCAAACTTTTCATCTTCAAAACTTAGTTAATGCCTTACAAAAGGAAAGCGAGAGTTTTCTAGAAGAAAAGGAAAAAGTTAAACGACACTTTAAAGAGTTATATGATTCAATGAAAGTCAACCGTGACCAAAACAACAAAAATAGCGTCTTTACAAATAGATTGAGAATCTGAAGTCGGGAAATGGGAAAGCGCCACTTGTTTTCAATAAGAATGTGTCTCAAAGTCACCCTTAGATTGCAAATACATTGTAGCCGGTTAAATATATTCCTCCTCATCATATAGGAATAATGAACTGCGTTTTCATGACTATTGTGCTCACCCAGGATAGTCTAGAATGTCTCCGTGAAGTTGTTGAAGAGGACTTCATTAACAAACCTCTTGATAGTGAAATTAGGTTTGCTTGCCTCCATGCCAAGCGATCTCAAAATTTGCTTGAATGTGTAATTGCACCATGTCCAAAATCCTTAGGTGAAAAAGCCAACGTGAAGCCTTGTTCTATGCCTAGTGCCAAGCAGGAAATCCGTTCTATGCCCGGTCTTAAGAAAGGAAACACTAATGTGCCTTAGTAGTTGATTCAGATATGTTAGTGCTAAGAAAGTGAACTTTGAATTGTACTTAAATAGCTCAATTCAGGTCTTAAGAAAGTATACACTAGTGCCTTACAGTAGTTGAGATCCTTGCACATCAAGTTCAGGAATGCAAAAATTAGATCAACCAACTATTGTTCCCATTCCCTCTCTGAGGAGTGTCAGGTGACTTTAAAGCATGTGTCAAAGTCTCAAGACAATACAAGGAATGATAGGACCTTGCAAGCTAAGAATGTGCATTGGAAGAAGACCAATCTAGGAACTTTAAGCTTGTGTTGAATAAAATGATGCGTGTTGATTCTAGTATTAGCCTTAGAAATCTGTAATTAATTGAATTGATACTATTTGCAAACCTTGTAATGATATGCCTTGAATTACATTTGCTAATCATGGAATGTGGTGTGAATGCTTTGTCTAATCTTTGTCAAATGCCGATTAAAATTGTTAGCGCTTATAATGCGTGCAAAGAAGGCAAAAGGCAAAAGCGAAGATTGTTAGAAAGCAGTGGAAACCCACGGGAAGAACATTTATAAAGATAGGTTATTATTGGATACCTTTTAGCCATAAGAATAATCATTTTGCTCTCAAAGCTAAAGACTATGCCCACTAGAAAATGGATGCCCTAGGTAGAACTATTCCCTTAAGAGTGAACATACTTTGAATAGGTCAAATCTGAGACACGGCATTGCATCTGATCCCAATGACTCCATTGCTTCTACCTCGACATAAGATGTGTCTATTTTTTACGTGTAGGTGTTCAATTCTTGTTACTAACCAAGTGGAACCCATTCTTGCATGGGGATCCCAATTATCGATTATCCATTCTTATGCGTGTTCAAGTGCGGATCGTTCAAATGTTACGTGGTACTTGGACTCAGTACATTCCAAACATATATGGCTTGAGACGGCCGGTGCTGGTCATGAACCGTGAGCAAATTCATGGAGACAGTTAGATTAGGGAATGATCATTTCGGGTGCAATTAAGGGTTATGGAGATATTTGTTTTGAAAAAGTGTTATCTCCGGGGTATATTATGTGGAAGGTCTTGGTCATAACTTTTGTTCTCAGTTGGTCAATCTATGATTACGATCTAGAAGTAGCTTTTAGAAAACATACATGTTTCGTTAGAGAACTTGATGGTAAGGAACTTTTAATAGGAACACGTGGTTCAAACCTATACACCATCTCTATCGAAGATATGATGAAGTCTTCTCCAATTTGCTTGTTGTCAAAGGCTTCAAAACAAAGTCATGGTTATGGCATCGTCGTCTCAATCACTTGAACTTCAGCCCCATCAATGATCTCTCCGAGAAGGACTTAGTTGTAGGTTTACCTAGACTTAAGTATGAAAAGATCATCTTTGTTCGACATGCCATGCAATTGGGAAAAAGCAAGTATGCCCATAAACCCAAACCTACAAACTCGGTCTGAGAGTTCTTCATACAATT
Organism: Chrysanthemum makinoi; assembly: GCA_910596185.1. Lineage (NCBI taxonomy): Eukaryota > Viridiplantae > Streptophyta > Magnoliopsida > Asterales > Asteraceae > Chrysanthemum > Chrysanthemum makinoi. The sequence goes on from OU343220.1 coordinate 229,687,611, forward strand.
CACATGGACTTGTGTGGACCCATGAAAGTCTGAGAATATCTTTGGAAAGAAATATGTGTTAGTTGTGGTTGATGATTTCTCTAGATTCACTTGGTAAAGTTCCTAAGGTCAAAGGATGAAACTCGGATATCATCATCAAACTTATCAAGCAGTCTTACGTTCGTCTTAACAAAGCGGTCGGGAATCATTGAGCAGGAATGGGTGAGTTTGTTAACAAACAACTTAGTGAGTTTTATGAAAGTATTGGAATCGGTCATCAAAGAAGTGTTCCTCGAACTCCTCAGCGAGGCGGTGTAGTTGAAGGCGAAATCGAACTCTTATGGAAGCCGCAGGACAATCTTGATTTACTCAAAGGTTCAAATGTTTCTGCAGGGTGAAGCCATGCGCCCTTGCATACACACCCAAAATCGATCCACGATTCACCTTGCTCATGGAAAAACTCCATATGAACTTGTCACAACAGAAACACGATATTTCATTCCTTCCGTGTGTTGGTGCTTTATGTTATCAACTAATGATGGTCAAGATTTAGGAAACTAAGAGCTAAGCGGACATTGGAGTTTTGTAGGCTATGCACCAAGCAGAAAAGGTTACGAGATCTATAACAAGAGAACCGAAATATCATGGAAACAATTCGTCCGCGTTTGATGAAATTTGGCCAAGTCAAATGGCTCTGGACATTCCGATTCTGGACCCGCTTCAAAGCAGTCCCATTGGTTCATTTCTTCTACCAAACTCCTCATCGGCAATTCCATATGTACCCCCAGAAGATGATTTAAAGAAATTGTTTGATCCAATGTTTGATGAACAATTTGAGCCAAGTAACAATGATATCTCAATCAATCAACGGTGCAGCTTCTATCCTGTCAATGAAATTAACCTTCAACTTCTATGTCATTAAGCCAAGAAAGCTGCTGCTTGACCAATCAGTTCATCAAAAATCTTCAATCATCAGAGTGTACATCATGGATACCTCTGATTCAGGATGAAGTCAATCCCTTTGCTTCTCCCGAAGATGCCCATTTGAAATATATTTGCTCCTGAATCATCATCACGAACCATCTTCTCTGAGGAGACATCGACTCTGCTACTTGAGTCCCTCAACAACGCCACATGAACACCTCGAAAAAATGGACTCACGATCATCCATTAGACAACATCATTGAAATCCCTCTCGTCCGATATCCACTGCGAAACAACAAAACGATACCTTATGGTGCTTCTTCAACCCGTTACTCTCTAAGATCGAACCAAAGATGTTAAAACCGCCATGAATGATAGCCGGTTGGTTCAATGCCATACAAGAAGAAATTCATAGTTTGATCGTCTCGATGTATGGGAATTAGTACACTGCTCCAGTTGTGCTATGATCATTGCTCTCAAGTGGATCTTCAAAGTAAAGCTTGATGAGCATGGTGATGTTTTAAAAGAATAAGGCTAGGTTAGTTGCAAAGGATACGTCAGGAGGAGGGCATAGACTTTGAAGAATCATTTTGCTCCGGTTGGCTTTAATCGGGCAATCAAAATATTCTTGGCTAATGCTGCAAGTAAGAACATGGTAGTCTATCAAATGGATGCAAAGACGGCATTTCTTAACGGAGATCTTAAAGAAGTCGTCTCACGTCCGGTACCGAAGGCTTTGTGAATCGAGCATCCTACCGTTTATCATTTGAAGAAGCTCTTTACGGTTTTAAAGCAAGCTCCAGGGCATGGTATGATCGCTATCAAGTTTCTTCTATCTACGGATTGACAAAGGAAGCAGTTGATCCCACTCTATTTCACCAGGAAGTCAGGCAAACATTTAATTCACGTTCAAATTTATGTTAATGATATCATCTTTGCTTACTCAGTACGGAATGAAGATGTGATCGTTTTCAAAAGAAATGGGTTCCAAATTTCAAATGTCAATGATGGGACAAATGTCATTTTCTTGGGATTACAAATTTCACAAAGTCCCGGAGGTATTTTCATAAATCAATCTAAATATGCAAATGAGATTTTAAAGAAATTTGGATTTGATTCAAGTGACCCTGTTGACACTCCCATGATTGAGCGAACCAAGCTGATGAGGACCACTCGGGGATCATGATAGATCAAGCGAAATATCGTGAGCATGATCGGATCACGATGTACCTCACACGGCCATGAACTGATATTTTGTTGCGTTGTATGCATGTGTGCTTGGATACCGAGGCTAAGCCTACCAAAAGCACCTTGGGCGGTTAAGCGGGTCTTTCGGTATCTCCAAGGAACCATCAACATGGGACTTTGGTACCCGAAGGACTGCCGGTATATCACTAACGGCATATGCGGTCTGAGATCATGCAAGGTGTCAAGATACTTCGTCGAAATGCGTCTGGAGGAGCTCAATTTTTGGGTGATAAGCTTGTGAAATTTGTCGTCAAAGAAGCAAATGAGTACTTCTATTTCCTCTACAGAGGCTGAATACATATCAATGTCATCTTGTTGTGCTCAAATCCTATGGATGAATCTCAATTAAGCGGACTATGGCTTTGTATTCAACAAAATCCCTACATCTTATGATAATAAAGAAGTGCTATTGCTCTCTCATGCAACAATGTTCAACACTCAAGGCAAAGCATATGGGCATTGACATCATTTCATGAGGAACAAGTGGAAAGGTGTGGTGGAACTCTATTTTTGTGAGGTGCGAATACCGGTTAAGGACATCTTCACCAAAGCTCTTCCAAGAGAGCGTTTGAGTTTATTCTTCCGCGACTTGGCGAAAAGCCTTCAACCGAAAACACTCAAAGCGTCTTGAGGAGGAAGGCGAGGAGTAAAGGTCTTTCTTTCATCTATCTCTTAATAAATGTAAAATATATATATATATATATATATATATATATATATATATATATATGTATATATATATATATATATATATATATTTTTGAAAATTCAAAAAATATTGTCTTTTATCATATTTTCGATTCAAAAATATCTACTACGGTTTTTTTATCTTTTATGCTTAAAGAATGACAGGACTTTAGATATTGTTAGAATTTCATATTAAAAAATTGGGAAAGTAAAAGAGCCATGGTTTATTGTCATTCCGGCAATAACCGCTCTTAATGAAAGAACAAAGCCATACTTTAAATTGGTTTCAAATCTCATACTCTGATTCTATAAACAATCACTACTATCTAATGAAACTAATTGCTTTGAAAAATTACTAGGACTCAATGTTTGAAAATCATCTTAACTTACTTTTGTCAAAATATCTATATCTCAATCAACAACATATGTCATTGATGGGGAATAATTTTCAAATTGAATCAAAAATTAATATTTAAAAACAATGGTACGGTTTGGTTTACTATATGTTTTCAAAGATAATCATGCATGTTTAATCCAAGTAGGTTTAAAGTCTCAAATTGATCCTATCGATTTAAACTTCTTTCATAAACTAGTCACAATTCTCCTTAAAAGCTTTCAAAATCAATTTAAATCTACAGAGATCACAAATCTCAATTGATTTGATAATTATGATCGAGGAATTTGTGATTTAAATTGGATCTAAACTGATAATTCGATAGATGGTTTCTTAAGTGATTAGTATGTTTGCCTCCCACAAGTGACAAAGCGATTTCAAATTTTCCATGCACACCGTTGAGGGGAGCAACTATTTTTAAACCTCAAATTATGAAGCGTGTTTTGATTGTCTCTAAGTGCTGATTCCCTCTAATATGTGCAAAATTCTTTCAAAATTCGAGGCACATATTGAGGGGGAGCAAACTTTAGAAAACCTCATCCTTCCTCAAAATGTCTTATCTACTATAATTGATTGGGAAGTGATGATGATCATTTTAGAAATGCTAATCAAAATAATGGACCTTTCATTCTCAATCTATGATTTGAAGATCTCTTTACCTCCATGCAAAACAAAATCTAAAGTTTATGCATCATGTTTGAGGAGCATTTCTAAAAATATCAAAACAATTAGATACAAAATGCTTTGATTCTATATCACAAGTATCTTGATTGATTTTCAAATGGTTTTCAATTGGTTCAAATGGGGATGATGATACCAAAAAGGACCGACTTTACTTTATGTATGGTGATATAAGGATGATAAGGTTAGGTTGAGGTCCCATGATCCGCCCGACAGGAGGATCTACCGAGGACAATCCACTAGATAGTGTAAGTCATAGGTATGATGAAAAAGGAGAAAAGTGAGATATAGGAAGAGTGTGGGTGAGACCAGCTAGTCTTTGGAACAAACCCAACAAGGTTCTAGTAATTAAGTCTCGGTAAGCACTGAAGGGGTTGAAGAATGAAAAAGGTGTATGAGAAAAAGGGTGAAAACAAATAGCCCTCCATTTATTCAACCTTAGAGGCAGAAGCCGGTTCAATTCATATACTCTGATGGTAACTTATGATATTGAAGACAAGGCGTCATGGACCCGGTGGCGCCTTTGCCTTCAACTTTCCAAACCACTCAAGTTCCTCATAAAAGGCTTGTTTCATTCTCCACGGGAACCTACATAATCTATCGACTTTCTCTTAGAGATTGTTGATATTGAAGAAGGATACCTTCTCCCTAGTCTCGGCATAAGGACCAAATGTGCACAAATTGAGTCTAGAGCCACGAGATCATCAATAAATCTCCTTAAGACCGTTCATGAAGACTCTCTGTTTCACACAATGTGGAAAGAGATTATATCTTGTCCTTCGCATATCCTTGTGGTATTGCGAGAACATCTGAGTGATATGCATACATATTCACAATGAAGATGGAAAGCCTTACGAGCCAACATTAAACAAGCTCTGGGTGGCATGTGATCTATTCTATAGATCAACCATGTGACAATGAACAAAAGCGATAGAGGCGATTCAATCTTTTGAATCAATCTGGTTCGGGTTATGGATTGGCGGATACCTTTGAAAAACCGGTTGTTGTGCTTAAAACTGTTTTCTTTTGCACATGACCGTGACCGAATATTTCAAATCAAAAGGTGTTTATGATTGATAATTGATTTTCATTAAAACCTTCGTTGTATTGCAAATAACAATTTCTATTGAAGCGATACTTTCGATTGTTTTCAAATATCTTTTCATCCAATCGGTGAATCTCATTACATTTAGTTCACC
>OU343220.1:229692822-229783950 GCA_910596185.1 Chrysanthemum makinoi
CCTTCTATCGCATACCACCCCCAAAACAAGTGGGCAGGTGGAAGTTTCAAACCGTGGTATTAAAAGGATTCTTTGAAAGGACAAGAGGCTTAAAATCGTGCATCCCGGCGGATAAGTGGATGACGAACTTTGGGCTTTTCAGTACAGCTTACAAAACACCCATCGGGTGTACTCCATACAAGCTAGTGTATGGAAAAGCATGCCATCTTCCGATTGAGTTAGAGCACAAGGCATACTGGGCCTTAAAGCATGCAAACTTCGATATACAGACAGCTGGTGATCATAGAAAAGTTCAAATGAATGAATTAAATGAACTTCGTGATCAAGCTTACGAGAACTCTTTGATCTACAAGCAAAAGACAAAGAAGATTCATGACTCAAAAATCAAGAACCGCGTTTTCAACGTTGGTGATCGAGTCCTTCTTTTCAATTCAAGATTGAAGATTTTCTCGGTAAAGCTCAAGTCCCGTTGGTCCGGGTCCATTCACCATTGCTAGGTTTACCTTATGGTACCATTGAGTTATCTCAACCCGATGGTCCTAATTTTAAAGTGAATGGTCATCGACTGAAACATTACTTTGGAGAGGACATTCCTCCTGTGGTTGTCCCGGATTTACAAACATTCCCCATGAACCAATGAATGCGGGGATCGAGTCAAGCTAGTGACTCGGTGATCAAAAATAGTAGCACACACCATATGAGTTTTCACCCATTTCTGTCTCTCTTTCTCGTTCTACCACCCTAGTGTGGGGGAGTTGCCCCACACTGTTGTATATAAGTATAAAAAAAAAAAAAAAAAAAAAATCTTTCCAAATAAATGGCCGTAGTATTTCCCTTTTACGTTTCAGCGGCATAACCGCGGTACTTTGAATATTGAGGGCAATATTCATTTCTAAGTGTGGGGGGGGGGGGAATTCTCATGAATTTTATCATGTAATTATACCTAATTCCCCCGTTTTGGCCAAATTTTTTTTTGGAGTAAGTGTTTTTCACTTACTCATCTTGGTTATCAGTCCGCCATGTCTGTAAGACAAAAGGATTGACTAATCCAGGAGCAAACGCTCGTAAAGATTTCTCAAATCCGTTTATATGGCTTGCCATTTGCCCAAAATTGTATGGTTCTCAACTCACCATATCCTAAAAAGTGAAGAGTTGGCTAGTCCGCAAGGTTATGGCTTGAAAAACTGATAATTCAGACATCAGATAATTTATCTAAGAGTTGGCTAGTCCGTAAGGAACGTACGGCTTCAAAGAAGACACATCAAATCCGTTATATGGTTTATGATTTGCCAATAAATCAGATGGTTATCAGTGTACCATAGTTCTTACTTGAACTGAAACATTTGGCTACTCCAGAAGTGATGGCTTTTGGTAAAGAGTTTTTCAAATCCATTAAAGATCTAAATCATTGCCAGGGACTAGCAATATCTCAGTGTGGGGGATTGATGAGTGTCTAAATACTCATCATTTTTGTACAATCTAAACTGCAAAATCATCTGAAAACACTCAGAAACACATCAAAATGATCAAAATATCACAAATCAGTGTTTTATGTGTTTTAAATGCAAAAATATCAAAATCAGATGAAAAATGATTCAAGTTTGCAAAATTGGCAGTTTTAGTCCCCAAGTTTTAAAAGTTGTCAAATCTAGTCCCTGGAATTCAAAAATGTGGAATTTTATCATTCAAGGTCCCTGAAATCTTCTAAGTTATCAAAAATGATTCTTGAATGATTCTTTGGTCAATTGGCAAGAAAGGTCCCTAAACTTTGGAAAATTGCAAAAGTAGTCCTTGGATGTTTTAAAATGAAATTCTATGCAAAAAGGATCCTTGTGCTATCAAAGTTTGTCAAAATTGGTCCTTGTTATAAGTTTGGAAAGTTGGCATTTTCAGTCCTTGAAGTTTGGTGAAATTACATTTTTGGTCCTTGTTATCTAGCTAAACCAAACGGACACCTTATCATATATCAAAGTCCAATCCAATCCAAATACCAGCTGGCTCAAACCTTAGCCCAATCCCACTTGGCCCTTGACCCTTGAGCTAGGTCAAAATCCAGCCTGACCCCTGCCATATCCAATTTTGGACCCCCTTATTATAATACCACGGGTCAACAAAGTCAAAAAAAGACTCACCCCCGAAAATGTATTTATCATCTCCCTCTCTAAACACTGTAAAACCAGAAACCAGAGCAGTTTTCCACTTTTTCAACCTCACTCACCTTACCTTGTCCCCTCCACCTCCACTAACACCAAAAATCCTTTATTGACTCAAACCAACTCCAATTAATATCAAAACCTGCCTTGAAGAATTTGGCGCCAAAAAGCAAAGTGGACGGATATGATGGTTCTAGCCAATCCAATGGCTCAGATTTGGTGGGAAAGATTCAGAGGTCAAAGAGAAGTCCTAAAAGTCTATAAAGAGGAGCTTAGAAGCAATGTATCATATCTATCTAGTGTAAATTACATTTTCCTTAGTCGTTTTTTTTATCTAAGCTTTCAAGTGTATGTTTTTATTTCCAAAATACTTTGTTTAAGTATCTCAAATGTATTAGAATCCTTTTTAATAAGCAATTTCAAGTTTTAAATCATATCTCAAGTTTATGCAGAATTTCATGTTTATGCAAAATTTTATGAATTATCAAATGTTGTTGTTAGATGTTTGTATGAACTGAACTAGATCACTTAAGCTCCTAGAAAGCTTAATCAAGCTTTTAGATACATTTAAAATCAGTTTAGAATCAAAAACAGAAAATCACCAAAAATCCAAATTAAATAGTTGAAAAAATAAAAAATCACAAGAAGATGGTGTACACAAGCTGAGCAGGGTAAATCATGGATGGCCTTGGTTTAGTAGCTTAGTGGTAAGCTAATAGGGGTGTTCATTGGTTCTGATTCTCAGTTTTGAGCTTGGAAGCTTTTGTAAGCACCTTTGATCACTTTTGCATTTCATTGTTGAAGTTGCTCATTAGCTTTAATATCTGTTTCTTGGTGTTATTTAGCAGTAGTTGAGTGTATTTGATCATTAAAATCAGTTTGTTGTTCCTAAAAATTTGTAGTTTATAAAATTTCCTTTTAACAGTTAAAATTGCATCTTGGTCATTTCTGAGTTTTATGTTGTAAGGGTTGTTGTTTAAAGCTTAATTAGTCTTAATAAGTGATTATATAAGATCTGAAATCAAGCTAATGGTTTTAATTTTTGTTTAGCTTTGAAAATCACCAAAACAGTCAAATATAAGCTTGTTTGGATTTGAGTAGTGAAACTGTGTTAGAGTTTGATAAAGGTTGTAATTGTTGTTGTCAAGAGTCACACTTGGTCATAATATCTTAAAGAAGTCAAGAAATTCAGTACTCATTCAAGCAAAAGTCAAAAGTGCATTTGATCTCATCTTATGAGCTCACTGTTTGATTTTTAGGATTCATAATCATGATTCTGTGTTAGGAAGTTGTTAATCTTGCTCAAGTTAGTCTTATTACATCTTAACATAACATAATCAGTGATTGTAATCAACTCAAAGTTCATTTTGGTCAACTTAGCTAGTTTTCTTAAAAAGTCAAATTTCCAACTTGGTCGTTTTTGAATAAATTAGATCTTTTTGCTGTGTGTTCATTAGTAAGATTCAGCTTATAAGCTATTGGGGTATTAAAGTTTGGTTGCTAAAGAAAAATATAAAAATGCTAGTTCTCTGTACATCAGCTTTTTAAGTGCTTATTTCACTGCTTATTTTGGGTACCTGTCTGATAAGAGTGCCCTGTGCACAGTTGGTTGGTCTAACTTGATAAGCTCACATAGAGCTTATTAGTGGGTCAAATCTTGTAAACTTTGTTTCTTTGGAAAGCCAACCTGGTCATCTTGAGGTCTCAATCCTTGTTTTTCAATTTCTAGCTTGTTTGCTAGGGCTGCAATAAGCTTAAAGTTTGTCCCATTTCTGTTTTTATCACAAGTGCTTATTGTCTTTGTTCTAGCTTTTCAGTGTGCTTATCTGTTCTTTTTAGCTTCATTCTAGTTCATCTAGCTTGTTTGTAGCTTATTTGAGCTTTTGTTTCAGTTGTGAGCTTGTTTGAGCTTTTGTACACCAAATAAGCTCATTAAGCTAACTGTTGTGATATTAAGCTCCTCAAACAGCTTATTTCAAGTTTGTAAAATTTTTGTCTTTGTTAAAGTTTCATAATATCAGTATTAAAGTAGTTTTCAAAAAGAAAATCCAGAAAATCTCAATTTAAAATCAGTGATAGTGTTTATTTAATATTTCTTAGCTTTTTGATTTTTCTTTTTAGCTTTTTAATAAGCAAATCCTGTTTTTCTATTTTTCTTTGTTTTCTGTCATCATATAGTATTTTTAGAAAAAGTTTCATATTTTTCTCTATCTTTTTAGTATTTATTATAATTTTAAATAGTTAAAAATAGTAATTAATTAGTAATAAATAATTAAAAAGCATAAAAAATATCTTTTCAATTTTAAAATTAGTTTTATTATATTTTAGATTTTTCCAAGTTAAAATTTTATTTTTCCAGGTTTATTTTATATTTTCTAGTAATTAAGTGTATTTTAAATAGTTATTAATTAGTAATAATTAAATAAAAGGTGTGAAAAATATATTTTTAATTTTAAAATTAGTTTTATAATATTTTAGATTTTTCTCAATAATAATTTTATTTTTCTAGCCTTATTTTGAATTTTCTTCTATTTTAGAGTATTTATTAAATAGTTAAAATAGTTTTTAATTAATAATAATTAAATAAATAGTTATAAAAATAATTTTCTTTTTCTATAAATTTTCTTTTATTTTTAGGATTCCAAAAATGTTATTTTCATATTTTTATGTTTTTTATTTCTCAGATTTCACTTTTTAATTTTGTACGTATAACGTAGTTTTAAACTTACGTTACGTTTCTTTAACTGATTGTTGTGCTTTCCAATTCTGTTCCCAATTCCATTCCAAGCAATCAGTAGTGTAATTTCTTAATCCAAAACCTTTATTGATCACTATCCTTAGTGATCACTCTATCATCTGAGTTTGTGTTTTGCACACCATTGAGTCTCCGTGGGACTAAACGACCCAGGAATTCACTATATTCTCCAGGACTTCATTGTATTTGTGTTTTAAGCGGTTTTAAGTCTGTTACGGTTAGCCATTCACAAGTGGCTAGCTTGTGTGATTAGACTTGACTAGTTTAGCACAGATCAACTAGCGTGGGGAGCGCTGCTAAGTGTTGTTTAAGCTGTATAAAAGCTTCTTCTGCTTCCGTGGTCCAGCGGAAATCTCCCTTTTTTGTACACTTCTTGAGCGTTTTGAAGAGAGGTAGTGACTTATCTGCTGACTTGGACAAGAATCTGTTTAAACCAGCCAATTTTCCATTCAAAGACTGGACTTCCTTCAACGTGCGCGGTGAGGGGAGTTGAATAACAGCCTTCGTTTTTTCTGGACACGGTTTAATGCCATTGGGTTCTATCAAGTATCCAAGGAACATGCCCTCTGTAGCGCCAAAGGTGCATTTCTTAGGATTTAACTTCATGTTGATCTCTCATAGTGTCTTAAATGTTTCCTCAATGTCACGTACCAACTCGTCTTTCGTATGGCTTTTTATGACAAGGTCGTCAACGTAAACCTCTAGGTTGCGGCCCACCTGTCTTTCAAATGCGTTGTCTACCAACCGCTGGTAGGTGGCACATGCGTTCTTTAAGCCAAAGGGCATTTTAGTATAACAATAAACATCTTGGCTTGTATGGAAGGCCGTTTTTTCTTCATCTTCCTTAGCCATCTGGATTTGGTGGTATCCTTTGTATGCGTCTAGGAAGCATTTAAGTGGGTATCCACATAAAGATTCTACCTTCCAGTCTATCTCCGGTAGCGGGTAGGAGTCTTATGGACATGCCTTGTTGAGATCTGTGAAGTCCACGCACATCCTCCAACTACCATCGCTCTTCTTGACCATCACTGGGTTGGAAAGCCAGTCATGGTAGTAGACTTCTCGCATGATAGCTGCATCCACAAGTTTATGTACTTCTGCCAGAATTGCTTGTGTGCGCTCTGGAGCCTGGGCGCGCTTCTTCTGTCGTACTGAGGGGTATCCTTGTCGGATTTGCAACTTGTGTTCTGTAATTGAGCGTGGCACACCGGTCATGTGTTTTGGTTCCCATGCAAAGATATCCAGGTTCTTCTGCAAGAGCGCACACACGGCTGCCCTGCCGTTATCAGACAGCGATCCTCCGATAGATACTTCTTGTTCTAGGTACTCAGGATGAATTGCAACCCTCAGGTTTGATACCTTAGGTGCGCGCTGTTCTGGATTGTGCGCCGTCTCACATGTAACCGTGTTACATTCTCTAGATGGTACAGTGGTATTGTAGAGAGTAACAATGCCTCCCTCCACTGGGAATTTGAGCATCCCATGTGCTGTAGACGGTACCGCGCATATGGCTGATATCCCTGGTCTTCCAATAATGCCATTGTATGGCGAAGGGGATTTGATCACCATGAAATTCATCCAGGCTGTCGTCGAGTGTTCCTGGTTACCAACATTGACTAGTAGACGTATTTGCCCCATGGGCCATATCTTTTCTCCCTGAAAACCAGTCAACGCCGTCATGACCGGGCTTAACTGACTTAGTATCTCCGGTCGCATTCGCTTGAAACAATGTTCGTACATTATATCTGCAGATGCCCCTCCATCAACATACATGCGGTGGATATCGTGGCCCCCTGCATTAATCTCAATGGTGAGCGGCTCTACCACTGCGCTGTCCCGCCATGTTGGGGAAGGAGATTTCGCCTCCGCGAAAACTTTGGCGATCTTCTGCCTAGTCATTCGTTGCCATGATTGTATCATGTAGATGGTGTCTGCCTTATCTTTGGGTGCACCATCCTTCTTGTTCCCGGTCTTTTGCTTATCTTTCCCTTCCTTGATGTTCTTAACTAAATGGTCCAATCTGCCTTCTTTTACCAGCTTATCAATTAGTTGGCGCAATTGAACACACTCATTGGTGGTGTGGCCCTTCTTTCCATGGTAGTCGCAGTATCCGTTCCCCACGCGCCTATCTTCTGGGGTGCGCATTGGTGGGGGCCTCGGGAAGTTCGCGCCTTCCGTCGCAAATATCTCCTTTGGAGTCTTGGTTAGCGGGGTATATTTGTCGTTATCTCGTCCGCTCCCCTGGCCGCGGTAGTTCTTGTTGCGGTTGCTATTTTGGTCAATGGATTGTCTCCGGGGCTGTTCTTGTGACCTATAGTTTGAGTAGCCCTTCATGCTGTCCGCCGCGGCTGCTTCTCCTTGGATAAAGGACCTTGTGCGTTTCATAAGTTCATCAAAGGTTTGGGAGACCTTGTCATTCAGCCTTTTGATGAGTTCTGGGTTATTGATCCCGTTCATGAACCTCGATCTTTAGTATTTCGGTACATGCCTTGACATGTATGCACTCATCTTTGTAGCGTTCCACATAAGCGCTTGTAGATTCCCCGAGTCGTTTAACCCGCAAGTTCCACAGGGTTTTGGCACTTCTTCCTTTTGAGTGAAGCGAAACGCCTTCCGTAACTCTTCAAAGCCATCAATGCTTCTGCGTGGAAGCCATGAACCGTTTCGCGCATTTCCCACTAATGTGGAATTGAACATGTGGCACCACACAGGTTGTGGTCAGTTTTCGATGGTAGCAAATGATTGAAAAATTTTAGGTGATCATCCGGATCACCTGTTCCATCATAGGTTTTCACATTGGCGGGCATGCGCCTTTTCTTATTTTCCGAGAAATCACTGATGCGCCGAGTGAACGCATCCACCTTTTGGCGGCGCCAAGGAAGAGACATATATTCCTCTCCGGTCGCGATATCTTCCCCTGGACTTCAGTGTCCTGTTCGCTGTCCCCGTTGTCCGAGGAATCATCGGAGCGAGCTCTTGGTCGGGCGCCTGCGCCGACCCTCCGAGGAGTCACCAGAGGACGAGCCTCTTCGGCGCTTGCACCGACTGTCCTCGAATCCGAGCTTGAAGAGCTCACTCTGGGGAGTGCCGTCGCCCCAGTCTGCCGTGGACCCTGCGGTTACCAAGTCTAGTGTGTACATTGGTGCGCCGTCCGTCCTCTTCGTGTTCTTCCAGATACTGCAGGTCAGCTGCTGCATCGTTCTCAACTCTCCTCCCAATCCTGGTAAACACTGGGGGTCGGCGGCTATCTTTTCCGCGCCTCTCCCTCTGATGGTGCGATGGGGATGCCTCATACTCTGTGTCAAAGTTTAGACGGGATTTCAGGCTCTGACTCGACCTCTTTTTTGCCTCCTCTTGCATGAGGGTAGCCAAGGTTTCGTAGTTTTGAGACACAAAGTCACTTGGCGCTAATTCAGGCGCGACTCCTTCTAGCGCGAGAGTGTCTGTTTCCACGTTTGGGCTCCTGTTTCGGAGAGGTGCGCCTGGCGTTTTTGTGAGGTCCTTTTCTGGTACCGACTGCAGGGGAGTGGTGAAAGGGTTGCGCAGTGGACCTTCTACGTTAGTTGTTTTTGTGGTGGTATGGGTTGTCCCCGTACATGGTTCCACTGCTGGGAAGGCCAGATCTGGGCCCGACCCTTGGTTTCTAGCCTTACTGGTTGTCCCAGAGATTTGCTTAGAGGCCGATCCGCTTTGTTGCTTCTTCCCTTGTAGGTCACCATGCGATCGCTGATTTAGGTTTCCTTGCTTTGTCATTCTAGTTCTTGGTGATTGGTCCCACGGATGGCGCCACTTGTTGATACAAAAGTTGGGCGTTCCTTATTTGGACTCAGGTTTCCGTATCAATTGGATCTTAATGCTTGAGACATGCGCACTAAGAAAACAGAAAACACCGTTAGGCTTATCGTGGGATTGTCTCCCACGATTATCCTCCCGGTGGAGAGTAAGTAATCGGTTTTTAGGGTATAGTTGAGAGTTAGGGTTTTGAGATCATACCTTTAATGAGGGCTGGGATGCCCTTTATATACACACGAAATCCTTGTTGGTTTCGTGTTCCCCAAACTTCGGCGATCCTCTAAATCGGTTATTAGACACTTATCTCCAAAGATAAGAGATATCCGATATCATAAGCCCTAAATAACTTTGAGGTTGGGCCTTTGTAAGCCCAAACCGTTATAATAGCCAACAGATCGGGCTCCTCGCTAGTAGCAGTCATTGGTCGGGTTCGTGACCCTAATACGGACTATACGTCATCATAAATTGTAATTAACTCTACTTATCTTATGCTAGTAATGTCTCTAGCAATATATTCATTGAATAATTTCACTCCGTAGATCAAGTTAGACCTTTACTTGCAACTCGTTCCCTCCATACATTCACCTGCCACCCATTATCTACCAACTTGTCAGTTGTGAATTATGGCCTTCACTCCATTCTTTTACTATACCCCGACATCATATACAGTGACTCCATCTTTTGTCACTTCATGAACATCAGCAACAAACATAACCTTGTGTTTTTAGTTTATGTATTTCATGTCCATTTATATATTACTCCTTATATCATAATTACCATCCCAATTTAAAACTTCAAAATATAGTTATCACTAAATTCATTATAAATCATTGAATGAACAAACTCATAAAGACACTTTCTTAGAACTAACATCGTCCCAAATATACATAAAATGAAATTATTTTAGACGATGCAACATCTAGATATTTCTAAACCTTTCAAAAACACAAGATATGATGAATTTTCTTGCTATCATATATAGATTTACGAAAGGAACTTGCATAAAATATATGATCCTAGTTTATTACTTTGAACTTCAAATTTTGATACAAAATGTACTTTATCAATCTCTCATATTACATTACCTTTATAGAAAAATCATGTTACTTCTAAGAGTAATGAGTCACATGATGACATAGCCATCGAAACAAAAGCACCAAGGTGAACATATCAAGCGCTACAACATTACCAAATTCAGAAAAATAAGATCAAATACAATATTCAAACAAACTAAACAATTGGTACATGGTATATTTGGTTCACATATAACATACCAAAAGCTACCCACTGAGATCCCTAAGCCACAACATCATAACATAATAAAGTAATAAAAAATATTACAATCACCATCTCTTATGTCTTTTTGCTCCGATCTAGACAACAAACGATGAACGTCGAGCTCCTCCAGCGCTTCATTTGCTAGTTTAGTCTTACCTAGTTGCCCACCATTTGAACAGTTCAACCCTGCGTGTATATACTCAGTACCATTTTATATCATGTTGCCCACCATTTGAAATATATATACTTCTACCTTATATCTTGTTGAACAAACTTGCATGAAACTGGATAAAAAAATTGTAATGAAGAAACTTTACCTCTTGTTGATCACTTTATGTTTTATAATCGCCCCATCATGTGGTCAGATCTAAACCCAACACAAATCAAAATCTAATATTTTCCAAAAAAAAGAAATAAATAAATAAAAACATAAACACAATAAAACCTCAAAGTAAAAAATGATCTAAGAGTAACTTACACGTATGATTTTGAGACACCATCGAATAAAAACAGAAATCACTGACTAAAAGGGCTAGGTGAAGAAGTTAAGGTGTTGAAGACGTGCATTTGGGCGGCATCCATTCACCCGAAAAAGATTCACGGTCACCGGCTTTGTAGAGAGAAGAAGTAACAAAGTGGGAGGATGTAATTATATGGTTTGGTGTGTGTGATTGAGTATGTATAAAAAGAGAGAAGATAACTTTGAAAACGGGTCAAACTATTTAGGCCTACGTGGCTTTATTTTAGAGCTCAACAATTATAAGAAGGCTCTAACGTGTCATTTTTTTGGTTTGCCAAAGTCGCTGACGTGTCATTTTTTTGAGTGTGCTACAGTCATAAGAGGCTCCTTGTTTATATACTCCGTAATAGGTAGATATTTTGGTTCTTATGTTGTATAAGTGAAAAAAGGGCTATTATGCCTTTAAAATAACTATATGATTGCCATTAAAGATTAAATCGTAATTTTAGTCATTCAGAATGTTGAATCATACTAGCTATCAAACAGTCAAAACAAAATCATACAAAGCTTTTGAATCATTCAGAAAACTAAATCATTCAGTGCTAAATCATTATGTATTATCAAACAGCAATACTAAAACTCGAAACTCAACTAAAACCCCTACTCGCAGCGTGGTCACCCCCACATTGATCAAACCACACAATCACTATATGATAACGCCAATGTATTATCCCTGTCTATCCACGCGACCGTTGTCATGCCAAAAAAAGACTCCCATACTCCCATGCTCTTATGAGTGACACCAAAAAGAGTTGGTTCCATTCGAATTAATTAATTGGATTTGCATTATATTAGTTGGTTTTCATGTGAATTACACATAGATGTATATCTAAGTTAGTTAAAGTAATAAGTAACCTAAGGTTTTACACAAGAAACCAAGTTGAAAAGAAATCAAAACAGACCTAAATATATAGCTTTTCGCTCGAAAAAAAATCTTGAACATGAAGAGTACGTACACAAACTTCCTTCAATATGACCAACAATAGCACTACCACAACTATTACTGCAACAACAAAAAAAACTTCATGTTCCTACTATTACCACCATTGGTGTATATGCTCGTCGAGAATAGCTCTAATCTTCATAGTATTACCGTATGCATCATACTCTTCTACGACATTATTTAGATCCTCATCACATGCGACTTCAATCAACACGTTAAGATCTTCACCCGGTACTTTACACCTCAGTTTCATAGACTCTATACACGCATCCCACAACTTCACAATTAGCTCATTGTAAGTGATACAACGATCAACTGGTATAACCATGTGTGTGCCACCACTGTATCGAAGTTTGCCGTCATGCTTACATAGAATAATCTCGCCACCATAACTGCAGTGAAATTTGATCTTCTTGTTGGAACCCAGTGTTGCATCCATCATGACTACTTAAACGTATGACAAAAATATGAGGAGTTGTCAAATAAGAGTACGTTTTGTAATACATTTATAATTTGTTTGATTTCAAAGAGCTACACATAAAATAAACTATGAAGCTTATCTTGTTATTAAATTTGAGGTAAGCGTTATCCTAAGAATATAGTTATCACTAGTAATATAGGTTTAAGTGTTTACTTGAGGCTTAAGGAACATGTTAAATATTACTTGTGGCATATTGTTCACTCATTAGTGAGTATAAAAAAAAATTAATTTAAATATTGTAAATGCTAACTGTTTTCTAAAGTCGTTGGTTAAGTTTTTTTAGAAAAAAAGTAACGGTTGTTTCACATAACCGCCAAAATCAATACAAAACTAACGAATTATTTACATATCAAAGTGCTCAAAAACATAAAATCTGAAATCATTTATGTTTTGTCTCAGTTTCTGAAAATCATAATCTATGAAACTTGGTGGTTACACAAGTATCTACTTATTTTTATGTCTTGAAGTTACTGGAGGAAGAACTTGATTGTTATCACGAGAAAAAGAAGTTTATCTAATGGGGAACCCGATTGGAACGATAGTTTCTGGTCTTGGGCACGTAGTTGGAAGTATATTTGGTCCTCAACTCGATTTTCTTTCGGGAAAGCATTGCTTGTAATTTCATCATCTTTACTGCCACATCATATGTTACTTAGTGTTTTATTTTATGTAATTGAACAACGTTTGATTTGATCGTTATAGTCACGTGGTCATTCTTTTCTGATATGTTAGTAAGGTTACATGTAAAGGGTAACCAACTTTCACCGTTGGAATGTTATGTTTCATTTTGCAATTTGACCCGAAACCATTCTTTACATATGCTGATGTGGTATGTCAACTGTGTAAAATAGTTGCCACGTCATCTACTATGTAACAGATTTTCTTAAAAGAATCACATATGAAATTTGTTAGAAACGTTTGAACGAAACATGGTTACTATCTAGTGACATTTGTCTCGTTAGGTACTATACATTATGGAGTGAGTGTCATCTTACATGTTTTCTTAATAGATTGTTGTTGTTGAGATGTCAATCATTCCAAAATGATATGTGAATTGCTGAACTGATGTTATTGTTTTTCGATAATTGGTCAGCAAGTGTGGTCCAACATGGGATATAGAATGTTATATTGAAAATTTCTGCATAGACCATCTCCTGAAATTCTTTGCGGTTTCATTGTTGTTCTACATTGGTAAGTTTATCCCAAATTTTCATGAACCAAAACAATATGATTCATATCTATCACTAATCTCTTTATTTAATGTGTTATCGATTCATTTGCAGTTCTTCTAGCGTTGTACACATTATACAAATTGAAGGTATTCCACTGCATTTTCAAAGTTATTTTCAAAATGATCCATGCGTGCTTTTCAACAATTTTCGCAATGTGGGAGCAAGCATGCACGGTGTGTTGTCACATGTTGTGTAGTATCAAGCATAGGCGTAGAAGACGCAGGGGAGACATTGAAATGTTGGACATGAGTAGTAGAAGCGATCAGGATGATACTGATATTGACACGAGTGTTTCTGAACCTTATACAACCAGAAGGAGATTTTGGTCAAGAAGAGATCACAAACGAGACCATTTGAAAAGATCATTAAAGGCCAAGAACCATAGGGTGCGTTTAGGTGTTGATAGTGGTGATTCTGTTTATGTGACAAAAAGAAAACATATTAAACATGGCGATGTTCGGGTTACTAAAACAACAAGCTTTGCGCGAAGAGCAGGAAAACACAAGAGATCAAAACAAGTGCACAAAAAGAGGTAGAAATGCTAAAAGTGGTGGTGTTCGGGTTACTGGAGCGATATCGGCCCCGTTGTCAGGCCTAGTTATCAGCATCAACGGGCCAATAGCTGTAGCTCATATAGATAGCCACATTAGTCCAATTTCAGTCAGCAACATGGCAATCTGTTATTTTAGACGTAAAAACAATAATGTGTTTTTTCTGATCAGTTATGTATTCTCTTAAATATTTACTCCTTTCACTTGCAATTCAACGAGTCTTAGCGATGTTTATACGCCTTAAATCATGATAGATTATCAAAAATCCTGATGTCACCACTATTAAAGGGGTGTTTGGATTAGCATATATTCCACGCTTATGGATTATTTGAAGGAAAATGATTGGTGTGACTAAAACTTGTGCCTAAAATCATGCCTAACAATATGATTGCAACACATGTCAAATTGAAAGGTTAAGATTAAAAGAGATAAAATGATCATTACATGTGTCAATCTTTATATGGAGTAGGCATGCTATTAGGCATGTAAATTAGTCATCTCTATCATTGCTCTTATTTGAAATTGGAAAATCTCATCTCATAAGCTATCTTTTTTTTTACTCACGAGCTTATCAATGAGTGGATGGCTTATATATTAGTACATAAGCTCCATTTTAGAGTAAAGTCCAAAATACATCCCTATGGTTTGTCTCGTGTCTCGTTTTACATCCTCGTGGTTTTTTTTGGCACAAAACAATCCCTCCGTTAGTAAAGTTGACACAAAATCATCCCTCCGTTAGTAAAGTCATTCAATGAGGACTGACGGTGCAAATTATTTCTTCGTTATCTCCTAACGCAAGTTAAAATATTTGCATCGTTAGTCCTCATAGACTATTTTACTAACAGATGGATGTATTTTGGACTTTTCTTCGAACTTTTAGTACATTAACCCGTTTAAGTTTCGGCTGGCCTTTTCATGGTGGAATAATACCACCGCCACCACCCACCACCCACCACTCATAAGCTGAAAAAAGTGGGTTTATGAACTTTTCCAAATTCGAGTAAGCCCATTAGCCCGGAAAATAAGCTAATCCAAACACCCCCTAAGTAGTATTAACCTCATGCCTGTTACATTTACATCACAAGTTATCATCTGGTAGAAATTTATTATTTATTAATTTACACTGTAATATCTTTGATCTAATAATAACAACCAATTGTCTTACTTTTGGGTTGTCAATTCGAATGCATTTGTAAAGATGTACATGTGAGTTATTTTAGAGAAAAGATCACATTGTTCTATCTACAAATTATATTGTTGCATGTATACTTGAATTCAAATACATAACATGCTCAATGTGCAGCAATTATATATGGAAGTTAAAGTAATGGTTCAGTTACCAAATCTAGAAGAGAGCATGTTTTAAGCACATGTATGCAAGCAGGCTCAATGTGCAGCAATTATATATGGGGACAAAAAAGATACAGTTGGTAGATCAACAGCTAATTATTTTCTGAGTCAGTGGGTTAAACAGCTAAACCATTGTCCATCTGTCTGGCTCTTTGTGATGAAGGATCAGCCAGTGGAGTACTACTTCAATTCTAGTATTTTTGAAAAAAATTGTGATTCAAGTATATTTAAATGTCATTTTATTGTTTTATAATGTGGTTTATTCAGTTAAAAGAAAGCAGAAGTGTTGTGTTGTTTGTTGTGTCTCTTCCAGGTTTATATGTGCTTACATTGGACCTGTTTTGAACAAACAAGCACTTCCATTGTCGTACACCAGCTGGTTTGAACCAAGCACACTGGCTAAGCTTATTTTGGTGCTCATACTTTGTTGTTAAAACACAATAAGCTTATCCAAACACCTCCTAAAAAGTGCTTATTGGCAATTTGAAGACTTAAAAAGTGTGTTTTGATAACACTCCTTAGGAGATGTGTAGCCAAAACACAATAAGCCATTCAATAAACTAACAATCAACAACATTTCCTTTTCTGTGAACCACTAAAATCCTAAAAAAAAGAAAGAAGAGGAAAAACTGATTTGAGGTCAACATGCTTAATTATGAAATATAACAAAATAAACACTAAAACAAAGAATTACAAAATTTATATAACTATAATGAAATACCATATTTGTCTGTACAAAAGACCCCTCTATTAGCAGACTTAGATTATACGGCTAACATTTGGATCTACTCTAGAAAAGAGGTCAATCTCCCTCATTAAAATACTAATACTAATACTAGTCAAAGAATCAAGTCCTAAACCAGTCGCGAGATCCGCTGATATCATTCGCCCAAAACGACCTCATAAACTGTTAATTCTACGCATTACAATTGGCTTGACAAAAAATTTCCCAACTTACCCTCAAGCACAAGCCTTTGCGAAAATTTCAAGACTGTACTTGCAGCCTTACCTGCTCATGAGCTTTTAAAGCATCGCAAGTAAAATTCTCTAAAGCCTTAAAAATAGGAATTACACCGCCTTGTAAACTACTTGAACCACCATTGTAAACTAACTTCATAGCTTCCTTATGCCTTGCCCATTCTTCTTCGACCTTTCCGGCTTCTGAAGGAACCATTGACCCATGTGCATTATCTGGCCCAATATTTACACGTTTTCTTGCAAATTCCTTGGCTATATACTCTTTTTTGAGCATAAGTCGTTGCATATCGTCTTGTCTCTCCAGCAGTTGCCTCAAATTTGAAGCAAACCCATTCATTGCTTTGGAGACTCTTTCTTGTGAAACACCTTTGATCTCCCTTTGCCAATCGTTGCATATTATGAAAATTGGAGGAGCGCCTATGCGGCCAGGGGAATAAGGAATCTCACCATCAATGGTTACTTCCGGTTTGTGATCAATGCATTGCAGTAGCCAACCATTTAAGGAATCAACATATGATTTCTGAGCATTAATCCAGTTATTAAAATGTTGGCACCAGGTTACCAGTCTTGTTTTAAGCTCAAGATTGGTTCGTAAGCTTGAATCTCTTTCAAGGGTTGTGTTTGCCCTTAGAGTCCGACTTCTGCTGTCCATGATAGCTTGAAATTGTCTTCGATGACATTGCACAAATGATTGCCACATTCTTATTAGTCTGTAGAGAACAAAATAAAATCTATAGTTAGGATCGGGTGTGACCATTTGATGCCGAAGAGCCAAACTGAGAGCATACGTTTTGAGAGATAATTGTAATATTACTGAATAAGCAGGTAACGTCTAGTGTTATGTATCTAAACTAGGATATGACGGTCTTACACAAATCATGAGTGTTTGTGAAAGAATAAAGAGGCGTATGTGTTTGTGCATGAAATTGAGGTGTTTGGATGTGCATACTGAAAGTGATTATCTGATACTGGGTAATCAGAACCACATACAGTAGAAAACAATAAATGGATTTGTCCTAGTAAAAATTTTATTTAGTCCAGAGACTAACGATATACATGTTGTGAAAAAGGTAAACTTAGTTATGATGACTTCAAGTTGTAATAATCAGTTTCAAACGGCATATCCAAACACCAGTTACATCTTGTAACTTGTAAGTACCAAAAACGAGCTTACGAGAAGAGGTTCATACCCGTAGATCAATTCACTGACTTTCGGCTGCAGTTCTTTGTCCCTAACCTTGTGTATCTCACTAGATATGGCATCAATAGCTTTGATTGATACATTAAGTTTAGTTGTTAACCTTCGTATAGAAGCCTGTGCAGCCTCGATCTTACTCGGTTCTGCTCCATTGGCATCCAATTCAATTAACCTCTGGTGCATTTTCTCGTACATGATCCTTATCCTTTCTTCATCCTAAAACCAGACCAACCACCTGATGTATCAATATGAGATTACTAAAATGAAATCTGAAAATGAATGGCTAAACAAGGAATCATTCTAATCATCACCCAAAAAGTCTATAATCATTTTTTATTGTACATATCAAATAAATAAATTAATTAATGCTCACTATTAAGATGACAATGATCCTATTACCTTTACTGCCTTGTACAATTTTTTCTCCCATACATACAGTTTCTCCAAAGTAGAAGAAAGGTTAACGGACTCATCATCCGAAACTGCATCCATATTATAGGATCCTGCTAATTTCGTTACACGAGAAGCTGATCTTACAGGTTGAATTGGATGGTCTGAAGTCGTGGAGGAAGGTGCTCTAATCTTGGATAAAACCACTGAAAAATGACATATAACTTGTCAATGATACAGTAAAAATATTTTGAATCAACTTCTGAACACGATAACATATATGGTAGGAAATGCAACACCAAAATTGACTATTAGTGAAATAAGTTAATTACTTTTACGCAATTAGGACAGTAAAATAACAGTCACGACTTTAAAAATAAAAAAGAAAGCAGTGTATCAGTATATATTATGGGGACGAAAAACAAATGTCATTTACCTTTAAGAACTGCAAACCTTGATTGATAAGGCAGCTTCCCTGCCTCAAGCATCAAGGCAACCTCTTTCCCATAACTAAATGCAGTCTCAAATTCATCCTTGATTTCCGTAACCACCTCATGAAGATCCCGAGAACCATGAGGAGATAATGTTGTCAAACTACTCATAATTGAGGAATCTAACTCTTGTGTTGACCCCTCATCTATATCGAAACTTCCCCCCTTTTTATGATCATGCCCCTCATCCATGGTGTGTGAGACGATCGTCTCTGAGCTATTCTTATCTACTTCAATGTCAACAGAATGTGCACCCTCATTATTTTCCATTGGTATTGAGTGAAGACTGGATTCGCTTTTTCCTGGTGGTATTCTTCCAGAGCTAACATCAGTACTACTAGAATGTCCCCTCCATGGACCGCCTTCAATATCTTCTTTTCTAATCGGTCGGGATATGCCTTCACCTAAATTTCTCTTTGTATTAAATGTGTTCCCCTTTATAACCTCTTCATGGTGAGACTCGGTTTCTGTTTCTTCTTCTAAATCAGGAATTCCCTCCCTTTCTCTCACTTCACTCGAATCTGGACTACTAGCCATTGATTCATACCCGTGCCCATACCCATAACTCTGGAATTCATTATCATACGCATCAAAAAAGTTAAGATAATCAGATGCCATTGGTGGAGGTGGAGGCGGGGGACTTTTCGGTTTCTTAGGCTCTTGAGGAGGTTGTGCGGGTGCAGGTGCCCCACCATAAGGAAATCCGTACCCATACCCAAACCCACTTCCATACGGATCGTATTGTGTTGGATCAACCCATTGCCCTGTTTCTTGATATCCTCTTACTTCATCCGGTTGAATCACAGTACGACTAGCTGGTGCAGACTTTTTCATATAAGAAAAATACTGATTTGAACCAGTATACGCATTCCCACCATACCCATTATAAGAATCAAAATTTTCCTGATACTGACCCCATGGAGGCTGATACTGTGACACAGATGGGTTCTCCACATACGGGTCACCCTCACCCACACCCGCACCCCAACTTTGGTCTTGTCCCCAAACAGGCT
Source organism: Chrysanthemum makinoi (assembly GCA_910596185.1). Classification (NCBI taxonomy): domain Eukaryota; kingdom Viridiplantae; phylum Streptophyta; class Magnoliopsida; order Asterales; family Asteraceae; genus Chrysanthemum; species Chrysanthemum makinoi. The sequence continues at coordinate 229,711,948 of OU343220.1, forward strand.
GATATGGAAATGCAGACGGGGTAACCAAATATGGATCACCCCACGCAGGCTGCTGATATGGCACTTGCATTGGTCCTCTATTCATTACGTAAGTATCATGATCACCCCAATTATCAGTCTCGCCTGGTCTATTATTCACAAAACGCCCATTTGACTCCATTCCATTATATTCATGTGGCGGTCTACTCACAAACCACCACCACCATCACCACGTCCTTGCCCATGCCCATCCTCATCACTATCATCTACATGAATATGCCCATGATCATGATCATGCCCATGCCCATGACCATGACTATCCAAATCCGAACTCAAATCCGAATCACTCTCACTAACACTATGCAAATCATGTAAATGCGAATCATCATCACCACCATTCTTATCCTTACCAAGACTCCTCTTACTATCATCAGGCAATGTAAGGACAGGGGATGAAGATGGATCAGGTGAAGGTATAACCAACTGTTCATCCACAAATCTAGACAACGCGTAACCAATATCTTTCAAACTATGAAAATAAGCTAAATGCGAAGTGGACAAATCATACCTATAATCAACAGCTGATTTAATCAACCTTTTCCTTTCCCTACATCTTATAACTAAAGGTAGATCATCTACTTTAGACACCTTACACCCCATTACACCTTAAACCCTAAAACTAATCCCATAAACCCTAACCCTAACCCTCTCACCTGCACATTAACTAACATGAGCAAAAACATTAAAAAGAACATAGATCTAGTAAAACTAAGATATGGGTATTGTTTATTTTAATGTTTTTGAGATGGGTTTTTGATAATGTGTTAATGTGAATAAGGACTTGTGAGATAGTGAAGTAGGAAATAAATGTGTAAGTATTTATTAAATGGAATAAAATAATGTTGTTTATTATATTGAAGTGTGTGATATAGTCATGTGATTGTGTACAGAGATTCTGTTGTTTATACCAGAAGAAGTAGAAGAAGATGGTTTGATGAAGATGGGTTGCATGTTTTTTTTTTTAATATTAAAAAGTGTGTTTATATATATGACTTTGGTTTTCTTTTTTGGTGGTATTTATTTAGGTGACGACAGATTTTGTTTTGAATATGTTGTTGTACAGTTGTTTGGTAGTAAAGTAAGATAAGATTTTGACAATTTCGTTTTGTTATATATAGCTTCGTATCCAAGTTGCTGTGTGAATTGTTCAAATAAAAATATAGAAAAGTTGCTGTGTGAACGATTTAAGGTATTAGATTCGAGATTAGTTTCTAAGAAAGGTGATTGATGTAGGTAAACTAAATGGTCTTGGGTATATGTCTTAAAAGAATATATATGCAAAACGAGTTTTGCTAACATGTCCAAATAATGCACACACGTTATGGTGTACGGAGTATTAGTTAGACCGTTGTTTATTTTAGATCAATAAGAAAGAAAACAATTATACTACTCGGTATATATTAAAAAGTCAGTTTTCATACTATTTAAAGCACTCTAACACTACAGTGATTTGAATAGTAAAATTAAATTTTGACAATTTTTACTTTAGACTCTGAGGTTATTGATCTATTGCAAAGTTAGTATTTAAAGACAAACTTTGCAAAATGCTGATAATTTTAGAGACTTTTTCCGTAAAATATCATACTATTTTCACAAATACTTTACGAAAATATCACTTGCGGTTATTGACAATTTGCATATTTAGTCCTTAATAACAACAAAAAAAATAGATAATCGTTTCATTTCGAATTTAGATTAACACAACATTCTCGTAACAACGCGCGGATACCTCGCTCAAGAAGTTTGAGTTTAGTTAATGATATCTAACTAATACCTTCAAGGTGCCCATTAGACAAACTTATAAAAAAAAGAGTAAATTACACCGTTCGTCCTTGTGGTTTGCGTTGACCGCAGGGTTTCGTCCTTTGACCAAAAAAGTTGCACCGTTCGTCTTTAAGTGTGAAACGTTATGCACCGTTCGTCCCTCCATCCAACTGGGCCCACCAACTCCCACTAACGTCCGTTAACTAAGTTTTTTAAAAGGGTATATCCGGCTATTTCCTCAGTAAACCTTCACCATAAAACACACACATCATCATCACCATTTCTCTCTTAACCTAGCCATCAACTTTAAACCACCACCACCGCCATTGCCACGCTTCTACCACACTACACCACCCACTCAAAACACTCCCCACTCTCCCTCTTCCGATCCACCAGGTCACGCGCCTAAAAACCCTCCCCCCCCCTCGTTTCTTGACCCTGCGCGCCACCCTAACCCCACCATAGCACCACCACTGGTTCTTTTACCCCATAGCACCCCACCTCGTTTCTTTTAACCCCGCGTACAACAACACACACACGGCTCAGAGATTCTCAATATGTGTACCTAATTAATTGATGGTTGGGATCAATTCAAAGAAGCACAAGGGTGAGATTTTGGCTGTTTCATCTCACACAAGAAGCACATTAGCAAGAAACACAGAAGACAGAAGAGAGAGAAGCACTTTTTTTAGTATAAATAGAAATTGGTGAAAATGTAAAAGTTGTCTAGAATTTTTGTTCTAGTTCCAACTTATGTTTATTGTCATTTACTTTCCTTGTCAATTTTTAATTTCAATGCAATTTAATTTCAAGTTAACTTAAATTTCAGTTTTTGCAATTTATTTTACGAATCTGCTATTTTAATTGAAGTGCATCATTGATCAAGATTGTTAAGAGATTGTTTTTAATATCCATGGTTTTGACCCATTTTGGTGTTCAAATAGTTTTAGTTTAGTGATTAAGTTAATATATTTGATGTTGCAATTGGTTTGTAGTGGTTACAATTAGTTTAGAGTAGCTTTTATTTAAATACAATTTTTTTTTCTTGTGTCCTTTACTGTGTTCTGAGATCAGTCCCACATCTCGCTGTTGACAACTTATTTATCAGCTGTTCAGCCCCTCTTTTCAGCCCCAATCAGTTTATTTGGAATCTTGGTTATGCTAACTCTAATTTGTGTAGCTTGTATTGGCTTTGGAAGAACTTTTTGTGGCTCAAAATAAGCTCCAACAGCTTACTGTGGGGCTGTTACATGTCTGCACATCAGCAGATCAGAGATTAGCATGCTCCTAATTAGTGCTTATCAGATTTCACTTCTGTTTCTTCAAGATTCTTTAGGTTGTGATTAGTGTGGTTAGTTTAGCATTAGTGTCTTAGGGGGTATGTTTGAAGAAGAGAAAAAGAGTTTGGGAGTGATGGATCATCATCTTGATGATAACAGGTGAGGCGTTATTTTTGAGGGTTGGGAAGATGATGTTGCGTTTTACCAGATGAAGAAGAAATACCAACTTGGTTCTGAGAAAAATAAAGTGGGAGGGGGGCGGCATATTTTAGGTGTAGGTTAAAAAGTATTTTGTAGGTGGATGTGGAAGAAAAGACGGATATACCCTCATGGGTTAAGTGAGTTAACTGACGTTAGTGGGATATGGTGGGCCCAGTTGGATGGAGGGACGAACGGTGCATAACGTTTCATACTTAAGGACGAACGGTGCAACTTTTTTTTGTCAAAGGACGAAACCCTGCGGTCAACGCAAACCACAAGGACGAATGGTGTAATTTACTCTAAAAAAAATGTATTTAATAAATATTAAATAAATCTTTTAACTGCGTTAATTAAATACAATTTTTCTTTTTCAATAAATTTGAACCTTCTTTTTGTATCATAACTAGGGGTGGAAACGAGCCGAGCCGCTCGTGAAAAGCTCGGGATCGGATCGGTAAAAAGCTCGAACGAGTCGAGCCTAAACGAGCTCGAGCCTAAGTTTGGGCTCATTTAATAATCGAGCTCGAGCCTAAACGAGCCCTAGAAATATATACGTATATATATTTTCTATACGTATAAACGTGTTAACGAGCTCGAGCCTTGTGTTAACGAGCCGAGCTTTGTGTTAACGAAATCGAGCTTGTGAAAAATTTCACGAGCCGAGCTCGAGCTCAAAAGGTGAGGCTCGAAACGAGCTCGAGCTCGAGCTCGAGCTTTTTATATATAAACGAGCCGAGCTCGAGCTCTGGCAGGCTCGGGCTCAGCTCGACTCGTTTTCACCCCTAATCATAACATTTATCCAATGGAAACGTTAGTTTTGTCTCATTGTGATGGATTGAGTTGTTATTGGGTGAAACTAGTTCTCGATTTATAAAAGATGTATTGATAACTATTAATTATGGAATGGTTGTGATAGTTTTTACTATGGCAACTACGTAATAGCATTATCAAAATCAGTCATCAATAAATAAAATACAGTAAATAATACATTAAAACAAAATTAGCTGCATTTAATTAAAATAAAGTAAATTGTTTATATATTTTACTAACAATTGGCATTGCCGTCATAAAAATAAAATTAGTATACGCAAATAGACTTTTTCTCTACCCATCACTAGCAAAAGACTTTTATACAATACCAAAAGGGTCTATGTAGAATTGTAGCTTCTATATAAGGTTGGTAGAAAATTCGTTAAAGATGTGAATGTGACTATTTTTTTAACTTTTTATAAAAATGTGACATGTGTTGGGGAAAATGTAAGGAAAAGGTAGGTGGGCTGAGCCATAGATGCCGGAGGGATGTGATAAATAATGTGAAAGTGCAATCATGGTTACGCATGGCTTCTTCTACTTGTAGCATAGCAAACACTTTTTTAACCTGTACTCTCCCCTTTCCATGTAAAGTTGTTTGTCTTTTAATAACCAAAGTATTCTCTCTCAATAACTTTTACACAAATCCACAAAACCCAACTTTATATTACGAGGGCTTTTTCTTTATTTATATTGTTTGTCGACTTCGTTTGGTTGTAAAATAATTGTTCACAAAACAAAAAAAATATATTATAGTTTTAAAAAATAATTACTGCTTTCTCTTTTGTATTTGTTGTAAAATGACAATGTCATCAATAGCTAAATACTATTAGAATTTGTATGTGTGAGTGGTAATAATCTTGATATATTTTTTGAATCGTATTTAGATTATTTTCAGATTGAAGTATTTTGACTTTATATGTCTCGGGTATCACGAAATCCTTAATGGACAATTCAAAGAATTACACTTAAGGCACAAGAAATCAAAGCAATACATAGACAGTTGTTGTATTTGTTCTGTTATGGAAAAGATTCATATATAGCAGAAAAACACAAACGAAAGCTAGTTAAAATTGGTTAAATTCGGTTGACGGGAAGGGTCACGACTGTTGGGGAAAAGGGGTGTCTTTTGGTGAGAAAAACAGTTTGGAAAGAAAAACGGATAATACCCGAAGCCCAAAATCCGTTTAGGTTTTGGGCCGCTTCCCCAAACCCCGTGAGGGGCGTCCCCCTGTAGAAATACATAAAACCAAGCACTTTAAGCTTTTATATCACTTGAACAAATCAGAGTTACAGCGGAACAACAACAATCACAAATGATCACCACAGCTATGCTGGTATGATCCTATTATCTACATTGATAATAGTCTTACAAGATATATAATCAGAAATACAAGATGAATACTGATCCGAGCTTTAAACTCAGGACCAGAATATGGTGAGAGCAGCGGCTTATGATGCACTCGCTGTCCTTCGTAGAAGAGGAGATAGCTACCACTTTTTTATTTGATGCAAGAGCTGGTCTCGAGCTTATTAGCAAACTTGTGTTAAACAAAACTAGAAGCATAAGTTTCTTTAACACAAGTTCCATTAATAAATCCAGTTTTGTTTCTGGTGTTAATAGCTAGTTTCATGGCAGTAGCCCAGACTCTATAGTTTTCAGTACCAGTTAATTTCACAGACACAATAGAACTAGTACTAATGTCATTAGAGTGGAGATGTAATGGATTACCCAAATCAAGATTGCTAATAAGGTCTTCGTTACCACTATTATTACCAGGAGCCATGGAAACAAAAATATATCAAGAAAAAACAACAAGCAAATAAGGCAGATAAGCAGAGACAACAAACAATAGACAGAAATCCAAACACCTTCAAACACAGATAACCACCAATAATCCAACACCAACTTCTCAATCCCTTAACCTACTCATCACCAGAAACTAAGCACTATAGCTAAACAATAAAAAAATAAGAGATTAAACTAAACACACACCCAAGATTAACAAGACTCAGCCGAGAGAATTGGGTGTGACCAGAAAGGTATTCACACCTCTCAGGAGGCGATTAAGAAGTTAGTCACACCGTTTGCACCCTCTCAACCAAAGAAAAGTTAATCTTCAAGGAGAGATAATAAGCTTACAGAGCTATAAGGATGACTGCGGAAACAAATCACAACACTTTTAATTCGCTTAGTTAAGAGATATTGTGATCAAAGAAGATCCAGCAGTAACAACAATAGATCTAACAAGATCTCAACACAAGCACCCTTAATTACCAATTAAACAACTAAGAACCACTGCAACAACCTCAAAGAACCCAAATCTAAAGCTTAAACTGAAAAGCCCCAAATTGCCAACGAAACCCTAGATCTTAAAAACTTGATTACCAGAACCTGGCTCTGATACCATGTAGAAATACATAAAACCAAGCACTTTAAGCTTTTATATCACTTGAACAAATCAGAGTTACCGAACAACAACAATCACAATGATCACCACAAATATGCTGGTATGATCCTATTATCTACATTGATAATAGTCTTACAAGATATATAATCAGAAATACAAGATGAATACTGATCCGAGCTTTAAACTCGTGACAGATATGGTGAGAGCAGCGGCTTATGATGCACTCGCTGTCCTTCATAGAAGAGGAGATAGCTACCACTTTTTTATTTGATGCAAGAGCTGGTCTCGAGCTTATCATCCAATGGCACTTTCACAAGAATAGAGAGAAGATTAAACAATGAGGTATGGAGGGGACCAAAAAAGAATGAAGGATGTAATATGCTGTCTAAAAATGTCACACGCCATTAGCACTTTAAACAATTAGATGGAAGAATCAGGAAAGGCGCCAGAAGTCCCTGCACTTATAAGACAATTACAAAAAAGACTAAAGTTAGAGTTAGAAGATATAGAAAGGGCAGGAACAGCCCCTGGACATGCACAACAAACATACACCAACAAGAATGTCGGATTATATATTTTTAACATCCCCCCTTAATCCGATATTCCATAGAGGTCAATCATTCCAAGATATACCTGATCTTAATCAGGTAACCAATGACAACAACTTACAACGGATATAAATCCACCAAAATACAACAACTGATACACATCAGCTAATAACCAGAGACACACACCTGATCTCAAGCAAGTGTGGTACAAGAAGGTCTGATAACAATCAGACACTAATAATAAGCTTAAACCTGATCTCAAGCAGGTAAGCACAATAACATCTAACCTGATCTCAAGCAGGTAGAAAATAAGAATAGCACAACCTGATCTCAAGCAGGAGGCAAGATATGATAAGGTCTGATAATAATCAGACAATAATAATAGGCTTAAACCTGATCTCAAGCAGGTAAGCACAATAATCACCAACACGAACACGGGTACTCCAGCATAGGTGTGATACCCTTAATCTTCTTCAAACAATATGAGATTCATCCGGGTTTCCCACAACATTTGCAACATGAGGATTATAAATGGACACCTTCAGTCCTTGAACTTCTGCACAAAATGTAAACCCGGCAGAAGCATAAAACCTGCACAAACTAAGAGACAGACAATGGCAACATTAGTCCCTTAAGTTTGTGTTCCGGAGTAAGAGATATAAATTTAACATCCCCCCTTAACTCAAATCCGGAACACATCAAGAAAAAACAAGATTGAAACCCATTATTATTTTTTTTAATGCATCAGTTAATCTAACTGCTTTGATATAAAGACTGAATAATCAGCAGATTGATTTTTGATTTAAAAAACTTCCAGATGAGAGTTTAACTCTTAAATCTAGAAAACCAACAACCATTTTTCAAGTAAGCACAAGCTTAACATGTAGAAAAGACTTGACCCTTGGGTCAAAAAAAATCTGCAGTAAGAACTGCAGATATGAACTTCTTTGATGTGAGAAACACTGGAAAACAGCAGTTATGAGAATAATAAGCTAACAAGTTCAATATAAGCTTAAAAAACAACTAATCAGAACTACAAGCTTCTCATTGAACCAATAAACAAGCAAAGAGATCAAATAACAAACCAGGGAAGAGCTCATGAATGTATTGGACACAGTTCTGGGCAGGGGAGCTATGGGCCAAACCATCAACTTTGAGCAACAAGCAAACTAATCATTTGATTTTTTTGAATTTTTTCCTTTTGGGAGATGTAAGACAAGTTATTCAAAATGCATTTTTTAATTTTTAATAATTTTTATAACAACTTAAAATGTTCTAAAAATGTTTGTGAAATCTGGCAAAAAACTACATTTGGGGACAGTTTGGACAATTTTGAAAAACACTTGAAATCTTAAGCTAGATTGCACAATAAAAAACTATGATATGGAATGATTCAAAAACAGTTTTTAAACTCGGATGACTTCGAAATTAAATGACCAAATCTGTATTAAATAGAAAATAAAACAATTCCAAACACTCCTTAATTAGAACAAATGGCACTTAATCCTTGAAAACCTGAAGAAATTTAACTCAACTGATTTTAAAACACTCAAATTAACATTAAACTTAACTCATTAACATCTTGAAATCAGAATTTGACCAAAAAACTAATTTGACTTTAAAAACTTTGACTAATGTTGACTTTTTGCAAAACTATTTAAAATGACACAAGTAACCACTAATAAGCTCACAAGCAGGAACAAAATATATAAGCAGCAAATAAGCAGGGTAACCAGAAAATGAGAGGTAAAAAACAATAACTAAGACAGATGAATAACGAGATTATAAACAGATAGATCCCTGATCAAATCAAGGGTTACCAATCCAAGATTTGAAAAAGACAGGGTAGGAAGAGAGACTAACAGATATAAGGTCTGAGAACAATAGAGAAGCACAGCGGAATACCAGATTCAATAAAACCTTCACTTAGGGTTTTATTCCAATCCAACCAGTCTAACAGAACCTTCACTTAGGGTTCAATTAGACATAAAGCATGTACACCCAATACCAGCAGCCGATCCACAGGTCACCAGAATCAATTCCCGAACAGATTTTCAGCAACAACGACCCTTGAAAATTGCACCCAAAAAACAGCGAGGGTGTACAAGAAAGAATTCGAGCAAGCTTTAGGTCAAACAGAGCATGTAGAAATTAATAGACAACACCACACATGAATCCAAAACAACCACCCCTTGATTCAAACCATAAGAGATTCAGATACAATACTGCAGAAATCAGACTATGATTGTACGCCACTGTAAACAATCATACTACAAGAATATAAGACACAACTGATCAAGTAGAGTTTATGAGACCAACGATTACAAGACCTTTATTCAAATGAACCCAGGAAGATGAGATATGAAAGAAGACAGCTTTTTTTCTTCTAGCAGCACAAGTACACTTAGGCAATTTTGTCATAATATCAAATTCTCTCCATAAAGAGTTAAGCTTATGATAATACTCAAATACAGTCGATTCACCTTGTTTAAAGTTATTAATTTGCTGCATACTCAAGATAATAGACCCATCAAGTTTATCATAGGTTTCTTTCAGTTCAGACCACACTTCAGAAGCATTTTCAGAAAAAATTTGACCAAGATAAAGATCTTCAGACACAGAATTTAAGATCCATGAAAGCACAATAGAGTTGCATATTTCCCACTGATTTGACAAGACATTACTAGAAGCATAAGTTTCTTTAACACAAGTTCCATTAATAAATCCAGTTTTGTTTCTGGTGTTAATAGCTAGTTTCATGGCAGTAGCCCAGACTCTATAGTTTTCAGTACCAGTAATTTACAGCACACAATAGAACTAGTACTAATGTCATTAGAGTGGAGATGTAATGGATTACCCAAATCAAGATTGCTAATAAGGTCCTCGTTACCACTATTATTACCAGGAGCCATGGAAACAAAAATATATCAAGAAAAAACAACAAGCAAATAAGGCAGATAAGCAGAGACAACAAACAATAGACAGAAATCCAAACACCTTCAAACACAGATAACCACCAATAATCCAACACCAACTTCTCAATCCCTTAACCTACTCATCACCAGAAACTAAGCACTATAGCTAAACAATAAAAAATAAGAGATTAAACTAAACACACACCCAAGATTAACAAGACTCGGCCGAGAGAATTGGGTGTGACCAGAGCAGGTATTCACACCTCTCAAGGAGGCAGATTAAGAAGTTAGTCACACCGTTTGCACCCTCTCAACCAAAGAAAAGTTAATCTTAAAGGAGAGATAATAAGCTTACAGAGCTATAAGGATGACTGCGGAAACAAATCACAACACTTTTAATTCGCTTAGTTAAGAGATATTGTGATCAAAGAAGATCCCAGACAGAACAACAATAGATCTGAACAAGATCTCAACACAAGCACCCTTAATTACCAATTAAACAACTAAGAACCACTGCAACAACCTCAAAGAACCCAAATCTAAAGCTTAAACTGAAAAGCCCCAAATTGCCAATGAAACCCTAGATCTTAAAAAACTTCGATTACCAGAACCTGGCTCTGATACCATGTAGAAATACATAAAACCAAGCACTTTAAGCTTTTATATCACTTGAACAAATCAGAGTTACAGCGGAACAACAACAATCACAAATGATCACCACAGCTATGCTGGTATGATCCTATTATCTAAATTGATAATAGTCTTACAAGATATATAATCAGAAATACAAGATGAATACTGATCCGAGCTTTAAACTCGTGACCGAATATATGAGAGCATGGCTTATGATGCACTCGCTGTCCTTCATAGAAGAGGAGATAGCTACCACTTTTTATTTGATGCAAGAGCTGGTCTCGAGCTTATCATCCAACGACACTTTCACAAGAATAGAGAGAAGATTAAACAATGAGGTATGGAGGGGACAAAAAAGAATGAAGGACAGAATATGCTGTCTAAATGTCTGCCACGCCATTAGCACTTTAAACAATTAGATGGAAGAATCAGGAAAGGCGCCAGAAGTCCCTGCACTTATAAGACAATTACAAAAAAGACTAAAGTAAAAGTTAGAGTTAGAAGATATAGAAAGGGCAGGAACAACCCCTGGACATGCACAACAAACATACACCAACAAGAATGTCGGATTATATATTTTTAACACCCCCCTCGACCTTCGTCGCTCACCTGAGAGCGGGATCTCAGCAAAGGGCTCAGCCCCTTGACCCCGCAAGGGGGTGCGGCCCATTGACCTTTTCTCTTAACTCGAATGTAAGCTAAACCTAATTAAGCCCTTAATCTCAAGTATATCACAATTAAATAGAATATAAGTGATGACTCGAAAAGCATCAACAAATACAAAGTACCGTTTTTTTAAGTTTGTAATAACAATTTTATATGAAAGTAATATAATAATCTCGATAAAATTATTCTATATATTTCTAATACTAAACATTTAATCTTGGACATCATAAAATTGAAATGTGGACAAAAATATTAAGTTGGAAAGAGTAGCACAAATTAATTATTTGTAAAATAGATATAAATAAGTTGTAAATAAGCATCTTAATAGTTATACAAACTCGTTATATGGTTATGATTGTATTACTCCCTTGATCATTTGATTATATTTTTTAAGTTTACTTTCACTTTAAGCTTATGTAACTATAATGTCAGGAGGAGGCCACAATCAGCGCCAGTAAGAAGAGTCGAAGAGCTAGCTGTAGATGGAGCGAGAAGAAGGGGTAGACCTAAACTCAGGTGGGAGGACAGACTCAAGCTCGACATGAAGGAGCTTATCTTGTCGGAGGACATGATCTCAAATAGGATAAGGTGGAGAGATAGAATTAGGATCTCTGGGTAGCCTTGATTGGTGCTTAGTGGTTTTAGGTGTGGTTAGTAGCTTTAGGCCCCGTATGCTGCTTTGTGCGCTTTTTTTTTTTTTTTTTCCCCTTTTTTGCCTTGCCTTAGCTCTAGGCCCCGTGCATTGCTTGATGTGCTCTGTGTTGCCCCTTAGGTTAGCCGGCTTTTCGTTGTGCCTTGGTTCGTGTTTTGTTTGCGACTTCTTTTCGTGTCTTTTGCCTGGGTCCCCTTGCCTTTCTTCGGGTCCCTTTTGTTGCTGCTCTACCTGCTTTGCCCTGTTTACTTGTTTTGCTTGCTTGCTTTTACCTGTTTTTGCTTGAGGTTTTCTGGCCTGCTCTCTCTCCTTCTTTCTTTATCACACACACCTGCACTTGCCGGATGTCTCGTTGGAAGCAATCTCTCTACTCCCGGATTTATCCTGGGGTAGGGGTAGGATCTGTCTACATTTTACCTCCCCATACCCTGCCTTAGCGGGATTGAGTGTTGTTGTTGTTGTAACTATAATGTTATACACATGTTTTAAGTTTGTGCCTCCTAGTTTTGACCACTTACCGAAAAAAATCCTATACATCTAAATAGACATATAAGTTAACACATTTTTATAGTTGTTTTTTTTTGAAAAAACATACTCTTAATTATTCGATATAAGAACTTTATAACTTTTCTCACAGAATTAGTTCGTTAAAAGCAATGTTTTAAAACCCGGGTTGACCCGTCCGGTTAAACCGGGAACCGGCTCGGAGACCGGGCCGGATAGGACCGGGTTTTTGCATGGTTGAGAACCGGATTGAACCGCATTTTTTCGTTGACCCGGTTTGATAAACCCGGCCGGGTCATGACTTTTTATCAAAAAAATTAACAAAATGATTTTTTTTCCCATTAACTTTTCTAAGTTTAATTGAAAAGTTAAAATGATGATAACTAATGTTTGTTAAAATTTTAGAAAATAGTAAATTATAGTTATATATGATTTTAGAATCACCAATTAATATAGTTTTACTATAAACCATTTTATAATTTAAAATCACCTCGAAAGTTTTGGCTATATTTTTATAGATGTAGACTTAAAAAGCAAAACTTATTGGTATAGTCTCAATATTTTTCATGGGTTTAATTGAATGTATGAATAAAAACGAATAAATTATTAGATTATACAATACTACTTATATATAAGAAAAAATATATATATGTATAGAGAACCGGTTCGACCCGGCGGTTCAACCGGTTGAACCGGTGACCCGATGAACCGACGACTTAACCGGGTCGATAAAAAAAACCGGTTTTTAAAACATTGGTTAAAAGTATTTGTATATATAGAGTTGTAAGAGAGATGCTTTACCAATGCCTATTGCTAGCTTAGCCTTGGAATTCCAAAAGCTCAAAAACTCATGCTTCTTAATTAGTACTAAACATACACATGAGGCGATGCAATCGAGAGAGAAAGGAAAAGCGAAGATGAGCAACAATAACATTTTTAATGTCTTGGTGTATGATTTTTTTTTTTTTTTTTCTTCAAAATTCATGATTTCTTTTTGTTTGTGGATTTTAAAATATAGAAAATAATAGTATTAGAGAAAAAAAAAAAAGTAATCGACTCTTTTGTGGCTTCTTACCATCCATGAGTATGAGTATGTAAATTACGTAAATAACAGCAAGATATAAGTATCTGATTTGAACTTGGGACCAAAGATTCAGGCTTGAAAAGCGTCGTTGTGGAGGACAAAAATATATTTCGACATGATAAGTCATGTCGACCAATTACAATTTCAACATGATCTATCCCTTTAACACTAACATGAAGGCCTCTTCGATGCTTTTTTATCATTATGGTTTCAACTTTGAGCCTCGGTGAAATGATTACAAGATTTGAGGCTCGTTGGTTGTCTGTGATCCTACATCAAGCCAATGTATAATTTGAATGACTAAACTCATGTTTAAATCTGGGGGTCAATATTTTATTAATTGTAACAAATAAACAGTGAAACTTTATTTTCAGAACCCACTTTAAATGCGAGAACTGCGAGAACCACCTTTTTTACTCCTAACAATACATAATATACATCATGTTAATGCATAATGGCATTTTAGAAAATATATCTAATTTAATTTGATAGAAAAAATTAAATTAAGGGCAAAGTGGGAATTCAATTATTCCATAAAAATAGGATCAAATACACAAAAACTGTTCCATCTAAAACGTGTGTTTAATTCTTTTCACAAACTTTCTCTCTCACTCTTAATTTATCTTTCTCTCAAGAACCCTAGCCGCCTAAACAACAAATCAAGGTTACGAGTTCGTCAAATACTTATGTGTATTCGAATCCCAGCCGCCACCAGTGGAATCGATCTGAAATTGTTATGAGTCGGTATGCTTTTCGGTATCATTAATGTTTTATGATGGATTGGATAATGTGGTTCGTTTATCAAAAAGGTGAAAAACTAATTTGTTTTTCTGATGTATTGGATGATGTGCTTTTCGATATCACTTAATTGTTTTTAAATCTGTTAATAGTCCACTAATACGTTGTTGGTTATGTGCGTTTAGGTATTAAATCTAATTACATGGTTCTTGATTTGTTATTTCTTTTATTTACACTGGGCCACCTATGTTTATCACTAATGGTATTACAATATTCAATTGTTATTTAACCATATGATGATCAAAATACGAAGACTTGTTATCAGTAATATACAAAGACGCAAGAAACAAGTATTCAATTTAATAATTTTTGTCTTTTTAGCATTTGTTGCACAATCATATTATATTGGAATTTGGTTAACTATACCATAGCAATTTAGTTGTTATTATATACGAAGTATTTTTTTTGTATGTTCACTAGCAATTTAGTTGTTATTATAATAAGTAACTACTATAGACAGTTTGATGTAGATTTTATGGATGGCAACATGTTTAAATAAATAGTGATCACAAATTGGATGGCAACTGGCATGGATGGAATTACTTGATTATGTTAAAGATATCCCAGTCAAATGTACAATAGTTATATATGCTTTTGTGTTTAGTTTCAGTGATATGGGACCTTAGGAAGCAAAAGCCAGTGACAAGGTAACTGTGCAGTCAATTGTCAAGTTGGCGTGGTCACTTTTCAAATAATTCATGAACTAGTAACCACTTTGGTTTGACTTTTCTATTTTACAGTTTCTCAGATTCGGTTAGAAGAAGATGCTCAGTTCTTCAATGGCATCCGGATGTTGCCACTCAAATCGTTGTTGCGTCAGATGATGATAATTCACCTTCTTTATAGCTTACAATTAGTTATGGGTTTAATCTATACCGGTAGTTGTGGGTTTGGTTAAAAAAAACATATATGTTTTGTGTTTGGATTATAAAACATATATGTTTTGGAAAGACACATATATGTTTATGTATAAAACATATATGTTTTGTGTTTTGGATTATAAAACATATATGTTTTGTGTTTATGATTAAAAAACATGTTTACATCATTAGTTTAACATACTCAAGATTGTGTATATGCGTTGTGCTAGTTGTTGTGATTAATTTTCGTTTCTTATTTGTTTGTGGTTTAATTGTTTCCGTGCATCCTTGTTTCAGATTGATTGATGAAGATGATGATATCATTTAAGATCGCGAAGTGGATGAACACAATTACACATGAAGATAATTTGTGGCTTTTGGAGATATATGATTATTGCATGTGTTTTTGTACTTGTAATCAAGTGAAATGTAACATTTAAGTATACCAATCTTGTTTTTCTTTAAAAATGATTTATTTTCTTTAATTTGTATTTCAAACTTTCAAAAAAAATAATGATCATGTAAAAATATTGGTAGGTTGATAAAAAAATGTGTTAGTTAAAAAAAGACATATATGCACTTTGACTACTTGAAAACATGTATGCGTCTTGACTATTTGGGAAAAAAAACATGTATGCACCTTTGCCTATTTGAAAAAAAATAAAAATAAAAATAACATGCATGTTCCTTGAGACTTCAAAAAAATAATGATTAGGTATAAAAAAACATCTATGCACCATGACTATTTGAAAACATCTTAGCGAAAAAAAAAAAAAAATCTGAATTTTAGGATTCATAAAAAACGGGAATTATTAAAAAAACAAAAATAATATGAAAATGTATTTTACTATTATACCCTTTTAAATTAAATAAAAATAACAAAATGCTATTGAGCATTAAATGATGTACATTGTGTATTATTAATTGTAAAAAGATGGTTCTCGCAGTTCTCGCACTTAAAGTGGGTTCTGAAAATAAAGTGCCTCAGCATAACCCAATAAGCTAACGCAACATAGTTTTAAGCATATGATTATGCACAAATTTAAGACTCCCAATTATTAACTTATTTTTTGTATATACCGCAAAATAAGCAGTTATGAACAAGACCTTGGACCAACTAAATAACCGATGACTATCGCTTTAAAGTATGATTCCTCCATAAATATACATAATGTAAAAGGAAAGAACAAATCATGTCTGCAGAAACCAATATTCATGCCAAAAACATCTTGCAAGTAGGCACTATTGCCTCTTATCGAAAGCACAAATCTGGGGCTTTCAAGAAATTTGAATAGAAACATAAAACCCTTATTACAATAGGAACACGAAGGAGACTATGATACAAAAGCTTTGGTTTTTGGGTCCTTTTAATTGGTAGCCTCTCGGCTGTAGAATGCGTCAAGGGTTTTGGCTGGTATACGGTGAAGAAGTTCACGGGGGAAGATGCGCAGAAGTGTCCATGCTAAATCAAGTGACTGGAAGATGTTTCGGGTGTCGTATGCTCCTTGAGCCACAAACTTCCTCTCAAACTTGTCCAGAAATTCCAAATATAACTGTTGCATATTTTACAAAAGAAACATCATTAATATATAATTCTTGATTATCTGATATAAAACGGAATGTGTGTGTGTGAGAGAGAGATATAGACCAAATCCTCAGATGAGAGCGCCTCTTCTCCAACCACGGCTTTCATCGCCTGGACATCTTTTCCAATGGCATAATTTGCATATAGCTGAAGATATATAAAAGTAATAAACGATGAATACAAGTTTCTGACAATTGGCCATACGTCCAATATGCTACTGAATTGGGACTAATACTGAGAGTCTGGAATCCAGCTTATGTGTGCATGTCATATTTGATCAGTCTCATAAGAGTGTGTATAGTGATGAGCAGGGTAGGTATTTCCATCTTATAACTATATAATTTAATCACCAAAAAATATTTCAATCTTTACCTGGTTGGACACGTCAGAATGATCTTTACGAGTCATCCCTTCACCAATAGCACTCTACAAGAATACAAACATAACTACTTATTAGACTCTTCTAAGATACATTATTGGTTATGAACTTACTTTACTACCATATGAACATTATAAATTTCAAGCAATAGCTTTAGGCTTACCTTCATCAATCGAGATAAGGATGGAAGCACATTAATTGGTGGGTAAATCTGTAAATTTCCATCATAAAAACACTCAATATCAATCGGAAGACTTTGGGATAGGCTTTAATTTATGACATCAAACTCACTTGTCTGTTGTGCAGCTGTCGGTCAATGTATATCTGACCCTCAGTAATGTAACCCGTAAGATCCGGAGTGGGATGTGTGATATCTAATGATCATAAAGTTTAGATAAAAATGAAAAGGAAAACAAGGCAGAAAAGACTAGAAAACCAAATTTATAGAGGCATTGGAAAGGTGGCGGACCATCATTGGGCATAGTCAAAATGGGGATTTGGGTGATGGAACCCTTTCGGCCTTCAATTCGTCCGGCACGCTCATATATTGTTGCCAGATCAGTATACATATACCCAGGATATCCGCGCCTACCAGGTACCTCCTCTCTAGCAGCAGAGACCTTCAATTACCAAAATAACCTCGATTATTGCTTCTGTACGGGAATATAAGAAACTGAATATTAGAAATTCACAATTACCTCTCGAAGGGCATCAGCATAGGAACTCATATCTGTTAAGATAACAAGTACATGCTTCCCACATTCGTATGCCAAATACTCTGCTGTGGTCAGGGCAATACGTGGAGTGATGATACGCTCAATTGTGGGGTCATTTGCCTATATAACACATGGTAAATGTATTTTAGATAATAATGATAAGACAGCAATTAACAATTAACAATTAACAATTAACAAATAACAAATGACAACAAAAACAGATGGCTTACAAGGTTCAGAAACAGAGTAACTCTTTCCATTGATCCATTTTCCTCGAAATCACGTTTGAAAAAAGATGCGGTCTCCATGTTCACCCCCATAGCTGCAAATACAATGGCAAAATTGTCCTCTTCTCCCCCACTCTGTAAAAGCAATGAAATGAGAATGTTTGAATTACGTTTTTAGGAAAACAATAATGTTTAGTGCAACATCATGTTATAATCATTGTGTAATATGTATAGGAATAGCTACCTCAAGCAAGTTCTCTGTTTTCTCTAACCGCTTTACCAAACCAGCTTGACGACAGATCTGTGCAGCAATTTCGTTGTGGGGAAGACCAGCAGCAGAAAATAGAGGAATCTTTTGTCCTCTAGCAATTGAATTCATGACATCAATTGTTGAAATACCAGTCTGTATCATTTCTTCGGGATATGTTCTCTCGCTAGGGTTAATAGAACTTCCTGAAATCATAACAGACATGTAATATAAACACTACTTGTGAGAATCATGGAGTCTTATTAATTGTTAATAATATTATGGAATACTATATTCCTCAACAATGGCTATGCCTTATGAGAAAGATAGTTGCCAGAATACAGACACAAAAACATTACCAGAGATATCGAGGTAAGCCTCTGGCAAAATCGGAGGACCATTGTCAATTGGCTTCCCAGAACCGTTAAATATGCGCCCAAGCATATCCTGGGAAACAGGAGTTTTTAGAACCTGCCATTGTCACAGTGAGGTTATTAAACAATATAATTCGCACTTAAATTAGAAAAAATGGGGGAATTGAAGCCAAGTGCAAACACATTGAAGTTAACAATAGAAAAATCATGCAGAAAAATTACAGAAGCAGAATAAACACAGAAAAGACTATATGTTATGCATTTTACAAGAAACTTATTTAACAGGGGTGAAAAGAGTTGGATGGAAATTCACGCACCTCCCCAGTGAACTGAACAGTGGTGAATTTATTGTCAATTCCAGATGTTCCTTCGAAAACCTGGTCAAGAGAACAATGATAGTTGCATTAGATGGAAATCAATGAAAAAAACAAACTTTGTATGATGGCATGTCATTCTAAGCCACATACAGAATCATATTTCTTAACCGTACACCATTCAACGGGCATAAAGATGTATGAACCATGCTACTTTAGAGGCAACCTCAACATAAATACTATAGCTACATTGTAAGGCTGTGACTTCACTGTATTTCAGAGAAATCAAATAGATAATAACCATTGCCAGTGTGTCGATGTGGACTTCTTACCCCATAGAGTTCCAAATCATAACAAAATTTAAGCAATGCTAATCCAAACTGTATCCCTATGTGATAGTTAATAATATAAGGCTCTGAGTATCAATAATATCATAAGAAATTTTTTATGTTGATAGTCTTGTGCGTACAAACTATCCCTATGTATATTCATTCCTCCTATTTTGTCAACATTTATAAATACTTTGCTCTAGTAAATTAAGATATAAGAGTTGTATTCTACATCTTGTTGCACGTAGCTTGGTGACGCGTATATAATGTGTATGTAACTATCTACGATTATACATTTCATTCTTCATGCCCATTTGCAAAAACAGGCACAAAAAAGGGAAAATTATCACATTAAGCTAATGACTGAAAGGCACAAACAGAATGTTGATCAACTATAAACAAATGAGGAATGCCGCGTAGTCACCTGAACAACAGCTCTCTCTCCATCAACTTCCAAGACTTGACCACGCCTAATTGATCCATCTCCTAAACGGATATTGACAATCTCTTGATATTTTGGTCCCTGTCTTGATAGAAAGAGGAAAGCAACTATTATTTGATGATGTAGCCTGTCTACATAAACAAGCTTAGAGTTACAGATCAATATACAATTGAACTTTGGGTGTTCAAAGTTCAAACACATATCAATGACGAGTATTAATTATAATTCATAAGCATGATCATAATAATTATAGCAATAACAGCAACTGCAACAACAGCAATATTGATAATAGCATAGAAGAGAAACACTGAAATTAACCTTCACTTTATCAAGGATGACCAGTGGTCCAGCAACACCAGAGACAGTTCTGTACTCTGAAAAAATATCACGGGATACAAAGTTCAGACATCATGAGATGGAACGGGTTGTGATAGTCATAAAGGAAAATGATAAAAATTGGGTTTTACATCTTCCAATAAATTAATATAAAATAAGGCAGCCTAAAACAGTAAGGTGAAGTATGCCATCCTTTTTTCCCCAGATACGCAACTTACTATTAGTATGATCGTGTGTATATTAAACATACCCATATCCACATGTACACATAAGGAACCACCTGGGAAACAGTTATACAGTGCAGATTTTGGACAGATATGTGAGCTTAATAGTGTTGAATGTTGGTTTGACATTGATACTAAGCTTTTCAAGAAACTAAAGTATCCATGGATCTCAGTGGGTGTTCCGGTAAGCTCGTTAAACCAGCTAATGCATTTTCAAAAAGCACATTACAAGCTTTTTCACCTATTAAAAAACTTGATAAGCCTTTGCATAGACCATATCCAAACACTTAAATAGGGATTTACAGCTTATACAAAATGCAGTAAGCTAATACGCCTGTTAAATAAGCTTACCCAAACACCCCCGACCTAGGTGTCATCAAGAACCATATTGAAATATAAAAGATCAATTAAAAACCTTGGGAACCAAAGCGATCTGACATAGTCATTGTCTCATTCTATGTTCTAGTTCTTTCGAATTTATTGCATAATCGTTTGTATTAAGCTTATTGTGTGTCCCTTGGCTCTATGTAAACCACACACTCGTCGTTGAGGTCTTACCAAACTTTTCAACAGATATTTTGTTGCATAGATTTAATGCGTGTTACTGGACAGAAGTTGCTCCTCGAGAAACTTTGGATTCTCACTTGTACTAATTAGTCAACCATTCAAATTTTACGTTAATATTCATCGTTACAACAACAACAATACCCAATCCTGTCTGAAACGAGGTATGGGGTTACTATTCATTTAATCACCAATAATTTCTAGCCTAAACCCGGTTCAATCACTTGCATTCTCTAAATTTAACTAACCCTGACGATGAATATCTGGTCAAAGGGAATACCCAAACACCCTCTCAAAAGTTTATTATTTTAGCTACCTATCATAAACACTCGAACAAGAAAAGCATACACGGTTAGCACGGTATGCAAAGCTTACCCATCCCAATCTCGAGTGTCCCCTCGTCCATGCCGTTACTCTTTTCTGCAGCTCCCATTTTCAAAACCTATAAAAAGTTATTAAAATTAGACACAGGAGGCCAAAGTTGAGCGAGGCATAATCGAGTACAATATTATTCCAGCCCAACCCGTTTAAGAGCATTTAGGAGCGGTTAGCGTTTAGCATTTAAACTTAAAAGCTCTCTTGGCAAGGAGCGTTTAGCGTTTTACGTCATTTAGTGATACAACTACGAACTGCTACCGCTAGTTTTGCGAAACATACCCTACGTCTAAGGCATAAATTGTTATTGATTATTGCGTTTTAAAACGACAAATAAACACATTCTACAATATTCCGGATTGCTATTTAAAAAGTGAATAGGTATATACTTTCAACACTGATCAGATAATATATACTACTAAAACAAAACAAATCGCCAAACAGTTAATAACAGTGATCGGGTGCCATCTAAGAAACGGTTACGTGGATCTAAATGCTAAATTACCTGTTAGTATTTGTTTGATGAGATGGTGATTTGATCTGTAGATGAAAAGGAAGGGGAGGGAGGGATACTTGTGACAGTGTCGAAATTTCCTTGGTTTGGCCGTGTTCAATTAAACACGTAACTACAAAAACATAATATCTACATAAAGCCAAAATGCTTGTCACGTTCTCTTTTCGCTTTTATTTTGGGTAGCAAAATATGTTTTTTTTTTTTCAATTATTATAT
The DNA here is from genome assembly GCA_910596185.1 of Chrysanthemum makinoi. Taxonomy (NCBI): domain Eukaryota; kingdom Viridiplantae; phylum Streptophyta; class Magnoliopsida; order Asterales; family Asteraceae; genus Chrysanthemum; species Chrysanthemum makinoi. Next base: position 229,733,955 of record OU343220.1, read on the forward strand.
TTGACTTATTATTAAAATAAAAAAAAAACTTTATTTGGCAAAAATACGAATCATTCGCATTTGTAAAACGTGTTATATTATCTTTGTACGTTTGATAAGACAACTAATTATGCTATATAACATTTATCAGAGCGGAGATGGGAGTCGGCACTGTTTTGAAGTCGTCGATGAAGAGGTCGGCTTGAGGGAGTGGGATGGCTTGGGTGTACTGTAGAGCCGCGGCTCGAGCCAGCACTGTTCACACACCGAGCCGAGCCGTCGGCTTAGAGATATTAAAAAATTAGTTTCATTGTGACCTTAGGTGGGTATTCCATTAAGATGCCACTTAATTTTGGAGGTTAGTTGCATGTTAAACACCTGTATTTTGGATTAAAAGATGTGCTTTGATGTGTTTTCCATGAAGTTGCCACTTAATTTCTTAAGTTAGTTGCATGGTTAACACGTGTGTTCCATTATCAGTGTAATTAGCTATATATAACACACATAGAAGGTTTAGTGGGGGAATTCCAAAAGTGGTGGCTTTCGTTTGGGCATTCACGAGAAGATTTTCGAAGCTTCGTTTGGAGTGGTTTTGGTTTGCAAGTATGTATGAACAACCTTTTTAATATATTTCTTTAATGTTGTTGTAGTTTTAGGCATGTAATCATGTAATGTACTTTAACTGTTTCAGGTTTTGTTTGAAATCGGGGGTTAGAGAACTTGAAATTCGGTTTGTGGTTTGGAAGGTGTAAGTGTATAGTTTAGTTTAGATATTTGATGCTTTGTTTGTTGCAGCTTTTTCATTTGTTTGTGCATTTGATGTGTTATGGTTACGTGGTTAGGTTTACATATACGAAAATTTTGTAAGTTCACTTCAATTGTTTCATGTTTTGTTTGTTGGAAGTTTTAGTGTCTTGGTGTATTTGTGTGTCATATTGTCTTCGTTTGGAGTGGTTTTCGTTTGCATGTATATTTAAAATGCTTTTTCAATGTAGGTATGATTTTGAACATGAAACCATGTAATGTGCTTCGACTGTTCCATATTTTGTTTGCAATAAGGGGTTTTAATGCTTTGTGTGTTGCCACTTTTTGGGTTGTTAGTGCATCTGATGTGTTATGTTTACATGGTTAGGGTTTACAAATATGGAAATTGAGTAAGTTCACTTCAAGTGTTTCATATATTGTTTGTTGTAGGTTTTTGTGTGTTGGTGCAGTCGTGTGACATATTAGCTTTATTCGGAGTGGTTTTCGTCTGTAGGTATGTTTAAACAGTTTAATAATCTGCTTCTTCAATGTGGTTGTAGTTTTAAGCATGAAACCGTGTAATGTACTTCAAGTGTTTCATGTTTCGTATACAATTAGGGGTTAGAGAAGTTGAGATTTAGTTTGTGGTTTAGAAGGTGTAAATATTTGGTTTACTTTAAATCTTTGATGCTTTGTTTGTTGCAACTTTGTTATTGGTGTGCATGTGCTTTGTTTTAAGCGTTTCGTTTTATATGCTAAGTGCATGGTTGTATCATGATTTGATCAGCATGTTTCCATGGTACAATTTGGAATAGGTTCATGTTTGTTTGTTTGATGTTTGTTTTGCGAATAAATGTTTTGTAGCTTTGTATAAATACATGATGATTGTGAAAGTTCATGTTTGATTCTTGGATGTTTTCTAAGCAGTGATTTTGGTGTATACTTTTTTTTGGGTTTTTTATTGTTTTAGTTACCTTGCATATTTGCTTCATCTCTGTTTCTCTAATGTTTGTTTTTGAAATTAATGTTTTGCAGAGGGTCTCCCTAGATTTTAAACCGCTATAAGATTACATGAAGGACAATCACTTTAAAACAGAAAAAAGAATGAAGTTGCTAAATAATATGAAACGTATGGTTTACAAAAAAATTCAGCAACAAGTTAAACTACAAATGAATCTTTGAAATTATTTTCCAATTTACATTGTTATTAAAAAAAATATGATATGGTTTTCATCTGAGATATTGAACTGATAAGATGATGCATTATAGTATTTTTATGATGCATTTGTTGAGAGAGTGAGTTGTGCTTTGTTTTCTTATTAAAGATGTCATTTTGTTGAAATTTTTTCTGTCATGATATCGTTGATACATTTTACTAGTAATGTTTTTGTTTTGCACTAAGTTTTTTTATATCTAATGTTGTCATTGAATGGCAGAGAACAACATTGGCCGTCTTAATTCTGGGGACCGAAATGACCTAAGAAGCCAGAGTCTATCGTAGATGGATAACTCGAAATGTCCCCAAGCCAGAACCGATTGGCTATTGTTGTATATTGCTTGATAGAGAGGTACATTCGATGAATTTAAATATGCAATACTCATGTAATTTGTTAACATCTGTTTTATGATGTCTTAATGTGCATAGGGCAATGATGTCCAATCAAATATGAATGTCAGTGACATAGAGTACTTTAGTTTAATCCTCGAACTTGGATCCGCGTATAGGATTTCATATTTCAGTTGCGAACTAACGAGCAGTTGGCAACAGAGTCTTGAGAACAGGAAGAGTCTCACATTTGGAAGATACTTACAGTTTGAAAATATATTGTCCGTTGGTTTTCCAAACCATTTTTTTTAACTTTGTTCATATAATCAGCTTGATTTATATAGGTTGTGTAAGGTCGGTTGGAGAGGTGATTATTTCCGGAGATCCCAATAGTAGGAAAACTGTGAGAAGAAAAATTGACATTGAAAATTTGGAGTAAGTAACTTCATATGACCAACAAAATTTTAATATAAAATGAGCAACATATCTTTCTTTTCAAATCTGCTAAAATTGTCACATGGACAGTGGAAATATCATTGAATTTACGATGTGGGACAACATGGTACTAGAGTTTGAAAAGGGCTCGCTTAAAATAATGGAGAGGCCTATCATCATTCTTATTGTCAGCTCATTTCGGGTGTCGCGTTATAGGAGTATTCACTTATCATTTGAAGTAGTGTAAGAACATTTTCTTGTTGAAAGGAATGTGCCCTTGTAGTGTTGAACATTAACATCACAAATTTGCGGTTATCTGCGATACCAACAACTCACCATTACTTAAATCCGGACATTCCAGAAGTTGAGCATTCTCGGGCTGAGTAAGTGTCTTGCATTAGAATTGAATTTAGAATGACAGTTTTTTAACAACGGCTTTTTGCATGTAAGTTGCTATTTACCTATGACTATGGAACATATACAGGAAAAAGTAAAATATAAATCTGCCACTTGACGTTTGCAAATACTGTCTCGATGATCGTGAAAAAGAGAGGCTAAGGAACCAATATTCTTTAGCTTTGTTGCTTCAGCAAAACCCAAAGAGCTACAAGGTAGGCTATAATGAAACGAAGAACCCTTAAACTTACATCACATGCTTTTTTCTAGTTGACAGTTTAGTCCACACGTATTAAGTAGTGTTTGGCATTATATTTTAGAAACTACTTATGTTTGCTTATCGTTACAGGGTGCAGGTTCACCTGTGAAGCAACAATACTTACTATCAATAGATCTAGAGATTGGTATTACACATCATGCACTGAGTGTACGAGCAAGGTGAGGAATGATAATGAAGTTTGGGAGTACGTAGATCATGGAACCCAACTATAGCCCACCTACATGTAATATCCTAATAAATTGCGCGCCACAGTGACCCTAAAAACTTGATGCTCACATTTTGAATATCGATGCTGAGTATACAAGTATAATTTCAAAGTCTTTGTGTCGGATGAAATGGAAAGAGCGTTGTTTACTTTCTTTACCCCGTGTGCCGATGTCATCACCGGACATCCGTGTCCCAAATTGGTTCCGAATCTCGAAACACCTGACCCCCAACTAATATCAGCAAAGATATTGGTGATAGAAGTGGAGAAACACATATTCCAGTCTCATTTCAATACCTCGATCAAAACTGGAGCTGTTGTTATCACTCTAATGATGTGCTGGATAGTAACATCGAAACAAATGGAACGATTGGAACACTAAGAGATATCAAAGGTTAGACTTTTTAGGTTTAAATATATTGTTTAAAAGAAATGTTTGTGTTCTCTAATTGTTAACACATGTTATTTTTTCTACAATCTCAGTACAAAATCATAAGGTAGAAGATTTGGGAAAAACAGTGTTCAAAGGTGAACCCAGGACTAGATCCACTAAAAGGCAAGTTTTTTCAAGCTCAGCAATGGAGGCGAGGAAAAAGTAGTTGGAATAGTGAAAGTGCGATCGCTTGTGTTGTGTTTTGTGTATTGTGACATTTTCGTGGGGAGGTGGCATTATTCTGTTTGGGTGATGCAAGTCATGATGATTATCTGATGAATTGTGTAGTTGAACAATCTATGTTTTTGTTTAAATTGGTGTGTGGTCATATCGTTAAACAAGTTGTTGAACAATCCATGTTGTTTGGGAAATTTACAATGTCATTTGTATGTTATAGTTATCATTTGTGTGGTGTACTAATGGAAGAGTAATCGCTTGTTGTGGTCTTTTTGTATTCTTGCGGTTTCGTAAGGGATGAGGGTGTTCAGATTTCATTGTTTTTTTTGGGTTTGATGATGTGAATCGCGATGATGATCCACCTTTCCATATAAGTTTTTAAGACTTTGTTTGAGTTATCATGTAGTTGAATCTCTGTGGTGATTTATTTATGTTAATTATGAGTATTATATCATGTTAAGTTATGCATGGAAAAGTGAATCTTTGTAAATATGTAATTTGATGAATGACTGTGTACAAGGGATATTGCTTAGGGTTCTGTTTTTTGGAGATTAAAATTGCATCTCTTTTGTTTGCAAGTGATGCTTAGCGACTCACGACATTGGGACTTTTCTAGTTATGTGCAAGTTACATGCGTTTAATTCCCAGCTATTGTGAATTATGTATGATATATAGAGTTATTTGATAATACACTTTACGATTGAAGTGTCGCTATTTCAGTGTTCTCTTGCATATGTGTTTTAAAAGCTCTTGTAAATAATGAGTCAGTTTCACAGAAGCTAAAGCTGATTTTGGGATACACAAAACAAGACCTAATTTTAGCAATCTAACTTAGCTCAAAATCATAAAACTAATGCCATACACTTCGACGTATGAGCAGTAACTGTTACATTTATGATAAAAATCGCTTAAGAAAACCCAAATCTGCAATTTTTTAGTCAGACAAAAACTTATATTTGCGGGTGTGCGCAACAAAATCGTATATAAACGCTCAGCTGCAACCCGCGAGTTCAAACATTTAAAATGTATTGACTTTAATTAGATATGTTTATATTAGTTTAGATGCATTCTCATGTATTTACTAGATACATTCACATATAAAGATGCATTTCATCAAACTAGACGAATACTTGTGTATAGCGACAAATAATTTGGGAACGTGTAGTTTAGATTTCAACTTTGGTGCAACACTTAAAGGTTCAATTTGTAGTCATTGCAACAAAATAAAATCTATGCGTCCGAAACAAAAATTGATAAAAATTTGAGGATTATATTTAAATTATTAATTTAATGGTGGATGTTGTTATCATTTTTATCAAGGGTATATTAGTAATTAAACTTTACTCATTTTAAAAAAAAATTTAAGGGTGTGTTTCATAGCCTCTTAATGGGCTACATGCTAATTCGGTCAGCATAGGAGGTTGTTTGATAACAATTTTCTCCTCTCTTAATCATTCCATTAAGGATTGAATGGGCCAGCATCTATGACATGCAAAATGATTAAGCACCTACCAGGCTACCATACTTCATAAATGCCATCTTTAAAAGGATCATTTTTATAATTATTTCATAGTTGACATGTTTATCAGATGATCATTTTTATAATTATTTTATAGTTGATATGTTTATCTATTACAATAAATTATATATTTTGGTCTACCCAACGCTAATAAACTTTAGATATATTTTATTGTCGTGTTTCTTCTATTTGTCTCTTTTTTAATACATTTATAAGAAATATATTCATTTATTAGAAATGACCACAAACTCAACAGTTTATTATAGAAACACTATATTATTAACTCAAAAGTAATCAGGACTCATATGTTACTCTAACGAATTGTAGACTATCTTAACAAGACCAAAATTATAAATATAAATATAAAAAGAATAAAAAAATAAAAAATAATAATGAACAACATGACGAATACTGGTTCAAATTATTCGCATAAAACACTTGTCAAACAACATGTTTTCATTCAGTGCCAATTTCATTTAGGACCTTCAAATCATTCAGAGCATTTAATCATCCAGTATTAAATTATTCAATTTTATCAAACAGCCCATAAGTTTGAGAAAATATGTTTTCTTTTTATATATAGTAGAGAAGATTAGGTGAATTCTATGTATTGTGCAATCTTCACATGTCATGTGTTCATAGTAGTACTTTGTGTCATTTTTATTTCAAAATCTGTTTCGAAACAAAAGAAAATACATTTAAATAAATAAATATGCGTTTATTTGAAATCGATGAGTCTCAACTCTCAAGTGTGTAGTTATTCATTGTAAGATTTCTTTTCATTAGATCTCTACAATTGTGACTTGAATCTCAATCGTTGACGATAATCACTAACATACCATTAAAGTAGATATTTTACATTTAATGGTTTTAATCATCTTGAGCCGGAAGCTTGTTTTAATAAATTACTATAAAGATATCAACTTTTGTAGGGTAAAAGCCATAAAATAACAATGTACTTTTCAAATTTTGCCGACTTGAAGCACTTACTTTTTTATTACCTTACTTCACTAATGAACTTTCAAAATTTGTCCCGACTTCACTCATATGACCCGTTTATATTAAAATAATAATTGAAATGACTATATTACCTTTTTATTCCATAAATTTTGTTCTGACTTCACCAACGAACTTTCAAAATTTGTTCAAACTTCACCCATATGCCGAGGGTAATATAGTCATTTCAGTTATTATTTTAATATAAACGGGTCATATGGGTGAATCGAACAAATTTGAAAGTTTGGTGAAAGTAAGTAATAAAAAGTTAATGTTTCAAGTCGGAAAAATTTGAAAAGTATGTTGTTATTTTATGGCTTTTACCCATTTTTGTATTACAAAATGTTATGTTTATGTAGAATTAATGGTTAGAAAATGATTAGTGTATTATTTTCTATAAGTAATTAATCGTGTAGAAAATGCAACAACCGTAAAATCTGGAGAAAATGTAAAATGCAAAATGATTTGATGAGTAAAACATGTTTATATTTATGGTTAAACTGACATGTTAATATTTTGTTGATTGTACCAATGATAATCACACTTTCACTAAACTATCATGTTTAAAGTCGGGCTAATAACCTTTTAAAACACTATACTTGTCAAGAATGAAAGTTCTGCGTAGGGAACTAAAAAAATAACTCTTTTAGACATTAATGTTGACATTTTTGTCCTTCTTTAAGTATTATGACCATATTATGACCATTTTACCCTTTCTGATTTTTTTTCGAAATATTTTTTTTTCGAAATTTTTTTCCAAAATATTTTTTTGATTTTTTTTTCGAAATTTTTGTTCCAAAATCTTTTTTTTCGAAAATCTTTTTTTTCGAATTTTTTTTTCTGAAATAATTTTTTTTAGAATTTTTTTTGTGACATGCTATTTTTTATTTTTATTTTTTAGATTAAAAAAAATTTCTGAAATTTTTTTTCGAAATTTTTTTTTGAAATATTTTTGGAAGGATAAATGGTCATAATACTTAAAGAAATACGAAAATGTCAACATTAATGTCTAAAAGAATTATTTTTTTAGTTCGCTACGCAGAAATGAAATTTTTTACAACTATAGTGCTTTAATAGGTTATTAGCCCTTTAAAGTCAGCACAACTATTTCTCATGTAAGAGTATCTTCATAATCATATAGTGAAATTTGTTTTGACTTTTAAGTGAACTTGAACTAAGCCTAGATGTAAAGATCGGACAATCCTAACTTCCTAAGATCGCTATTCCATAGCCGTACTTAGGTATCACACAGTTTTTGCTAACACGATGGTAAGATCGCGGGGTACTTCATAGTAAACCCTATTTACAATTAAAGTCCACATACGAAAGCCCAGACAGAGCTGTAATGTGGCCTGGACCGAAATGATCTAGTCCAATAAAATAGCCTACATGACCTAAATCCTATTCACTACCTAGTTCCTAACGGCTCAAGTTTGCTAAAAGTTCCACAGAAAGTTTGAACCCGAAAACACTACCGTCTTTTTGTCTCATCAATTTACATGCACATATGTATGCTAATATGCTATCTTCTACATAAACATATTGCATCATAATCAAGCATCGCTCAACACTTGATTAAAAGCCATCGTATCGACCCACCATCGTGACATGGTGGTACGACAAAGATGAAACCATAAATCATCTTTTCCGGCCAATAAATATTGCATAATTTGATTGCTAAAATAACAAATGCAACATATGTGTAGTATATTTCCAATTGAACATTGGTATAATATATAACAAAGGTGATTGGAAAACCAAAATTTCACAACACAATTTGTTTTATGAGTCTTTTTGAAACATACCTGACCTATTTAGGCTGAATTCTGATTTGAGATATTATTGTTAACTTAGAAGGGTCTTTAATGGCAACATCCAATATATGTAAGCACTAGCTTAGAGACCCGTTGACACCGGGTTATTTTTTAAAGAAATAGATAAATGAGATGATAATAAAAGTAATAACGTAAATTTGTTAAATTTAAAATATGTGTGAGTCACAATCGATTTACAACAATCGCGTTGCCAATCTAAAATAGATTGACTCGAACATAAAATGATGTGTGATTTTAATGATCAATTGAGTTGCTAACAAACCTTGTAACATTAAAAATAATGAACCATAGTATAATAGACGTATGTGCGTTGTCGTCTCCACATTTGATGGTCTTGATTAACAAATGACGTCTGTGAGCACTAATCAATATAATAGTTAATGTCCATTCGGTGTACACCAATAGTCCATAGAAAACAACAAACAAAGAAGGAAACATTCTAAACAACGAATCATATTAAGAAACACTTGATCAAGCTTATTCAAACTTTTTTAATATCATTTACAACTTCATTCCTCTCTTTACTCTTAACATGGGAAAGTAATAACAACCTAAAAATATAAATAAACCAAAAAATTAATTATTTAAACTAATTGGCAATTATCATCATATAAAGATTAAACAATTGACGATTTACAACGGAGCAAGTAAAAAATATGTTATTTCTTTTTAGCAGCTAAAAGTATAGTGTTAAAATAGGATGTGTTTGGGTAAGATTAAGCTTAACAACTTGTACATCGTCAAGACTTATAAGCTTATTTCTCCCCGGACAAAACTAAAACTTCGTAGAATTAATCTTCTCCGGAAACATTCATTTGGTAAACGGTTTCAATAAACAATCCTGAAAAGTCCATTTATAAGCACTTCCTTTATCTTTAGGTCAACCTCGATTATAAGCACTCCAAACATGTCGTATAAGTAATTTAAATAAGCACTCTAAAACGGCCCTATAGGAAGTTTAGATAAGGAGTCCAAACAGCCCCTATAGGCTATAAGTATTTTAAATAGGCACTCCAAAACAACCCTTTAAGTAGTTTAAATAAGCCCTCCAAACAACTCATATATCTTATTAAGAAAAGTTTTAAAAAGTGCCCCATTTTAGTAAATTAGTACTTACTTAGCTTGGGTATCTATTATCTACTCGATAACCCATTTCATTCCAAAACAACCTTATTAGTTTTTTATATAAGCACTCCAAACATCCCCATAAGTAGTTTAAATAAGCACTCGAAGACAGACCTATAAGTAGTTTAAATAAGCACTCCAATCAAGTGCAGTCATATTTAGATTATGCTTAGAAAATGATTCACTTACAAACCTTTAGGAGAAGACACAAATGATTCATTTTCAAAGGTGGCAGGTGATAACTGATATAGCTTATTAAAAAGCAGATGATGTAACTCACTTTTATTACAAAAGATGGTAATTCACCAACATGCCAAAATGCAGAAAAGTCGTTGCTTGATGTGTGCTATAACTTCACACATTATAATTGCCCGTTTTTGTAAATTTGGATTCTTTTTTACCACAATCAAAGAAATACGACAAACCCTCATAACAATCATGTAATTGCCAAAACTAACAATAGGATACAGTAAACTTCTTGAGAATGTAACATGGATTGTGAAAGAAGATAGTCAATTACATCCATTAGCATTATAAAGAGGTCATGCATGGCAGTAAAAGGGGGATGTTTCAAGTTCATCTAAATTGCGTTATAGGCACTACAAAAACATGGGCACACCTCATGCTGAATATTTGTTTTTGGCATTTCTGTCAAGTTTCTTCGCATCATCCTGCAACACAACAAATATATGAGCAAATAAATAGAGAAAAAGAAGTCCAAATATTCCATTAGAAAACTGGGAACCGAAAACTTACATGAAATATAAAGCCAATATTCTCATTGCTATCAAGAAACTCCTTCCACTGTTTTTCTATGCTTATCTGCAAACAAAGCAAATACATTCCAATTAGCATACGTGCAAGCAAAGATCTTTCTTAAGAATAACTCTGAACATAAAATGTTTAATTTAGGGATGTTTGGCATTGCGTTCTAGAATTGATTATTTTGAAACTGTGTTTCCGTTTATCAACGGTTTTGCAAGAATAAACTTATGGTGTTGGGTATAATGAGATTGATTCTGCTTATTTAAGGGTCAGCATAATTAGTATAGCTTAACAAAGCGAACTCTCATTATCGATAGTTAAGGAGTTATTTCACATTTAAATCCTGAAACAACGAATTTGCCAAGCGGACTCTCATTATCGATAGGGACTTTAAAGTTGACTACATTATCTAATTAGTATAGCTGCAACAAAAGCGGACTCTCATTATCGATAGGGACTTATAAAGGTGATTACATTATTCCAATTATTCCCCATCACAAAAACCCTTTAAAAACTCAACGGCAAACATCCCCCTTAAACAATATAAGATGAAATAGAAATATGTTTTCAAATAAGCTGTAAGGGATGACCAAAAGGGACAGTAAAGGTAAACTAAAATTTTGAGTATTATTTGATGAGAATAACTAAGAGATGGCTATTTTAAATATTCATTGACTAAGCCGTCTAAATTCATTATGAAATTATGATATAGGTTTAGAGAGACTTGTGTTTATCCTTATGTTGTTTGCCATATGATAACGCTTTCATCTTTGAAAAAGTTTTGATGGTACTTATCATTATGTGGTTGATTCATTTAGAAACAAAAACAATAATACCTGAGAACTCTCGTTGGCAAAATTCTTGATCCACAAAGATATTTTATCAACCTTTGATCTCACATTTACAACTGCTCCACAAATATCATCTCCATGATCAAACTGTTCTCCAATCATTGCTAGCAACTATTTTACATATGAAAAGATGTTAGACCGATAGCATGAGATAGTAAGACCCTTAGGGTGAAAGAAAAGAAAAGAAAGCAAGTACCGTATACAGCCAAGGGTTGTCAGACTCTGACTTTTGAAACATCATAGTCCACTTTCCACCATTAGCACAAACAGGGTCCTCCCACTTAGGCTCGATTTCTTTTTTGAAGCAGTAAAAGTCGGCTCCATTGGCGGCTTGCACGGTTTGTGAATATTGTTGTAAAGGCGCATTTACGAAAAAATAGATTGTAGGCATCAAACATAATTTATAATCTTTTATAGAAGATATATCAAATGCCATGCTTGAATCTATTAAAATACATGAGTACATCTAAGAGCTATATAAGTTCATGTTTGTAGCAATGAAGCATCAAAAGTCCTTTATCAGGAGAAATCACTGTGATGATTATCGTAAATCTTATCAAAAAGCGTGTACCGGCTACTTTTGGTTTATTCACGAAAGTATATTCGAGATATGAAAAAAGAAAACTTATGAAATAATGAGTGGATCCTTGAATAACTCTGTTTCACATAAGCATAAGCGATTATTATATATATCTGACTTTATTACAGTATTTTGTTTACGTTATTAACTTGAATATAGGTATCTACATATATCGCCAAGACCAAACAAACTTTTAATACCATTTAGTTCTTTCTTATTATTATGCCATATAATGACCAATAAAGTCTCTAAATTTAGAATCATTTAGGTATGTACCAGGCAAGACCTAATGCACCCCGCATACATGTCATGTAATAGAGTTTCAGGTATTATGCTCTAACATGGCACATAAAATTTGGTTATCAATTACTATATTCATTAATTCCAGGTATGTTATCTATCTCTGCAAAATCAATGAAAGAAATAATCTCCTTACACTGACACATCAGAGAAATAGGTTTACATCTTGTCAAATTAGATGATAAAAAACCAACAAAATTATTATAAGGGTACAAATGACAAACCTTGAGAAGATAAAAATCTATTTCACGATGGGTTGTTCTTTCATGCCTCCTTAAGCGAGCTTTAGTTCACCATTGTGGTGATTCCCTTTCACCTGATTCATGCATGCATCACAATAATATGTAAAAAAAATCCATCAAATGCACCACAAACATATGCAATTTATAAAGAACTTTATACGTTGTATCGTTGGAGCTCTATGTTTAATTTCAACTGGTTGATGTTCAGAAATAATATAAACTGAAAATGGTATATAAAATTGATTTGGATATACGAACCCTCTCACACTTCATATTCTCTTCGACATATTTAAGTAAGGAGATTGCATAAACACACACTTCTTTAGTCAATGTAAAAGAAAACAAAATTGGATGTAAAGCAACTAACTTATTAAATTGATGATTAAACATACATGTGGCCATATTCACTCAATAATACTAATGGCTTGATTCAAAGTTGCAATTTTCCAACCAAGCCAAACTTGCCAACCAACCATTAGCCAATACATAGAAATAACGAAATCGAGCACAACACTGCAATGCTACAAGACTTCAAACAGACCAAAAGTAGGGGAAAAAAATCTAAACCTCTGCATTCAAACAAACCAATAACCGCTACTACTACTTCCTATAAAGCATGGGCCTTATTTGGTTACCTAAAGCTACTAATTTTGCTAAAGGTCTGTTAAAAAATGTTGACATCACGCTACAACATAATGTTACAAACCAATGCCCAACCTAATGCCACTATACCCAAACTATACTTTTGTCAAATCTACGTTCCTTGCAAAATTATGTGCATGCACCTGTGTGTAGCAGCAAATAGATCCGATGCATACCGCAAAACTTATGAGATTTTAACTTACTATAGTTTTTATAAGATTTTAAAGAAAAAAAAATGCAAATTTGTACCTGTTTAGTGTTTAGTGGGACTTTATCCAAGGCTGTGTTCACATCGTGCTATGCAATAATTTAAACCAAAAGAAGATTAAGTTATCAAAAATTGGGTCCATGTTGGACAAAAAAAAATAACATGTTTTCACTTAATATGAAATATACTAAATAAACTTGCAAATGACATTAGTATAAGAAAATTCATATTCAGCAAACACTACTTAAATTATGGTCTTGCGTTTAGACGTAGCACTATAATTCAATTATATCCAGCTTGAGAAAGGCTAAGGCCATTAGTAGTTGACACAGTCACAGCCTTTGATTTTATCTCGTGCACCTTAATCTTCATCTTCATCAGAAGTGGTATTTGATTACTAACCCAAAAAATTATTCAAAACCGGGATCCTTAAACCATTTAAGCACCACGATCGATTAAGATAGATGTAGAGATATCAATGGTTTGGGCAGGTTGGAAATCGGTTTAAAAATTGGAACATGTATACCACAAGTCAAAACCGTTCAAATGGGTTATCTGATTATAAGTGTAACATAATCCTCTTGAACACACAGCCACACAAAAATAATAGTATAGGGCTAATAACCATTTTAAATTATTAAGACTAAAAAATTAGCTAACTTAAAATATTGTTATTGTCCAAGGCTTATAAGATAAGTCCTTTCACTTGAAGATGCTAGTTCTAGCTTCTTGGCCTTTCTACATGAACTCGAAAGACAAAATAAGAGAAGATTACAAAATAAGGGCCAATATAAGTTAAAATGAAAATTCACAAATAGCAAAATTAATGGACATGCGGGTTGAGCAATGGGTCAAAACAGAGAATCTCAGTGTGTATAGGTTTAGTTTACTCATAAAATATTCTATCCAAAAATCAAAAACGCAATCATACTTCATTTTCATCACAAGATTCATATTCAACAACTTGAGGCTCCCTTATTTATTAAATTAGGCTATATCGCAAACACGCTTATTCAAGCTTGCAAAAAAAACTTATTTACCTTTGGAGTAAGTTTCGCCTTTTTAAGACAACTCAAGGAATATGTAACTCTTTCACTATATTCCTCGCGCATCTCCTGCAACCAAAATCATGTAAAAGCCAAGTCTTAAAAAGTAAATGATCATTGTTATGGTTTTCTTCTTCGAATGATTTCAAGTTTTTATTGTTAATAAAGAATGTGTGTCACGTACATGAGCAATATAAATTCAGTTTTATTTACACAGTTAAATAAATGTTAGTATCTTTAAGATAATGTAGTTGCGTATACACACACAATACGTACCTGTGTTGGAGAGCTATGACCCAATGCAAGAGCTGCACTATAAACCACTTTTGAATTAGGCTATGATTTTTGCCACTTGCATATGACACACTGTAAAAGTGCAAGTAAACTTTATATTCAGTCTCATTATTACTCTGTCTTTGTTTTTATCACTAATTTAGGTAAATCACAGCCATGGATAATAGATTAATAGTCATTAAAAGATTAATTTTTAACAACAAAAAAATAGATAATTAGAAATATAGTAAATCCATATTGTAAAGCAGAAAAGCGTAGAAAGCTCGCCACTAAGGGCATTTGAAACCCAAATATACTTGATTAAAGAAATCACACGGTTCAATTTTGTATCACTTCACAACTAAACACACTGAGATGCTCTTAAGTAGTAATTGTCCAAAATACCCTATCATTAGGTAGTAGTCAAAAGAAGTCCGAAACTATATACCAAATGAAACAGGCATAGTAAAATGAACAAATGAGCTATACTCAAAATCAAAAGTGCCATGGATAATAATTGAATGCATTATTTTGACAGAGTAAGCTTTCAAAAAGTATATTAATCTTGCTTCTCACAATAAAATCAATCATACTTTCACACAATTAAATCAACAAAATGTTTAAACCTATTTTTTTACCCCGTCATAGATTGAACTTAGGACACGAATAGATGATTGGCTTCTGAAACCTGTCATTATAAAAAAGAAAAAATACGATATCATTAGTTATAGTTAAGTCGCGAGGAAGAAGAAAATTATAAAAACTAATTCAATAATGTGAGTTTCCCTAATTTTTTTTTCTAGGGTTAAGAAACACAAAGTTGAATAAAAACTAATCAAAGCCAAATACACTATAAACCGAATCAAAACCCAAAATAAAAATAACACATCAAAATATCTTTACTACGGGATTTCAATCGAAACCTTAAGGGAGGATATCAATACAATTAAACCTTACCTAATTTATTGTGTTGATGTCATATAATCGGTCGAACTTGAAGAACAATTGTTCCTGGTCTCCAAGTGTATCTTAGGTTTAGGGAATAGTCACATGATTTATGTATTTCTGAATCGGTTGAGGAGAGGATGTAAACGAAACTGATGTGTGGTGTTTTTGAGTCGCCATACTCATTATCAATTGTGTAAAAATTGATTTGTGATGTTAATGCGTGAATCAAACCGTCGTGTATTTATATGAGAAGGATGCACATAGTTGACTGGCACAAATCTTGTGGAGGAAGAATGAAGAAGAAGAGGAGGGTATAGATTAAATGGTATTCTTTACAAAAATAGACCAAAGAGGAGCGTGTGAGAGAGAGGGAGAATGATCGTATCGAATGCATAAACTAATTGTACTTATGAGCTAAATAAGGTAGGGCATTAAACCAATTTTTAATGCAAGGTGCTTAGTAGGCTTGTACAAAAGCTTATTTTATTATATATAATAATAATAATAATAGATAATAGATGAGTGTATTCCTGTTCCACATTAGGAATTTATCCTATATATATATATTTAACAAATTTCATTGAAGATCTCTCCACTTGACGTATAAGTAACAGAATTACTAAATTTACAGTCCATTTGCAATAAATTAAAATGCACATAGCTTGTATATTATAATCATATCGAACTTACTCATAAAATCTGAAAGTTTCTGTAAAAAATATTAGCTTATGACTTCACCCTGGATGTGTTTATTGTTGGAAACTCATAATGTCAAAACCATAACAAAAGTCGTTTAGTGTCAAAATAGTTAGTTTATGTATTATATTTGTCAAGTTAGAAAGTATATGTATGTATTATGTATTTAGTTTAGAAGTCTGTAAACCCAAGGTAGTTTGGGCTGGGTCATAGGGTAACGGTATAAACCGTTATAGAATAGTTGCAACATTTACTTTTGTAGAATCGGTATAACCGTCATATGGCACCGGTTCAACAAGTATAAATAGGGGTAGATTAGTCTATAAAAAAACCAACCCTCGTTCAATAAATAAGAATATATTTTGTTGGGTTCAATCCTTTGATTCTTGTTCATATAGTTATTGTGATTCTTGATTATGGTTTGGCATCAATGATTCCTGGGACAATAATTGGTATCAGAGCCAATGGTTCAAAGAAGATCAATAATCATTGTTGCAATCCAGAAATCAAAGAATTAAATCGTTTTTCTGATCAAGGTTTCAGTTTGCGTTTTCTTCATTCAACAAAGAGAGAGATGGCAGATCATCATCAGAGAATTAGTGGTTTGTTTCTGTTTTTTAATCCAATTAGTGAGAGAGACCGATTTGTTTGTCAAGAGAAGAGGGCTGTTTGGGAATTGCAATAGAGAAAGACAAAACTAGAGGAAGTTGCTGTTGGCGATGCAGTCAAGAAGACAAAAAAATCATTGTATGCGTTTGTGTTAGCGCTTGTGTATGTGTTGGGATTATGGCAGAAAATGGTGAAGAGTTTGTGCGGGATGTTCGGTCAAAGAAAGGAAGATAATTGAATTGAAGAAAATTAGGGAAGAAGATTTGTTGATACATCAGAAGGTCAAGATCAGAAAGCACAAAGGAGTTGGTTGTTGTTTGTTTTTGTGCATTGGAATGATTGGAACGAAAGTGTTACGGGACATGTGCAAATCGAGGAGAAGCGATGCGTGTTCAAGGTGTTGTATGGCATATCCAGGAAGGATTAGAGAGGCCATGGTTGAAAGCAATAATGTGTCAAGAGGACCAGAAGATTGCTTGGTAGAGGAACACGATTGGATTCTCAAAATTTGCAAGATGGATTCGTGAGAGAAGAAAGGAAATGGGGCATGCAACAAACATTGGTGTTATGGAACAAGAACAAGGAAAGATTGAAGTTGAAGATGCTTTTGACATTAGGGGGGGAGATGTTGGAAACTCATAATGTCAAAACCATAACATAAGTCGTTTAGTGTCAAAATAGTTAGTTTATGTATTATATTTGTCAAGTTAGAAAGTATACGTATGTATTATGTATTTAGTTTAGAAGTCTAAAACCCAAGATAGTTTGGGTTGGGTCATAGGGTAACGGTATAAACCGTTATAGAATAGTTGCAACGTTTACTTTTGTAGAATCGGTATAACCATCATATGGCACCGGTTCAACAAGTATAAATAGGGGTAGATTAGTCTGTAAAAAACCCAACCCTCGTTCAATAAATAAGAATATATTTTGTTGGGTTCAATCCTTTGATTCTTGTTCATATAGTTATTGTGATTCTTGATTATGGTTTGGCATCAATGATTCCTGGGACAATATTTATAGTACGTACACAAAATACTAATAATACTATGCAAGAAAACGTTATTCATAAGTTCATACTTGAACAGACTAGCAACAGCTAGTTGTCATTTCGAAATGTTATATTTGATCTACAATGTTAATTTTTGAAATTTTATCCACCAATAGAAGTTGTCATTTCGAAATAATAGTAACATGTTTTTGGTATCTTTCTGCACAAAAGAGTTTGGAAACAATGAGAAGAAAAAATATAGTACTAATAATTTGTATTAATCAAAGCAAGAGCAATTTTAGTACAGAGAAAATAAAAAGTCTCACTATTTTAAACCAGTATTCATAAATGGAACATTGTTATAGATGCTTATATTAATTATTTATGTTTGTATGTTATGGCATGCATGTATGTGATTATTTTTGTGTATAAATAGAAAGGAATTTAACAAAGTAGAATTCATCTATACTCATCAAAATCATTCTCACTGATTCATCAAACTTTAGGACCGTACTCAACATGTATTCAAAAACTAACTCCTTCTTCTTCTTGTTAGCTCTCTACGCTGCAATTCAGACGCTAATCGGCCCACGTTTGCTAGAAAAACACCTTCCGGGTCGTCAATCGTTTTTCAAGTCCAGGGAAATGTTTATCCTACAGGGTATATATACTAGATGTACTCCTACATATTTTCTTTTTTTACTTATAATTAAATTCTTCTATGCAGCTTTTTTGATAAAAACAAATGGTAACATTATTTGTGATCAGGTACTATTATGCCACGGTGAACATAGGAAATCCACCAAAACCTTATTTCCTTGACATCGATACTGGCAGCCATCTCACATGGGTTCAGTGTGATCCTTGCGTAAAATGCTTCCCGGTAATTCATTTTGCACCTTTAAAACCCTGACAAAGAACAAGCTATATAATAGGGTTAATAACCTATTAAAGTATTATACTTGTCAAGAATAGCAGTTCTACGTAGCGAACTAAAAATATAACTCTTTTATACATTAATGTTGACATTTTTGTCTTTCTTTAAGTATCATGACCATTTTACCCTTCGAAAAATATTTAAAAAAAAAATCGTAAAAAAATTTCAGAAATTTTTGGAAAAAAATTTCGAAAAAAAAATTCAAAAAAGAATTCAATAAAAATATTTTGGAAAAAAAATTTCGAAAAAAATAGTATTTCGAAAAATATTCAAAAAGACTAAAATGGTCATAATACTTAAAGAAAGACAAAAATGTCAACATTAATGTCTAAAAGAGTTATTTTTTTAGTTCATACGCAGAACTGCTATTCTTGACAAGTATAGTGCTTTAAAATTTTATTAGCCCTATATAATAAACATATTTTATGTAATTTCACAATGAAATCGAGAATGTGACATATTTTTGATGTGTAGGGCTCCTAACTCGCTTTACAAACCTGCTACCGGTAATCTTGTGCCATGCTCTGATCCACTTTGTGCAAACTCACCAAAAGAACCCCATTGTGAGTCTCCAACCGATCAATGTGACTACCATGTCAAGTATGCTGATGATGCAGATTCTCTGGGTATATTGGTGAAAGACTCGGTTTCATTGCAATACATGAATGGAACTGTAACCACGCCTACTCTTGCCTTTGGGTTAGCCTCTTGTTCCTTCACTTTCCATAAGCCCTCGCTACAGCAAACCAATTTGCTTTTTATATATATAGAGTTGTTTGACATATTTGAAGGAAATGTGAAACTTTTGCTAAGTTATTTACGTTTATAAGCGAGTAAAATATGTTTACATTTATAAGCGTGAGTAAAAATAACGATTATAAGTACAAAAAATTAGTTAATACGGTAATACGCTTGGTAAAGCTTACTAATCTTTATATTTACTAGCGCTTATAAACAGGGCCGTCTCGTGGTTTTCGATAGCCCTAGGCAATAACAACAAAGAGACCCCATTACACTTGTAAACTAAAGAGATATTGCATATAAACTTGAATTGTATAACTCATATATGTTTAATATTATACATATTTATATGCAAAACCAATAAAAATATGGTCCGTTTTAAGTGGAGACCCCTCTGCTTATAAATGTAAAACATCTTTAGTTCACACATTTAAAAAGTAAACGACCTTATAAAAAAAGTTGTACTTTTTTGTAAAACTTGTAGGAAAACAGTTTGTGCATATATATGCATATGTTGTCTTTATGTTCAACTTTTATCCGGATAAGTGTGGTTAATATTAACCAAGTTACATACATACAGATGTGGCTACGATCAACAAGTTCCAAATGATAAGACTGATCATCCTTACGTTGATGGGATACTTGGTCTAGGCTTAGGCGAGATAGGCATCTTAAACCAACTACAAAAACTTGGTGGAACGAAAAAGGTAGTGGGTCATTGTCTTAGTTCAAGTGGAAGTGGGTACTTGTTTTTTGGAGATGGAGTCGTCCCTTCAGACATCGTCTGGACTCCCATGTCAACAACCGAGATATTGTGAGAACTTTTCTACTCCATAGTTATTACACATATATGTAATTTCAGGTTATTGACTTTTTTTTTCTGGCCACAATAAGATGGTTATTTAAAGACAGAAGTTAATTTTTTCTCTACTTATCTTAATATTTTTTCTTCCAGAAAACACTACTCTTTGGGTAGTGCTGAGCTCTATTATGGTGGAAAAACAACTGGGATAAAAGGTCTCCCCATAGTGTTTGATAGCGGAAGTACCTACACTTATTTAAGTTTGCAACAGTATAGAGCCTTATACTCTATGGTAATTGTATATAGTCACTTAGCTGGTTTTTAGCCTTTTGCCACACCGGGATTGATTCAATACCAATGCATGGTTGCAGCTTATGGACTATTGTTAGAAATAGTTAAGTTTTATATGCGTTTATATTGATTGTAATGTATAAAAGAAATATTAGTTTTAATTGAATTATGTTTTCACGTGGGGATTATTAGAACAGAGGAGATGTTTTAGATTTTTGAAATGAAAGCTTTTGTTTATTGATTTAAATTCCTTGACTTTTTTGTACACTACAATTGCATTACACCATCTGCCTTTTATAGGCATTATTATGTCGGTGGACTAATGTCGGTTCATCCATCTAGTCATTTCTAGTTTTATGTTTACTAAATATCTAAAAGCACTAATCATTTATAATTAATTCTAGACTAATCTAGAAATACATTAATATTTTAACACTCCTCCTTAATGTATTTCGATGTTACTCCAAGCATATTGCGTAGGAACTCGAACTTAGGTCTTGGCAAACCTTTCGTGAAAATATTGCAATTTGTTCTTGATCCTTGCAGTAGTGTAGCTCAATCTCCTTTTTAGCAGAGACTTCTCGTAGAAAGTGATACTTGATGGCAATATGTTTTGTTCTACCGTGAAACACGGGATTCTTTGCCATTGCAATTGCCGACTTGTTGTCACAGAATATCTGGGTGGCTTCATCTTGTTTCTCACCCATGTCTTCTAGAATCCTCCTCAGCCATATTGCTTGATTAAGCTGAATTTCGCATTTGCTATATATTAAAACCTGCGAAGATTGCGCCACCGTATCTTGTTTTTTAGGCGCCATGAGAATACACCGGATCAAGTGTGAATACATATCCTGGAAGTACTTTTCATGTCATCCTTGATCCGGCCCAATCACTATCTGTGTATCCATAAAGCTTTGACTTTGTAGTAGGCTTGTACCATATTCCATAATCTTTGGTGCCTTGCAAGTATCTTAATATTCTTTTGCGACCCCATAATGTATTTCGGTAGGATTTTGCATGAACCGGATAGCGGACTAGTTCGTACATTATGTCGGTCTTGTTGCGGTTAGATCTGATAGACTTCAATGAGACTTACGAATCTTGAAGCGTAAGCCTTCTCAGATCCATCTTCTTTCTTCATCTTCTCGTTGACGACAAGAGGTGTGGCTACGGTTTTACAACCGTATAGTTTAAATTTTTTCAGGAGGTTTTCAGTATATTTCTTTTGACATATGAAGATGCCATCATTTTCTTGACTAATTTCGATGCCAAGAAAATAGTGCATCAATCCAAGGTCGCTCATCTCGAATGTCTTCATCATGTCTTTTTTAAATTCTTGTATCATTCTCTCATTATTTCCTGTATAGATAAGATCATCAACGTAAAATGAAAGAATGAGAGTGTCAGAGTTACCTTGGGTTTTGATGTAGAGCGTAGGCTCACTTTGCCGCCTCCTAAATCCGAACTTGTGAAGTAGTCACGTCAATACGACTATACCAAGCTCGTGGAGCTTGTTTAAGTCCATATAAAGCTTTTTTTTAGCTTTAGGACCTGATCTTCTTTTCCTTTTTGACGAACCCTTGTGTTTGCTCCACGTATATTTCTTCTTCAAGAAATCCATTTAGAAATGCGATTTTACGTCTAGTGATGAATCTTCCACCTTCGTTGAGCTGCCAATGCCACAAGTGCTCTTATAGTATCAAGTCGAGCTACAGGTGCGAAAGTTTCGTTGTAGTCGACTCCAGGTTGTTGTGAATAGCCTTTAGCCACCAACCTTGCTTTATGTTTTTGTATTGAACCATCGGGGTTAAGTTTTGTTTTGTAGACCCACTTAACTCCAATGATTTCTTTATCTTTGGGAAGATCAACTAACTCCCATGTGTTGTTCTTTTCGATCATTTTAATTTCTTCATTCATCGCCATCACCCATTTTTCGTCTTTGTTGCAACTTCATAGCTTTCAGGGTTCTACGGATGTGAAGTTACAAACTTCAGCACTTCTCATAGATTTCGGCTAAAGCTTTGACTCTTTCGGTGTTGACTCGGACTTGAATCTTCTTGCTCCAAAGATTGTGCGATGACGAAGACGTTGGTGTACTGGACTCGTTTCACATGTACTTGTACTTTCTTCTCCTCGAATCTTTGAGTTTGTGGTGTCTCAATTCCTGAGTCTCCATAGATATCTGTGGTAGATATGCTTGTTTTTCAACTTTGTCTTCCTTCCAATTCCAAGAAGCGTCTTCATCAAACTCCACATCTCTGGCGATCCGAGCTTTTGGTCTTCAAGTTATAGACTCGATAGCCTTTTGATTTTGAGCTATAGCCCATGAATATTCCTTTTTCGATTTTCTTGGAGCTTGTGACGTTTCTCTTTTGGAATATGGATGTAGCAGATACATCCAAATACTCTTAGATGTTTTCTTTGAAGGTTTCATACCACTCCAAGCTTCAATTGGAGTTTTATTTTCTACAACTTTAGTTGGACATCTATTTAGCAAGTATACCCGTGTACGCTTCACCAGAAACTGTTTGGAAGGCCTTTTCATGTATCATTGTTTTGGCCATTTCCATTACAGTTACGTTTTTACGTTCAGAAACACCATTTTGCTCAGGAGCATAACCAACTGTTAGTTGGCGATTTACTCCTTCATCTTCACGTAATTTATTAAATTCTTTAGAGGTGTATTCCGTTCCTCTATAAACTTCTTAGTGTTTTTATGAAATGACCACTTTTCTTTTCAACAAAAATTTTGAATTTTTTAAATATAGTAAAACTTCGATTTTTCACGCATAAAATAAACCCAGGTCATTCTAGAATAATCATCAATAAAGAGGATAAAGTACCTGGATTGATTTTGAGATGGGGTCCTCATTGGTCCACATACGTCAGTGTGTACCAACTCTAGTATTTCCCTTGCTCTACAAGCTTTGTCACGAGGAAAGGTTTTCTATGTTGCTTGCCCATCATACAGCTTTCACCACGTGTCGATGATTTCTGTATGCTTGGCAAGTCCCTCATCATATTTTTTTGTTGAAGAATTTTTAATGCGTGAAAATTGAAGTGGCCAAATCTTCGATGCCATAGCCATGATTCATCTACTTGAGCTTTCATGGTCGTGTTCTCGATATAATGCCGAAGTGGAAAATTTCTATTTTCCATTCGGACTTCGGCAATTAATTTGTTATTATTTTTCTTATCACGAATGACGCATGACTCATCTTCAAAGTGAAGAGAGTAGCCATGCTCCATCATTTGTCCAACACTTAGCAAATTACTTGCTAGGCTTGGAACTAGAAGAACATCATTAATGGAACGAGTACTCTTATTAGTTTGAACGACTATCGTACCTTTTCCTTTTGTATCGACAGTGCTCCATTTCCCAATTTAACACGGGACTTTCTTGTTGTGTTGATCTGCGAATAACTTCTCATCTCCGGTCATGTGGTTCGGGAACCATGTCGATGAACCAAGTATCTTCTTTTTGCTCGTTCGCAACATGGCACGCATAGAATAGCTGCTTGTTGTTTTCCGGTGTATCTTCGTTTTCTTCCGTGTAGTTTGCTCGAAGATTTTGTTTTAAACGACAATCTTTCTCCAGATGTCCAAATTTTTTGTAGTTGTTGCATTTTGGTTTTCCTTTGTGGAAACAATCTTTTTCCAAGTGGTTTGTTTTTTCACAAATACCACATGGAGGATAACTTTTTCTTCTTTGATCAAACCCGGTTCTGGGTTTTCTCTTCCTCTTGATTTTTCTTCAAAATTTCTTTTTCCCCCATTATTAGATTTTTGAGACCTTACTTTGAGTTTAGACTGAAAGGCACTTTCAAGTGAATCATCACTTCGCCGACTCAGTCTAGCCTCATATGCTTCAAGAGAGCCAATTAGTTCTCACTGAAAGAGTCTCAATATCTTTTGACTCTTCAATAGCGATAATGACATGATCATATTTATCAGTCATTGTGATTAGTATTTTTTGAACAATTCTTTTATCATTTATATCATCTCCATAGGCTCTCATTTGATTTACTATCTCTTTAATTCTAGAGTAGTAATCTTTTACGGTCTCAAAATCTTTCATTTTTAAATTTTCAAAATCCCGTCTTAGAGTTAGAAGTTTGACGGATCTCACCTTGGCACTTCCTTGAAACTCTTCTTGAAGAATTTTCCACGCCTCCTCTGGCTTGTCGTAGCTCCATGATTCGTGGAAAGATAGATGGTGTCAAGGCTTGTTGAATGTAACCTAGAGCGGCTGCATTTCTTACAACATTTTTGTTATGTTTTTCTTGTTGATCCGCGGGCAGAGTTTTGACATCGCTTGGAATTTTAAATCCGTCTTCAATAATATCCCACAAGCTTTGAGCTTGGAAATATGTCTTCATTCGGATACTCCAAAAATCATAGTTATCGCCATCAAAGATGGGGATAGGAATATTGTATGCACCAGCGGTAGTCATGGTATACTCGAATAAACGCCCGATCTAGCTCTTGATACCAATTGTTAGAAATAGTTAAGTTTTATATGCGTTTATATTGATTGTAATGTATAAAAGAAATATTAGTTTTAATTGAATTATGTTTTCACGTGGGGATTATTAGAACAGAGGAGATGTTTTAGATTTTTGAAATGAAAGCTTTTGTTTATTGATTTAAATTCCTTGACTTTTTTGTACACTACAATTGCATTACACCATCTGCCTTTTATAGGCATTATTATGTCGGTGGACTAATGTCCGTTCCTCCATCTAGTCATTTCTAGTTTTATGTTTACTAAATATCTAAAAGCACTAATCATTTATAATTAATTCTAGACTAATCTAGAAATACATTAATATTTTAACAACTATATAGAAGCATTCCCACTTTTTATTTCAAAGGAAGATAACAGCCTCCCCGTATGTTGGAAAAGCTTGGAACCTCTCAAGCACGTTGAGGATGTCAATCACTTTTTTAAGCCAATAATGTTGAGCTTTGCAACATCAAATGACGTTCGGTTTCAGTTGGACCCTGAAGCATATCTCATCATAAGTGTAAGAAGTCTATGAAACTATAGGCCGTTCAATTTTTTTATATCAGAATGAAGTTCATAACACTGAAGTTGCATATACTCGTATATGTTTTTGCAGAAATAAGGAAATGTTTGCCTTGGGATCTTAAATGGCGCAGATGCTGGTCTGGATGGCATTAATCTGACTGGAGGTAATTATGAAGCTTATGAGACAAATTAGTCCAACAACATTTAAACTCGATTTTTTTTTTCATGGTATTTGCAGACATATCATTCCATGACAAAATCATAATTTATGACAACGAGGAGCAACGTATAGGATTCGCTCCTGCAGACTGCAACAAGCTCCCAAACTCCTAATCAGTCTTTCTTTTGTAATACATAAACAAAGATGATTGAAAGTCACTTTCACTTATCTAGAACCTTAATAATGATATAATCATGAAGACAAGTACGGAGTATCATATATAGCATAGTTGTTTCATGTTGAACTCTTCATCAGCTAATGTTACTCTTACAGACATCTAGAAACATAAATCAACATGTATATTCTAATAAGTAATAGTCCTAAATATTGCTAAGTAGCTACTCAAGTATGATTTTTGGATCAAATTATGGATGATAAATGACCTATTCAAATGGCCACTTCTTTAGGTTATGATTTACTTTTGTTTACCAACTTTAGTTTTTGAACAGCAATAAGCTCATGAGTCATCCAAATTAAGCTTATCAAAATTTCAATAATAATTTAAAAGAAACACCCCCTTTCATACAAATGTCAGCGAGAATTCCAGTAGTTGATACATTGTTGTTCTTCAATGGCGCACAATGAAGCAGGACCGTCACATTAGTACTTCTATATTGTCTCAAAGAAATTGTATTACCAAACGTTCAGTATAAGCCTCCTGTCTCCGTATATGCATGACTCAAATGAAAAAAATTGTATGTTTCTATGAAAATGTGTCTATTTTGTGGGCCCTTTAAATTGTCAGGCTTCTAAAATTCCAGAATTTAGCCTTTGAAGATCAGAAGATCGTATGATCCTAAGATCTTACAAGTGATCCTACAATGTTAAGTGCTGTCCCAAAATCCTAACTACATTTAACGTGCAGATTTTAAATCGAGATATTCTCAATGCAATATGTATATGCATATGCTAGAAGATAGAAAACATACATGCATTTCGATTATTAAGACTTAAAATAGTATTTTGGTACCATAGAGTTAACACAATTCAGAGTTCAAGTCCACATAAGGAAGCCCAAACGTAGTGCATATATTGTCGTCTAGCTAGCATAAAACACTTTAGCGCGAAACAAATGCCTACATGATTTAAGCCCTTCATGACCCAACAGCCTAAATTTGATAAGATTGCCATACAACGTCGAATTTTGATTTGAACCCGAAAGGCCAAAATACTACTCTTTTAAGTCTTAATAATCGAAATGCATGTATGTTTTCTATCTTCTAGCATATGCATATACATATTGCATTAAGAATATCTCGATTTAAAAACCATGGTATCGACAGACCCCTGTGACATCCTATGTGGTACAAAAATGCAAGCATAAACCATCTTTTGTGGCCAAAAGAGTTTACCTAAACTGTGGTCATTGAAATTCTGCAACATGTATCTTATACAATTTTTTTAATGAGTCTGTGAAACATACTTAACCTATTTGGGCTGGTTTCTGATTCAGTCATTCCTTAATTTATTGTTAAGTTAGGAAGGTCTTTAATGACCAAATCTTGCATATGCAAGCATGAATGCTTTACTGGCCCATGAACTCACCCACATATAGAATTATACTAGTACAAATTTAATAGAATTTAATTAGATATCTCTACTTGACGTATACGTAATAGAATTGCTAAATTTACAGTCCATTTGCAGTAAATTAAAATGCACATAGCTTGTATATTATCATAAACGTAAGTTCGTTGCTCATAAAATTTGAAAGCTTCTGTAAAACATATTAGCTTCTTAGTTCACCCTGGATGATTTATAGTACAAAACTACTAACGATAAGTTCATATATACATGAACAGACTAATAGTTTTATTTAGTCCATGTTAACATATGTCCCAATGGTTGAACTACAATCTATACGTGTTGAGATTTTAGCGGTTTATAATTGATCTACAATAATGTCAAGTTTTGAAATGTTATCCAACAATAACAGTTGTCATTTCGAAATAATAGTAACATGTTTTTGGTATCTTTCTGCACAAAAGAGAGTTTGGAAACAATGAGAAGAAAAAATGTACAACAAATTGTATTAACCAAAGCAAGAGCAATTTTAGTACAGAGAAAATAAAAAGTCTCACTATTTTAAACCAGTATTCATAAATGGAACATTGTTATAAATGCTTATATTATTTATTATGTTTGTATGTTATGTATGCATGTATGTGATTATTTTTGTGTATAAATAGAGAGGAATTTGACAAAGTAGAATTCATCTCTGCTCATCAACATGCATACAAGAACTGACTTTATTATCTTCTTGTTAGCTCTCTGCACTGCATATCGATTCCAAGGTTGCCAATCCGACGCTAATAAGCCCACGTTTGCTAGAAAAACACCTTCCGGGTCATCTATTGTTTTTCAAGTTAATGGAAATGTTTATCCTGCAGGGTATATAATAATAATAATATAGGCACTCCTATATATATTCATTCTTACTTATAAACTGATCATACTTGTAGCTTTTGAGAAAAAAATAAACTGTACATTTGTGATCAGGTACTATTACGCAACGGTGAACATAGGAAATCCACCAAAACCTTATTTCCTAGACATCGACACTGGTAGCCATCTCACCTGGGTACAGTGTGATGTACCTTGCCAAAATTGCCTCCCGGTAATAATCAGTTTTGCACCTTTCATAACCAATACTTATATAATTTCACGTTGTATACATATATGTGACATATTTTTGGTTGTGTAGGCTCCTAACCCGCCTTACAAACCTACCGCTAAAGTACTTGTGCCATGCTCTGATCCACTTTGTGCAGCTGCAAACTCACCAAACGAAATCCATTGTGAGTCTCCAACCGATCAATGTGACTACCATATCAAGTACGCTGATGATGCAGATTCTCAGGGTGTATTGGTGAAAAACTCGATTTCGTTGGAATATATGAATGGAACTGTAACCACACCTAGTCTTGCATTCGGGTTAGCCTTTTGTTTCCAATTTTTTTTTTTTTTTTTGAAACGGCAAAAATTTATTACACAACACATTGGTACTTTTTAACTCAGTTACAACAATCCACACAAAACTAAAATATCAAAATATACATAAAAGGGCCCTCACAACAAGAAACCACGAGATGTGGAACATCACCCAGCAGTCCAGCACTATATGCAAATTTGCATAAATTTGGACTATTTACCCACTGTTGCCACTCGAACCTGACTATTTACCCACTTTTGTTTCCACTTACGCCCTCGCTACATTTATATTTGAGTACAAGCATGAAATAATATACTCCATATATCTATCTACACTACAGGCCAGCTTGTTACACCTACTTTCGACATGCTTCCTCTTGCGTCACACAATTTTAAGTACACGAGATTTGCTAATACAGTTTTTTAGCGTGGAAATACTTATGACTTTCTATATATATTGGCGTTTATAAATCTAGAACATCTCTACTTTACACGTTTATAATGTAAACGACTCGATAAAAAGATAAACTTATACTACAATGTTATGAAAGGTGTAGAAAAAAGGTTACGAACAAATCTCATATTCGTTGTCGTAGTCTATTTGTATTCAACTAATGTTATACAGATGAGTGTGATTAATTAACCAAATTTCATACATTCAGATGTGGTTACGATCAAGAAGTTCCACCTGGTACGAATCATCCTTTTGTTGATGGGATTCTTGGTCTAGGCTTAGGCGAGATAGGCATCTTAAACCAACTACAAAAAGTTGGTGTAACAAAAAAGGTAGTGGGTCATTGTCTTGGCTCTCAGGGAAACGGGTATCTGTTTTTTGGTGATGGACTTGTCCCTTCAGACGTCATTTGGACTCCCATGTCAACAACCGAGATATTGTGAGAGCTTTTCTAGTCATTGCACATAAAAACTAGACTTGAGTTACTTTCTTGTTGCTTTTTATATGATTTTTATTTGAATAATAACTTTGTAGAAATTAATCGTAGCTTATTTTTCTTCCAGAGAACATTACTCTTTGGGTACTGCCGAGCTTTACTTTGGTGGAACAACGACTGGAATAAAAGATCTCCCCGTAGTGTTTGATAGTGGAAGTACCTTCACTTACTTCAATGCAAAACCTTATGAAGCCTTAACTTCTATGGTAATTATATTTAGCCCATTAAGCTCACTTTTTTGCCTTTTGCCACACTGAGATTAGTATCCAAACGGATGGTTGCAGCTTAGAAACGATATAAGAGGATTGCCGTTTGATAAT
Source organism: Chrysanthemum makinoi (assembly GCA_910596185.1). NCBI lineage: Eukaryota > Viridiplantae > Streptophyta > Magnoliopsida > Asterales > Asteraceae > Chrysanthemum > Chrysanthemum makinoi. Next base: position 229,764,000 of record OU343220.1, read on the forward strand.
GCAAATGATGACGATAGCCTCCCCATATGTTGGAAAGGGTTGAAACCTTTCACGCAGGTTCAAGAAGCCAAACCCTTTTTTAAGCCGATAATGTTGAGCTTTGCAACATCAAATAATGTTCGGTATCAGTTGGACCCAGAAGCATATCTCATCATCAGTGTAAGAAGTCACATGAAAACTTAAAGCAGTTCAATTATCTTCACAATAAAATTTATAACATCGAATGTGCATATATATATATATTTTCGCAGAAACATGGAAATGTTTGCCTTGGAATCTTAAATGCCACAGAGGCTGGTCTAGGAGACATGAATCTGATTGGAGGTAATTAGTAAGCTTAACAGAAGATTAGTCGTCCAACAAAATATAAGCTTAATTTGTTTTTTCTTGGAGTGATTGCAGACATATCATTCCATGACAAAATCATTATCTATGACAACGAGGAGCAACGGATAGGATTCGCTCCTGCAAGCTGCAACCTCCCAAACTTCTGATTAGTCTATCTTTTGTAGTGCATTAACAATGGTGATTGAAAGTCACTTTCACTTAATTAATAATGATATAATAGTGAAGACAAGTATCATAGCATATATAGTTGCTTCTTGTTGAACTCTTATATCAACTATGTTACTCAAGCATGCAGTTATCTAAAAACACAATTCAGCATATGTTAAATACAACTTTTTTCTAAGTACTAGTCCTATAAATTGCTAAAAAATAAGGATCCAGTGAGAAGAAAACTTAAAATGAGAAGAATGAGAAATAACTAAGATCGCATATTTGAGATGCATCGACTTGAATTAGATGCATCTGTTAAAATGTATAATCCATATTCCTGTGTGTTTCTTGGTCTTCTGTTTCAGATTTATTCATTGCAGCCCGGCCCAAGTTCTCTTGTCTTAGCCCAAGTGTCTCTCAAGCCCAGCTTTTCTTTGTGACCGTTGCAAGTCCAGATATAAAAGGCTCTCTCCTCTCATCAGTTAGGGTTAGAGGAGTATATTGGTTCTTTTCAGCCGCTACAAAATATCTCTCTCTCTCATTTACGATCTTGAGACTTTAACTCAAGATCCTCTCTATCCATTATTATTGTTTACCTTGTAAAACTATTATCAAGTTAGATAATAGGATCACACCACAAGAGTGTGTGATCTTTTATGGTTGTAGCTTCCATTTGTTGAACTTTGAGTTTGTTGATCTATATATAGTGTTTTTGTTTCTGCATATCATGTTTTTCTACATGGTATCGAGAGGCAGTTCGTTTTAAAGAAAAAAGGGTTTCTATATTTAGGGATCTTGGATCTGGTTGTTCGTGGCTTGGCGGTTGTTTGCCTCCTAGACTAAGTGAATCTAGGAGAAACAGATTCGATTGTCTTTAGGAGATAGCGTTGTAACACCTCTTGTCTCTCTCCGTTTATTTATGTCTTTTATTCTTTCTGTTTAGAATCTTTGGAGGATAGGTTGAGGGACATTTGAGAAGTTGTTGATTGGTTCTTGGTGATTAATTGTGTTTGTGAAGGTATAAGGTGTTCTTTGCTTTTATTTATCTCGTTTTTTGATTGTTTGTTTGGCTGTTTTTAATTTTTGGTATTATGTCTGAACATGGTAATTCTGACGATGAGGGTGTCGATGATCTTGTCACTCTTATTGGTAAACTTGATGTTAGTAATCCTCTTCATTTGCATCCTAATGACTCTGCTGTGCTTACTGTTATCTCTGTCAAACTTAGAGGGACTGAAAATTATCAAATTTGGGCTAATGCTATGCTTCTTGCCTTAGAGGGTAAGAATAAAATTGGTTTTATTGATGGCTCTTGTAAAAGGTCCATTACTGATGAGGTTCTTGCTAAGCAGCGGACGAGTTAATCTTGTTGTTTTAGGATGGATTTTGAATTCTATATCCGAGGAGCTATTCCTTGGCCAAATTTTCTCTAAAAAAGCTAAACATGTTTGGAATGAGTTAAAGGAAACATATCATAAAGTTGATGGTTTACGTGATATTCAACCTGCATCATAAAATCAGTTCTTTGAAACAAAATGGGTCGAATCTGTCGGACTATTATCATAAGTTGAATGCCTTGTGGAAACAATATGATGCCATGGTTGAGTTGCCTAATTGTGTGTTGCACCTTTGCTTCGATGAGTTTAAAAAGCATAATCAACTGCTGAAACTTATGCAATTTTTGATGGGTCTTGATGAGTCTTACATGAGTATTAGAAGTTATATTCTGTCTAGAGACATTACCGATGTTAAAGGGCCTATGCCATTATCTCTAGTGAGGAATCTCACAGGGTGGCATCTGGAACCAATTCTGTTACCTCTCAAAGGGGTCAGAACTCTGCCTTCTTGGCTAGTGGTCCTACTAGAAACAACTTTCAAAAAAATCAGAACTCTTACACTAATGCTAGACATAACTCTACTGCTTTCAGACCTAATTCTAACAAGGTTCAAACACGGTGGGAATAATGTGACAAGACCTAATATGAATGTGAACTCTGAAGTTGTGTGTGAGCATTGTGGCTATGTTGGTCATACTATAGACAGATGCTTTAAAATCATTGGGTATCCTGCTGATTTTGGAAAAAAGAAAGGGGGGCAAGGTGGTAAGGGTAAAAATGTTGCATACAACTCTGTTGGGTCATCAGGGTGTGATAGTCCCTCTGGATCCTCAGGATTCACTGATGAGCAACTTGTCACTTTGGTCTCCCTCATTAAGGAAACCAAAATGTCTGAGAATAATGTCCAAGCCAACATGGCAGGTACTTACTTTAATTCTAGCAAACTGTTCAATGACAACTTTGATAAATTTTTTTGTTCCAGTTCTAGTTCTATGACAAAAATGAAATATGTTGGAAAAGTTGTGGACTCTGGTGCTAATCAGCACATGACCAATAGTGAGAAAGAGTTAGAAAATGTATATGATATATCTCATCTTAATATCAAAGTGTCTCACCCAAATGGCACTAGTGCCATCATCTCTAAAATTGGAAACCTTAGACTTGGAAATGGTCTTGTCCTGTTTGATGTGCTTGTCATTCCTGATTATTGTGTGACCTTGATCTCTGTTCATAAACTTGCGAAAGATAATAAGATCTTAGTTGTGTTTGATGAAAGTAAATGTTTCTTTGTGAATCAGATTTGAATCACGAAAAACATTCTGGGGATTGGTAAACAATGTGGTGGTTTATACTATTTAGATATTGAAGGTACTAAATGTGATAATGTTAATATTGAGTATAAGTGTTCTTTGTCTCTCTATGATTGGCATTGTAGACTTGGCCACCCTGGTGACCTGCCACTTGATGTTCTAAAAATTATTTGAAAATGGAAAAAATGATAAATATGAGGTTTGTGAAATCATCAAAGAGCTAAGCAGACTAGAGAACCCTTCCTCTAAGTGATCATAAATCTAAAATGCTTGGTGATATTGTTCATCTTGATCTGTGGGGCCCCTATAAGGTGGTCAGTCACTCTGGGCATAGATATTTTCTTACCATAGTTGATGATTATACTAGAGCTGTGTGGGTGTATCTTATCAAATCCAAGGATGAAGTCTTTGAGTCTATTAAAATCTTTTACAATTTGATTAAAAATCAATTCAAACAAACTGTTAAAGTGTTTAGAAGTGACAATGGAACTGAATTTCAAAATCAAACCTTTAACAAGTTTTGTGATAACATGGGGATCACTCATCAAACTACGTTCCTTACACCCCACAACAAAATGGGGTGGTTGAAAGGAAACATAGACATCTCTTGAATGTGACCGGATGCCTTATGTTTTGGGGAATACCCTTAAAATTTTGGAATGAATGTGTGCTAACTGCTACTTATCTTATTAACAGATTGCCATCTTCTGTGCTAAATGGAAAATTCCCTTACCACATGATTTATAATTGCCCTCCTAATCTCTCTTATCGAGAATGTTTGGTTGTCTTGGTTTTGCTACTATTCTTAATAGTCATGATAAGCTTACCAGCAGATCTGAAAAATGTGTTATGATGGGTTATTCTGGTTCTCAAAAAGGGTACAGGCTCTATAGTCTTGATAGATGTCAGTTTTTTGTGTCTAGAGATGTTAAATTCTTTGAGTCCATATTTCCTTTTAAGGAATCTATATCAAGTGGTATTAAGAACAAGCATATTGAAACTGATGTCTTTCATGAAAATAACCTGTTGAATTTTTTTGATCTAAATAACCCTGAGCTTCCTAATGATGATGAGAGAGATGTTTCTAGACATAATAGTGACCATGAGTCATTGAGTGGAGGTAGCCCCTCTGCAACTCTTGGGGACAATGTGGACACTGATGATTCACCATCTGGATCTTCCAGTGATAACATTGATGCGGATTGCATGATGTTGAGGCAGCCACACTTGATGAAAACCACACCTCTGAAGGAAATGTTGATCCCAACACAAATGCTCAGGGTACTCAAACCTTAAGAAGATCTTCTAGAACTTCTGTTTTTCCAAAAAACTATAATGACTTTATTGTTAAAACCAATGTGAAATATGGGATTGAAAAATATGTTGGATATTCTAATTTAAATGGTGAAAACTTGTGTTTTGTCACTCAATTGAATAAGAACTGTGAACCCAAGTCCTTCTTTGAAGCATCTCAAAACCCCTTATGGGTTGATGCTATGAACTTAGAAATTGTTGCCTTACTTGAAAATGATACTTGGGATGTTGTTGAATTACCCATTGGCGAGCGCCTTGAACTCCAAATGGTTGTGGAAACTTAAATATAAAGCCAATGGTGAAATTGAGAGGTACAAGGCTAGACTTGTTGCCATGGGGTGTGCTCAAAGGGAAGGGGTAGATTATGATGAAACTTTCTCACCTGTAGTTAAAATGGTCCTTGTGAGATGTGTGCTTAATATTGCGGTTGTGAATTCCTGGCCCATCTTCCAACTTGATGTTAATAATGCTTTTTTGTATGGTGAGCTTGATGAATCTGTTTACATGAAACCTCCTCAAGGGTTCTATGTTGGTGATAAGAATCTTGTTTGCAAACTTAAAAAATCTATCTATGGTCTTAAGCAGGCCCATAGACAATGGAATGCTAAACTCGCCCTGTGCTCGAGTGAAAATGGCTTTAGTCAAAGTAAATCTGATTACTCCTTATTTATCAAATCTGATAATGGTGTGTTTCTTGCTCTCCTTGTTTATGTTGATGATATAATTGTGACTGGAAATAATCTTGGTGAAATTGAGAAGTTTAAAATGTTTTTGAAAAGTAAATTCAAGATCAAGGATTTGGGAAAGCTCAAATACTTCCTTGGTATAGAAGTGGTTGACTCTGATAATGGGATTTGCCTGAATCAAAGGAAATACGTGCTTGATTTGTTATCTGAATATGGTATGCTTGCACCAAACCCTCTAAGACTCCATTGATGGCTAAACTGTCTATATCTAATATTCCCACTCTACTTGATCACTGCTCTGGTGAATATTGTTGATTATCAAAAGTGATGGGAAAGCTTATATATTTAACCAATACGGACCTGATATATCCTATGTTGTGCATTGTCTTAGTCAATTCATGCATTCTCCTTTAACATCTCACCTCAAAATTGCTTTTAAAATCTTGAGATACCTTAAGGGATCACCTGGTCTTGGCATTCATATCACTAAAGATCTTGGTGTGTCCCTTAAAGGATACTCAGATCTTGATTGGGCCAAATGCATTGTTACTAGGAAGTCATTTCTGGCTATTGTGTTTTTGAATGAGAATCTCATTTCTTGGAAAAGTAAGAAACAAAATACTCTCTCCAAATCCTCTGCCGAGGCTGAGTATAGAGCCCTAGCATCTCGACCGATTGAGATCATTTGGATTACGAAAATCCTTGAGGATTTGCAATGCATAAATCTGCCTGTTGATCTATCTGTGGACAGTACTTCGGCTATCAAAATAGTGCTAACTCTGTATTTCATGAAAGGACCAAACACCTTGAGATTGATCTCCACTTTGTGAGAGAAAAAATCTTAAATGGTGTTGTTAAAAGCTGTCGGTGATTCAAAGCAAAGCAAATTGCGATATCTTTACCAAAGGGTTGGACATTCCTCGGCATCGTGTCTTGTAGAAACTTGGAATGATTGACCTCTTTGGAATATCGGATTAAGGGGGGATGTTAAAATGTATAATCCATATTCCTGTGTGTTTCTTGGTCTTCTGTTTGGTTTATTCATTGCACCCGGCCCAAGTTCTCTTGTCTTAGCCCAAGTGTCTCTCAAGCCCAGCTTTTCTTTGTGACCGTTGCAAGTCCGGATATAAAGGCTCTCCTCTCATCAGTTAGGGTTAGAGGAGTATATTGGTTCTTTTCAGCCGCTACAAAATATCTCTCTCATTCTGCGATCTTGAGACTTTAACTCAAGATCCTCTCTATCCATTATTATTGTTTACCTTGTAAAACTATTATCAAGTTAGATAATAGGATCACACCAGAGTAGTTGTGGTGATCTTTTATGGTTGTAAGCTTCATTGTTGAACTTTGAGTTTGTTGATCTATATATAGTGTTTTTGTTTCTGCATATCATGTTTTTCTACAGCATCTCTATTCATTTAGATGCATCACAATTAGTTTCAAAAGTGATTTTGAAGTGAAAATGATGCGAATTAGTACTAGCAACAAATTTGACCCGCAATGGACGAAAAATATATAGGATTCGTCTAACTTGATGAACTGCATCTAATATATGTATATGCATCTAATTTTTTGCTAGAAAATATATTATGATGCATCTAAAAGATTAAGGATGCATCTAATTCAAATTGATGCATCTTTAATGTGTAGTTAATTATAGTTATTTCTCATCCTTCTTATTTTAAAGATTCTTCTCATTTGATCCGTCTTGTTGGATCATTTGATGAATCATAAAAATAAATAACCTATTCAAATTGCAACTTTATAATTTACCATGCATCATGCATGATTATCAAGGAGAAACAAGCTAAGGAGGTGACCTATATCTAATTGGCAACTTCTTAATTTACTAATAATAATTAATGATATAATTTTTTTTAAAAGGTGACTTAAGTTTTATTTATAAAAGTGTTTTTTTTTTTTTTTTTTTTTTTGAATGGCATTTTTCATTAAAAAAAGACTAACTAGCTGCTAGCAAGGAGATAGAGAGAATACAAAGCAACAGACACAGCCTGTTACAAGCTCAAATAGAAACACCTATAGAATCTAACCCAAACTAAAATAAATGCCTACACCTATAACAATCCAAGAGATACATAAGAAAGTAAAGTGAGCTCCAAATGTGTCTTTACACAACTGATCTAGAACACAGCGACCACGAAATTAAAACCCACAAAAGATTCAAGAGGCATCGTGAAACACGTACACCTTTAAACCCAAAGACATAAATGGAGAATTAAACCGAATAACTCCATAAAGCAGATTAAGGATTTTAGATAGACAACTAGCCTCCACTATTTATGTATCAAGATCCGAAGCAGAACCTGCACCATCACGTTTAAGGAGCGAAATTCATGATTCCAAAATGTTGTCACCAATGGTTTGTCTAACCATATCTTCTTTCCCAACCATATCGAATCCAAGGAGAGAGCCGACTTCAATAGTTTTTAACACTTCATCATCATTGTCATTATTTATAGAAACTTTTAAGTACGGATTTCAGAAGCCTATTGTTACAACGTTAGATGTTTGATTTATTGTTAGAGATCGATGTGTCAAGTGTGAGGATGTAGGTTTGGTGATTGCATCACACGGGTTGTTTTTTTTCTTGCAATTTCGAATGTTTATGCCTATAATCATAATGGGATGAATGAGTTTAAGCGAAACAAATTTATTGGTTTTCTTAGAAGTGCCTTGTTTTGGTAGTAACAAAAAGATTTAGAACTTTCCTGTATCCATCCTCCTCGAAGTTTTTTCTTTTTGAATATTATCAGATTTAGAACTTTGTGGAGAATTTATAAAAGTGTTTAACTAGTAACAAAAAGATGTGCACATGGTGATGTACGTTAACTAGCCGGGTACGATACGATAATGTTAGTAGAACATGTTAGAAAAGCACATAAACTTTAACAGTTGTTTGGTAATTTTAGTAATTTGTGTGACCTATTTTACAAGTTTGTTTATAATTAGAAAACTAATACGGTTAATTTTGCCAATAAATAAAGATTAATAGCTTTAGAATTCCTTTACAGAATTTGGTACCTTTTGAATTGGAATTTTGTGTATCTTTGAGTTTGTTTTGTAATTTGTTAGGCAATTTGAATAAAGCTTTCGCTTCATTTTTCGAATTTTGTTAGTTTGTTTCGTTCGTCTTTGATTACCAACAAGTGGTATCAAGAGCTAGGTTCGTTCAACCATGAAGAAGAAAAGAAAAGAAAGAAAAAAAACCGTTCGTTTGATTTTGGTATTGAAGATTCGTTTGAATCGGGAGTGTTTGTTTTTTCCCTAATGTTCCTTCGTTCGAATTAAGATAAAACAGATCATGGTTGTGTAACTTGCGTTTTATGGTTATTGGATTTGTTTTGGGCTTTGTTTGGATTTTGGGCTAGGGGTGAGGAAAAAAACCGAAATGACCAAATACACCGAAAATCAAAACCGAACCGAACCGAAAACAGCCGAATCGAACTAATAACCTAACCAAATTTGCTAAAACCGAACTGAACCGAACTACTAATTCGATTCTCGGGTTGGATATGGGTTTCGCAATCTAAACCGAAAACCGAATTTATATAAAAATATATTTTTTTATATATTTATATATAATATATGTATATATTTTTTTATATATTTATATATATAAATACTATTAAAATGTTATTTTAATATAAAAAAATAATTTTTATGCTTGAAATATCTTTTCTTTTTTTTTTTGGCTAAATATCTATGTAATTATTAATTTTCTAAAAATAAATAATGAAATTCGGGTTATTTGGGTCAATCAAGAACCGAACCGAATTCAAATTCGGTTTTCGGTTCAGTTCTGTTGAATTCTAGTTCGGATCGGTTTTCGGATTGACCAAAAAAAAATTTAACCGAACTAACCGAATCGAACAAACCGAACAACTCGATAACCGAACCGATCAACACCTCTATTTTGGGATTTTATTTGAATTGAAGCTTCTTGTCCACCGAGGATGAATTTGTTTTTTGAGCTTTATTAGTCAACTTGTTTGGTTACGCAAGATTTATTATTTTTTTTTCTTCTTTTTTTAAATTTTAGAATGGCAAATTTTATAACTTGCACCAGATATCTCGCATGTTTTCAACGAGACTTGAACTTACAACCTCTAAGTTATTTAAAAAAAAATAGTTGGGGTGATCATTTTCCATGTTCGTGTGAGTTTTTGAGTAAATCTTTTCTAGAGAGAGTTAGTCGGGATTTGCATGGTACTTGCGAAATGTGTTTTTAAAGCATTACTTCTACTTTTGAAATATTGTTTAGTATTATTTGAGTCAAAAGAAAAAGATTGATCAAGTTTAGTACTTTAATTCGAGTGGTATTCATTTTAAGTAAGTATTTGCTAGTGATATGTGCTTTTCCTCGATTGTTACTTATATTATTATTGTTACACATTTAATGCACCTGTTAGTGTTAGTGTGCAGGTGCAAAAAATAACAGGTTGAGGAAATCTTGGCATGATTGAAGAGCCGGGATGATGAGAGCAATGGATAAGGTTGGATGTGTCCAAGGAGCTTGTGGAAAACTAGAAGGGGGGGGGTTGAATAGTTTTACCGATTAAACTTCGTTTTAAAATATTTAGATCGACTTGTGTCAATCTATTTGGATGTGTATGTTGGACATTGATAGATAGATATGTAAATGTGTAATGGAAAGATAAAGAGTAAGAAACACATAACCACGACACGAGTGTTTATAGTGGTTTGGCTACAAGGACACCTTCCTTGCCCTACTCGACTCGAGTCACCTACTCGAGAGTTAAGTAATCACTACTACGACACAACTCCTTATGGCGAGAAGCCTTCACAAGCGTCGCTACTCTTTTCGGTACAAGGCTAGACACGGGTTCTTCCACAAGGTAGAACCACACCTATCACAACGTCGCCTACCCTTTATCCGGTACAAGGCTAGATACCGAGTTCAATTACAAAGGAGGAACTACTACCCAACACTACACAACACCTATCTCAAAAGGAGACCCACTCCTTATTACAACATCATCAAGGATATCAATATCCTTGGATGCAACCTATCTTTATTTGTACATCGATACACCATATCGATTGTACACCCTTGGCATCCTTCACTAATGCCTTTGACTTGACCCTTTTAGGCATCCTTCACTAATGCCTTTGACATGGACGTTCGGCACCTTTCACTAATGCCTTCGTCTTGACTCTTTTGGCATCCTTCACTAATGCCTTTGACACGGACGTTAAGCACCTTTCACTAATGCCTTCGTCTTGACTCTTTCGGCATCCTTCACTAATGCCTTTGACACAACACTTCTAGGGAGGAAGAAATAACTATCAACAAGAGAACCTCAGTAGTCTTGATGATGACGAAGTATGGCAACTCATGGACTTGAGCTTGCTCGACTTCAAGAGGTGGTGATCTCGCCTTTAAGAGGAACCTAGAGAATCACACTAAAACAAACACAAACTACATAGTGAGATCCTTTGGATCTAAGGTTAGAAAGTTTACAATACTAGGTGAAAGTATGTGTAGGAGTGGCAACCCAAAATGAAGAAATGGCTCACTATTTATAGAAGAAAATAAGCTACTGTTCCACGGATCCTTTACTTGAGGGATCCGGCCCGTCAGTCTATGGGGGAACCGGTGGGGCGCTCCTCTTTGCCCATGGGTTTTTGGTCATGGGTCATGGGTTATGGGTCATGGGTCCTAGACTTTGGACCATGGGTATCCAAGTAGATACAATGTATCTATTAGATGCAATGCATCTAGTCCATGGGTTATGGGTTAGCTCCATGGGTCATGGGTAATACCTATTTATGACTTATGCATGATGTCATGCAATGGGTTATGGGTTATGCTCCATGGGTATGGGTCATGGACTTTGGGTTTTACCCAACTACATTCAATGTATTTAGTCAATGGGTCAAATACTTGAACTTCTACCCATTATATTACCCATTATAATACATACCAATTATGTATATATCTACCCAATATGTAAACACTAGTTGTTGTATATATGTATTACTAAATCATGAAAACACTATTACTTTTTTGGTGTTTTTATGTGAAAACGTAAGTGTGTTAGTAAACTATTGTCTCAAACCATTTACGTATTTTATTTGTTTCGTTAAAATGATTTTACGTTTGTTATCGACAAAACATTAGAAGATCGTAAAATATAAAAAAACATTTTCACGACTTATTTGTATTAACAATCTCCCCATTTTTGTTGATGACAAAACATAAAATTATTTTAAGGAAAAACTAAAATTCGTAAAAGTTTGAATTGGAGTTTTTACTCTCTTCTCACCCTTTTTGTCGAAACAAAAAGAGCGTTGAAAAGAAACTAACGCCTTGTTTTAAGAAAAACATGTGAAAGAAAAATATGAAAAATAAAGAGTAAGTGAGGAGAAGAATTCTCGACTTAACTCCCCCTTGACGAGTCCATACCTTTGTGAGGGCGTCAAGTAAGAAGAAATACTAAACTAATTCATTGCAACTATGTTTGCAAATGATTTCGTATATGTGCCGAATATGCTCCCCCTTGATGATTGCAACTTTGCAAGGGGACGTCATGTAATGTAATCCTAATGTGAGTTATATTGCAAATGATTTTGCAATTTATTGCTTTGACACGAAACTCCCCCTAGCTTAGGGTGTCAAAGTCTTCATATGTATATTGAAAATCTACAAAACAAAGGTTAGAAAACAAGTATATAATGCATAATTTCCTGCAAATAAGACTCAAGTTAGTAGTAAACAGGTCTTCTGTTGTACGGATCCCACGGTTCCCTCTTTGGAGGGATCCGTCTAGGCAAAACAGAGGGATCCGTCTGTCTGAAAGTTTAAGACAGCAATGGTGATGTGAACAAATGATGTTGACATCAAAATGAGATATGTATTAAGGTAACAAACATACTCTCAAGACAATATGGCACATAACATGTAATCTCATTCAATAAAACATACGAGAAATGATCTACAAATCCCTACAAACTAAGAGAATGATTTAAACATGAAATGTGTTTCCTAAACGATCTAAGTTAAGCTTAAGAATAGGACACCACTTGAATCCTTAAGCTCATGGTTGTTTAGGTGAAGAGGGTTGAGGATCCTCAAAAGAAGGAGGGATTGGTGGAGGCACATTCAATGATGGCTCAACAAAGGATGATGGTGGAGGTAGAGAGGTGTCAACTTCCATGTGGTCGGGTGGTTGACTTTGATGATTCCTCATAATCCAAAATGGACCATTTGAAGGAAATAGAGAAAAGGATACCGGTGCAAGTGTTGATTCAACACCTTGGTTTTGTTGCACAATCTTCTCTATTGAATAAAGTGTCGGCAATGGTGGAGGATGGGATGGCCTAGGAGGTAAGTCCTCTAAGCTGTAGTGTTACACATTGGATTTCACAAACACATCAAACCATAATCACACAAAGCGTATACTATTAGGTTTTAGAGAGAGAAAGAGTTAGAGGTTTGGGAACTTAGTGAGAGAAAGTGAAAATCTTATTATGAGCTCCAACTCTCTACCTTGGGAGGTAGAGAGTATTTATAGTCATTACAAAAATCGCCACCTACTGAGCCGTGGATGGGCATCTTGTGGGTAAAGACCGTCCAGTCCTCCACGGTGTTACTTAACTAACTACTACTTAACATTAAATAACTACGACTACGAGCTTTCTAATGATTACATATACTTGAGGTGACCGACACTTTAATAGCTGAATTTACTAAATCCTAACAATCTCCCCCTAAAGGAGGTCACCTCAAATTTCATTGAATACAAACAGATATTACATTAAGATTGTTCTTGGATTCTTGTTCTTGTTCTTTGCTCGGTAGCTCGTAGTCTTTGATTCTTCATTTTTGCATGTTTGGATAATCAAAGTGGAGGTCTTTAAGCGATCCGCGTGATAATGAGTTTTGAGCGACTTTGAGATCATCACTACCATAAATCTCGACTTTTCCATTGTGGTGTTGTCATTATGTGAAGTTGTGACAATTGGACCGACATGCTCATTCGGATCATGAAATCTTTTCATCGAGTAGCGGAAGCTTTAGTTGATTCATGATATTTGCGGCGTAGCGAAGCATGGAGTGAAAATATCAGAGTCATTGATGCACTTATCATGATTTATTTAGAAATGAATGTGATGAGTGAGCATGCGGCTATGGATTGACCTCTCCATTGGATCGGTAGCAAGCGTCGGACGTACTTGCATACCGTTAGCAATAAAGCGCCGCAGTGTCTTTGATCACTTTCGTTGAATTGAGGTACCGGCCCGCGGATCCCGTTGATCGTACAAGTCTTCGCTGTGATCGGTATAATTCGAAGAATCTCCTTGATAGGGTTTCGCATTTGTTCTATTTGTTCTCAAACCGAGCGTCTCGAGAGAGACAACTGCACAGTGAGTGAACCAACGATTTGAGATTCATGATCGATGAAAATAGATTTGAAAAACAATCGAGTCTTTGCTCAATAAAGTGTTTTTGCAATACAACGAGGGTTTTTGAGAAAAATCAATTATCAATCATAAGCACCTTTTATATTTGAAATATTAGTACACAGTCGATGTGCTAAAGAAAAGAATTTTTAAACACAACGACCGGTTTTTCAAAGGTATCCGTCAATCCATAACCTGAACCAGGATTGATTCAAAAATTTGAATCGCCCCATTGTTTCTATTCAGTTGTCACATGGTTGATCTATTGGATAGATCTCACATGCCACCTACCAAGAGCTTGTTTGATGTTGGCTCTAGAAGGCTTTCCATCTTCATTGTGAATATATTTGCATATCACTCAGATGTTCTGGCAATACCACAAGGATAATGCGTAGGACTCTTAAGATATAATCTCTCTTTCCACATTGTGTGAAATAGAAAGTCTTCATTGACAGTGTCCTAATGAGATTTATTTGATGATCTCGTGGCTCTAGACTCAATAGAGCACATTTGGTTTCCTATATCGGAGACTAGGGAGAGGGTCTCCTTCTTCAATATCAACAATCTCTAAGAGAAAGTCGATAGATTATGTAGGTTCCCCGTGAGAATGAAACAAGTCCCTTTTAAGAGAAACTTGAGTAGCTTGGGAAGTTTAGTACAGTGCATCACTGGGTCCATGACGTCTTATCTTCAATACCAGTGTTACCTTAGTAACCACCAGTAGCATATGAATTGAGCGGTTGCCCTACGCCCTAAGGTTGAATTATAGGAGGGCTATTTCTTTTCACCCTTTTCTCATTCATTTCTTTTTCATTCTTCAACCCCTTCAGTGCTTACCGAGATTTCATAACTATAACCTTGTTGGGTTTATTCTAGTTCTAGCTCTATCTCAGTCCGCACTCTTCCCATATTCTCATTTTTCTCCTTTTTTTCATCATACCTAAGGACTTCTACACTATCTAGTGGATTGTCCCTGGGTAGATCCCTCCGGTTCTGGCGGATCATGGGAACTAATACCTAACCTTATCATCCTTATATCACCATACATAAAGTAAATTTGGTCGGTCTATTTGGTATTGTTCATCTGCCATTGGAACCAATTGAAAACCATTTGAAAATCAATCCAGATACTTGTGATATATTATCAAAGCATTTTGTAACTGAATTGTTTTGATATTTTTAGAAAAAGAGCTCCCCCTCAACATGTGCATCATGTATTTGAAATCGTTTTGGCACCCGGAGGCAAGAGGAAGGATTAACTTCTTTGATTACCATTTTCTAAAAGAGATCAACATCACTTCCCCTGATCGGAGATCAAGTAGATAAAGCATATTGGGGAAGGATGAGGTTTTCATAAGTTTTTTGCTCCCCTCAATATGTGCCTCGAGGTTTGAAAGAGTTTTGCACATATTAGAAGGAACCTGCACTTAGAGACAAATCAATCACGTTTCAATTCTTTGTGGTTTAAAAAAGATGCTCCCCCTCAACATGTGCATGGAAAATTTGAAATCGTTTGGCACATGTGGGGAGGAAAGCTTGCTAAACACTTGTGAAACCATTTTATCGAATCATCAGTTTAAATCCAATTTAAATCACAAATTCTCCCCCAATCACAATTTTCAAATCATTTGAGATTTGTGATCTCTGTAGATTTAAATTGATTTTGAAAGCTTTAGAGGGGAGATGTAACTTGATTATGAGAAACATTTAACCGATAAGGATAAAGTTTGAGACTTTAGACTCCAAAGATTAAACATGCTTGAGTATCTTTAGAAAACATAATTATAACAAAGGTCTTGTATTAATTGTATACAGTATTGTAAAACATTGTTCTTTTTGATTATTCAAGAGTAGACCTTTCTCGATTACGTGCCAATTATTTGAAAAATACTCTTTTTGATTGAAATCATTCTCCCCCTCACTCAATGACATATGTTGTTGATTGAAGTTCCAAGATTTTGACAGATGAAAAGTCCGGATGATTTTCAAAAGTAGAGTCCTAAGTATTTTCAAAGCAATTTTGTTTTCATTAGATGACAAATATTTTTCATAAGAATCATTTGAAGGAAAATATTTAAAAGGAAACATTTTGTCCTTTTAGGACAAACATTTGTTTTTAGAATCGAGCATAAGATTTGAAGATTTAAGATAAAGCATGGCTCTGATCTTTCTTTTTTTGAAAACGGGAGGTTAATGGCTACTACGGCCAGGAAATGACAATAAACCATAGTTTACTTTCTCCCCAAAATTTATTTTTATTCTATTTTTTATATTTTATTTGGTTTAAAGCAGGTGAGACAAGATCTAAAGACCCGTGTCAGGGGGGAGGGACAGCACAAAGACCGAGATATATCGAATCAAATTTTTTTTTTTTTTTTTTTTGAGTTTTATATTTTTCTATTTGCTTTTGTGTGTTTTGTAATTTTGTATTTTGCTTTTGAGATAAATATTTACAAGAGAGATGGATGAAGAAAGACCTTTACTCCTCGTCTTCCTCTTGAAGGCGTTTGAGTGTTTCCGGTTGTAAACTTTTTAGACCAAGTCGTTGGGATGAACTCAAAACATTCTCTAGGAAGAGCTTTGGTGAAGATGTCGCTAATTATTCCTCACAAAATAGAGTTCCACCACACCGTTCTCCACTTGCTCCTGATGAAATGATGTCGAATGTCGATGTGCTTTGCTCTTGAGTGTTGAACGTTGTTGCATGAGAACAATAGCACTTTTATTATCAGTCTGAGAGGATTTTTTGAATTCAAAGCCATAGTCGGATAATTGGGATCTCATCCATAGGATTTGAGCACAACAAGATGACATGGCTATGTATTCAGCCTCTGTAGAGAATATAGAAGTACTAATTTGTTTCTTTGAAGACCGACTCCCAAGCTTATCAGCCAAAAAAGCTGAGCACCTCGGGCCGTGCCGGCGTATCTTGACATCTGCATGATCGGCATCGCATAGTGTAGTGACATCGGTGTCCTTTGGTACCAAAGTCCCATATTGATGGTTCCTTGGAGATACTGAAAGACCCGTTTAACCGCTTCAAGGTGCTCTTTGGTAGGCTTAGCACGATATCTAGCATACATGCAAGCGTGACGAGAATATATGGTCTCATTTGTGAAATGTTATCGGGGATCCAATCATACTACGATATTTCGTTTGGTCTACCATGATCCTTGAGTGGTCCTCATCCAGTTTAGTACGCTCAATCATGGGAGTGTCACGGTGTCAAAGAATCAAATCAAATTTCTTTAAAATCTCATTTTGCATATTTAGATTGATTTATAAAAATGCCTCCGGGACTTTGTGAAATTTGTAATCCCAAGAAGAAAATGACATTTGTCCCATCATTGACATTTGAAATTTGGAACCCATTTCATTTGAAAAACGGTCACATTCATTGGGGTCGGTCGAGGCAAAAATAATATCATCAACATAGATTTGAATGTGAATTAAATGTTTGCACGACTTTCATTGAACAATGTCGGATCAACTGCTCCTTTGGTGAATCCGGTAGATAGAAGAAACTTTGATAGCGTATCATACCATGCTCTTGGAGCTTGCTTCAAAAAGCCTTTTTAGCGATAGGCGTGAGTAGGATGCTGCGGATTCAGAAAGCCTTCGGGTTGGTGGCATTATACGACTTCTTTAAGATCTCCGTTAAGAAAAGGTCTTTACATCCATCGATGAACTACCATGTTCTTACTTGCGGCATTAGCCAAGAAGATTACGATTGCCCGATACGAGCAAGCTGGAAAAATGATTCCTCAAAGTGATACCCTCTTTCTTTATGGTATCCTTTTGCAACCAATCGAACCTTGTTCTTTAATACATCACCATGCTCATCAAGTTTTACTTTGAAGATCTACTTTAGAGCAATGATCATAGCTTACGGTCGAGGCGGAGTACTAAATCCTATACATCTAGTCGATCAAACTCATGAATTTCTTCTTGCATGGCATTGATCGGTCGATTCATTAGAAGTCTGGTTATTTTGTTGCAAGGCATCCGAGTTTACATGGATTGTTGATACGAGTGGATCTTGGAGTAGAAAGGGTTTCCAATGATGTTGTCAATGGGTGATCATGTATCCATTTCTAAAAGGTGTTCATGTGCTGGTTGTTTGTATGCACACAGAAAATTTAAGCTATTTAAATCTTCATATTTATGAACTAGGCTGTTTATCCAAATTTATTTGATCAGGTTGAGCATTTCCAGCATGTACATTTCATTTTCTTGCATAAAATTTATATCTTATTTAACCATATACACGATCTTGATTTCTAAAATTAGTCTCACGAAAAGATTTTCTTGTCTTACATGAGTCTGCAGCAAATAAAATAAAGCCTTGAGAAAATAAAAGCGACTAATAAAATCAAAAATGCGTCATGGTTTATTTAAAGCGATAATAGGGAAGTATGGTATTATAATTTTCGTTATGCAATATATGGTTCTGAAACCAAACAGCAGTCGTATTACATGAGAACAAGTCTTTACACAAAATAAATATCTCTACTTTTTTTTTCTACAACTAATAACTAATATACAAAATTATAAAACAAATACAACAACATCACTCCCTCCTTTCGTCTACCTCGCCGCTTTTCTCGAATAACGCCCCCCAAAACCATGCAACCCCATCTTCGCCTCCTCTTCTCCCTTGCACATCTTTGCCATGTTCCCTCAAAGTAACTAACCATCCAAACCTCCTTCTCAACATCTTAAGCAACCCCAAACCAAGAATAGATATCCCTTTGGCTTATCTATGGAAGCAAATCGACAAATCAAGGTCTGGACCACGAAAGCGAAGGAGGAAGACCACGTGAAGATTTGATGCCGTTGCTCAAAGGAGACAAGTATCTCAACCCACTTTGAGTACTAATCAAACTACCCATCTTTGTTCCTTTAAATACCACATCGAATCCACAGTTGATACCACAACTTTCAAAGCAAAAGAAAAACTAAAAGAGTGATTGAAGTGTTTTACTAGTTCTTGTGGATTCGGCTTGGTGGGTTTTCCTTAGTTGTTGTTTTCTTTCGTACCAATCAGCTCTCATTCTTGTAAGGTTTTTCCTAATTCCCAATCACTATGTTGTTAAGCTTGTTGTTTTCAATTGTAATCTTGCTCTTTTTCATACATAAGAATCGATGCATAAATGTTCTGGGTTGAGTGGTTTTGATTGTTAATATCTTGTGTAGTATAAATAATAAGAATCGGTTAAAAAGTAAATAGATGTGTATGTTAGTAAGACTTGATTTATGGTGTCGTTTGGTGGGCATCACTGAAAAAACATCAACTCACAGCTTTTAAAACCCTTGAAAGATGGAAACATGAAATCAACATTTCAAGGTTAATTCTTGTTTGAGTTGTTAAAAGTGTTTTGATGAAGTCTCTTAATAATATGTGGTCAAAAACTATTGGCTAAGAAGTGCTACTCAAGAAACGGTTTAAATGGGTAGAAAATAATTAGGTAATCTTGTGCATTGGCTTTCGAAATAGTGGAGTGTTTAGTTAAAATCTTATTGCTTATCGATTTGGGTCTAGTGTCTACTCGAATTGAGTTGTCATTTTGGTCTTACTTTCGCTAAGAGGTGGGAATGGGTAATCTTTGGACTCCGTTAGAAGTCCGGTTTAGGATAAGTTTTGTGTGGTCATAGTAGAAGAAGTTGGTAAGCGAAAGGCATGAAGCATCTCTCCTTTCCTACAAATGACCTCCATGGAACCACTCAATGTAATCCCTTTTTGGTATCAAGTCATGTTTTACACATCTTATGTCCAAGTATGTTGTATGTCCACTAGGTTCTTAGAATCGGGTCAAGTCTTGTTGGTAAAAAATTAGAAACAATCGTCCATGCTTAATATATCCATTCGAACCAAGTGATATTAGGTCCAAAGTTTAGTCAAACATCATTTCTCCTATCTTACTCTTATCTCACTACCATTCAAGTTTTTATAACTGAATCCCATAAGTATTTTTCTATAACTTCATTAAATTGCTTATTTAGGTAATTACAATGCATCTTTATCTCTCAAGCCTTGGTCTCTAACTCTTCAGGAAGTGGTATTTTATATGAACCCATCAAGACCCACAAATTTGTTTCCTCCTTCTGTGTACTGTCAAAACAACTTTAAACTTGTATTTCTTATTCAGTAGATTGCGTTTGGTTGCGACTGTTTTGGGCACAGCCACAACTTGGTTGGTATTATTCTTGGTCTAACTTCATGTCAAGAATCTGTTGGGCTGAAGCCCATTTAAGATATATTCATTTTTCCGAAAGTAGTTATGTACACAAATGTTCACTTGAAACTTAATGTTTTACAAAGTGAGGCAAAACAAATAAATTGCACAACACTAAGTATAAG
>OU343220.1:229784050-229877255 GCA_910596185.1 Chrysanthemum makinoi
TGATCAATATGTGACCCAATGTGAGAGTGCGATTGAACCAAGTGATGTATCTAATGCAGTCAATGATGACTATATCTTTGATGAATACACTGTTGATGTTCCTAATGATTCTGCCATCTCTGAACTTAATGCCTATAAAGAACAAGTTGCCATCTATGAACAACATGCTAAGTTTGAGTTAACTACCCGTGAGCAGGAGATGGATGACCAAATGCGTACAATTATTAGAAAAAGTAATTTTAGAGAATAAGTACTTAAACAAGAGTTAGATTCCTTAAAAGAAAAGCTTAACAAAATGGCTAAGCAAAAACAAGAACTTCAAGAAAATGTGAAAGTGCTTAAACAGGAATTTAATGCCAAGGAATCAAAACTCTTAAATGAATTTTCCAACGTAAAAACTTTGAAAAAAAAACTTGAAAACAAATTGTACGTACAAGGAAACACCATTCAGACTGCTCAAATGATCACTAAGCATAGAGTTCTAAGTGAAAAACATAGTGTTGCATTAGTTGATGAACCAAACCCTAAGGCGTGTCTGAAAGCTAGAAAAGCAAGAAAGGTAATCTATGATTGCAATGAAATCCTTAAGCCTAGACAGAAACCTAGTTGCGCTGAGAATACCGAGGAAGATAAACAGTTAGAAGATGTAACTAGAAAGAAATTGGATGAAAAGCTTAAGAGCCCTTTATGCATAGAAAAGAAAATCAGCTATAAAACACCCAACTATGCTAAGGATAACTGGATTGCCTTTAACAAGTTTAGACCTCAAACACAACTGACCCCTGAACAAGTGTTTTGGAAAAAGGATATGGACATGAAAAAAGTTGATGAGTTTGTTGAAAAAAATCCCCCATGTAGGAGAATACTTCCTGCCACTGTTTATCCCCCCAATACCCCAATGCATTTAGTTCCTAGATCTATTCCCACTAAAAGCAAGACCTTAATCAGTCAATATGTAATTTTTCAATTATTTGTTGATTTTGAGAAAACTTGTAAGAAAAGGATCACACCCACTGGGATAACTGAAGGGGAAAGGGGTTTTGAGCAAACTAAAGAATGCTATTTAACTGAGGTCATGCCTTTCTTTAAACAATTAAAAAGTCAATTTGAGAGTCTTAAAAAGGGAATGGATTCAGATATTAAAGAAATGGAAAAGGAATTTGATGCAATGATAGTTGAGGTTAGTGACTATGAGCGAGAATTAAAATATAATGAGATTGAGAGGAAGAACTTGCATACCTGAATGAGAATCTTATTTTTGAATGTATTACTCAAGATGTGTTTTACAATGCTACGAATTGTTCCATTAATGCTTCTCAATTTCATGAATTATCTGTTGCTCTGAAAGTCTCCCATGATCGTGTCATTGAGCTTGAAAAAACTAACTCTAAATTGCATGATAAAGTTGAACAAGATGATCATGATAACCTGGTGAAACAGTTTTCTAAATTGGAAGTTGAGCATCTTGCTTTGCAATTAAAATATCAACATCTAAAAGAAAATGTTAAAACCTCAAATATCAAGACATCCTTAGATGCTCCTGAATTTGATGCAGTTTTTAAAATTAGCAAACGTGATGAACAGATTCGAGCTCATTGTAACACGATCAGAAAATTGAGAACCTAAATTTCACAATTAAAGGGTGAAAAGAACAATGTGACAGGCTCCCAAATGCCTCCTCCTTTAGATTCTCAGAGTTCTCAGACTTTTCATCTTCAAAACTTGATTAATGTTTTACAAAAGGAAAATGAGAGTTTTCTAGAAGAAAATGAAAAGGTCAAACAACACTTTAAAGAGTTATATGATTCAATGAAAGTCACTCGTGACAAGAACAACGAAAAAATAACGTCTTTACAAAAGGAAATTGAGAATCAAGAGTCGGAAAAAGGGAAAATGTCACTTGTCTTTAATGAGAATATTGCATCAAAGTCATCTGCTGACTGCAAATATATGTCTGGATCACAAATATATTCCTCCTAATCTTAGGAATAACGAACTTGCATTTCATAATTATCTTGCTCGTCTTAAGGTTAGTCTTGAATGTCTTCGTGAGATTGTTGAAGAAGTCTTCATAAACAAGCCACTTGATAGTGAAATTAGGTTTGCTTGCATTCAGGCCAAACGATCTCAAGAGATGTTAGAATGTTTAATAGCAACATGTCCTAAATCCTTAGGTGCGAAAGATAAAGTTGTGATGCCTTGTTCCATGCCTAGTGCTAAGTATACAAACCATTCGATGCCCAGCATTAAGAAAGTGAATTTCAATGTGCCTTCAAGTAGTTCGGATCCCTGCACTTCTAGTTCAGGAATGCAAAAAGTAGCAAAACCAACTAATGTTCCAATTCCCTCTACAAGAGTAAGAAGTGACACCAAAGCAAGCGGGTCAAAGCCTCAAGGCAACACAAAGAATGATAGGACCTTGCGTGCTAGGAATGTTCAGTGGAAGAGAGTAGAAGATCACCTTAGGGAGAATTTGAATAAAATGAATCGTGTTGATTCTAGTGTTAGCTTTAAGCGTATTGTAATTAATGTGAATTCTGCTACTTTTGGCAAAACATGTAATGATGATTGCGTGGTTTCTGTTACTAATCTTGAATGTGGTGTGAATGATTTGTCTAATGCTGTTAGATGCCCAGATAAAACTGTTAATGTTAAAATTCAAGCTAAGAAGGCTAAAAGGCAAAGGCGAAAGAAAGTTAGAAAACAGTGGAAACCCACAGGAAGGAAATTTGGTAATATAGGTTATCAATGGATACCTACTGGCCGTAAGATTAATGAGATTTTCCCTAAATTTGCTAAGTCAATGCCCACTAGAAAATGGATGCCTACTGGTAGAACTATTCCCTTAAGAAGCGAACATACTTTGAATAGGTCAACTAATGACACTAGCATCAAGATCTATTTCTAATGAATCCATTGTTTCTACTTCTGATGTGGGTGTTCCAATCACTGTTACTAACCAAATGGAACCCATTCCTGCATGGGGATCCCAATTATCCAGTTATCCATTCTTGTCTGTGTTCAACTGCAGACTTCAAATCGTTCTGTGGTACTTGGACTCAGCTGTTCCAAGCATATGACTGGAGACCGGTCAGCGCTCATGAACTTCTTCGTGAGTAAATTCATCGTAACTGTGAGATTCGGAAACGATCATTTTGGTGCTATTATGGGTTATGGAGATTACGTGGTTGGAAATAGTGTGATTTTTAGGGTATATTATGTTGAAGGTATTGGACATAATCTATTTTCTGTCGGACAATTTTGTGACTCAGATTTAGAAGTGTCCTTCGTAAAAACATACTTGCTTTGCTAGAGAACTTGATGGTGTGGAACTTCTCAGAGGAACTCGTGGTTCTAACCTATACACCATCTCTATCGAAGATATGATAAAATCTTCACCCATCTGCTTGCTGTCAAAGGATTCCAAAACTAAGTCATGGCTATGGCACCGTCGTCTCAATCACTTGAACTTTGGTACCATAAACAATTTTCCAAAAGGACTTAGTAAGAGGATTACCCAGATTAAAGTATGAAAAAGATCATCTTGTTCAGCTTGCCAATTGGGAAAAAGCACAAAATATGCCCACAAACCAAAACCCACAAACTCAGTAACGGAAGTTCTTCATACCCTTCATATGGATTTGTGCAGACCAATGAGAGTGCAAACGATAAATGGGAAGAAATACATTTTAGTCGTTGTTGATGACTACTCTCGATTTACTTGGGTAAAGTTTTGAGGACAAAGGATGAAACTCCAGATGTCATCATCAAACTTATCAAACAGCTACAAGTCCGACTCAACAATACTGTTAGAATTGTTCGAACAGACAATGGCACCGAGTTTGTTAGCAAAGACTTAATTCAGTTTTATGAAAGTGTTGGAACGTCAATGCGAATGTTCCACTAACTCAACAGAAAGGGTTGAAAGACGAAATCGAACTCTTGTAGAAGCCGCAAGAACAATGCTAATTTATTCAAAGGTTCCAATGTTTCTATGGGTTGAAGCCATTACCACTGCTATTACACCCAAAATCGTTCCCTTTATTCATACTCTCATGGAAAACTCCATATGAACTTGTTCATAAACGAAAACCTGATCTCTCCTACCTTCGTGTGTTTGGTGCTTTGTGCTATCCAACGAATGACGGTCAAGATTTAGGCAAATTAGATAAAGGCAGACATTGAGTTTTTGTTGGCTATGCACCAAACAAGAAGGGTTACCGAATCTACAACAAGAGAACCCGAATATCATGGAAACAATTCACGTTACGTTCGATGAGCTGACCGGTTAAATGGCTCCGGACAATTCAAATTCTGACCCGCATCTCAACTTTCATCAAGTAGTCCTATCAGTTCTACTCTGGTTTCAATTCCCTCACCAACAACTAATTATGTACCTCCTTCAGAAGATGATTTGAAGAAATTATTTGATCCTATGTTTGATGAACACTATGAGCCAAGGGCTAATGATCTGTCAATTTCATCAACAGAGGCTGCTCCTATCTCTGTCAATGAATTTAACCCTTCAGTTTCCATGTCACTAAGTCAAGAAGCGCCTTCTGCTGATCACTCGGTATCATCATTAATGCCTCTGTTAGGTCACCATATTAGTAACACAAGCATCAATATAAGAAGTAGAGAAGAGATAGTGATCGGATGAACAACACACACACACGTATGATAAATGGAGAAGAGTTATGCGTAGGTGAATATGTGAATTGAACAACCAACCCTCAAGTGAGGGTATTACAAAGGTATTTATAGGAGAGGGAGCTAGGGCAACACTCCTAATCCCTTCCTTTCCTTATTGGACTTGGGCCAAGGCTTATGGGCCTTCTACATAAGCCTTAGCTTAATAACAAACATAAAGGCCATGGCATTAACTATTACATATGAATCACTAACACTTGAATTAAGGTTAGAGGGATTCCAACAATCTCCCAAGTGTTAGTGATGAGTGAAAGAGTGAAACGATGTAGGTGCCATGTAATAGTAGCTTTGACGTCTTCTGACATTCTTCTTTTTTGTGAGAAGAATTGCCTTGATTCGAACAATCTCCCAGTGTAGAGAAATTGTTTCCTTTGAAAAGTTCCTGCTTGACGCCATCATTTTCGTCTCTTTGATCTTTGTTCTTTGTAATGGTAGTGATAGTATGTTGTTGATGTCTGCATCAGGTCAGCTCCTTGTTGCCCGTGCCTCCAAGTCTTTCAACATGCTCACACGCTTTTGACGTTGGATTTCAAAGTGCTGATGAAGTTCTCTTAGTCTTTAAACTTTGTAGATTCATTGACTTGATGAAGAATCATTCTGACTTATGTGTTGCCTTTTGAGAGAACTTCCATTAGTGATGTTGTTGGTATGAGCATGTGAAGAATCTGCATGATCAGTCCGCTCCAGAGCTTCCATAAGAAGAAAACATAAGAAAGGTTAGTAATAAGTAGTTTCCGACACTTACAAGTTTGAAATTCGAGAGTAGCACAAATATAGTGTGAAAAACACAACTCTAATTTCACAAAGGCAGTTCTTGAACTGGAGTCCCACAAGTGAGATAACGCGATGTAGCCGAAGTATACCTACAGCTCATGAGTTACCGAGGTACAATCAAGCATCACCTCACGATCAGAGACCATTTGAGACAAACTAAGCGTAATCCACGGGGAGTTACCGAAGTGACCTGCTGTCAGGGCTGTTTGATGTTGACCCTGGTGAGTTTTATTCAATCACTGAGGATCACTATAGTGAACCTCTCTATGTTCTCGCAGATTGCTAGGACTGCGGTAGGACTCGATAGAACGTACCACTGTTGTTCTTATTTTTGAACAACAAGTGATGAAATGTCAAGTGTACCTATGAGATCTTTTGATGAATCTCGTGGCTCTAGACTCAATAGTGCATTTTGGTTTTCCTGAGTGGAGACTAGGGAGAAGGTCTCCTTTTTCAATACAAGCAATCTCTAAGAGAAAGCTGATAGTTTACGTAGGGTTCCCTGTGAGAATGAAACAAGCTTCTGTTGAGAGAAACTTGAGTGGCTAAGAAGGTTTAGTGCATGCGTCACTGGGTCCATGATGACTTTTAATCCTCAATACCGGTGTCATTAAGTGACAACCAGTAGCATATGAATTGAACCCTGTGTCTGCCCTAAGTTGAATAATCTGGAGGGCTATTTCTTTTCACCCTTTTCTTTGCATTTCTTTTTTAATTCTTCAACTCCTTCTTTCTCCGATTCTCATTTTCTCCTTTTTATAATCATACCTATGGACTTCTAATTCTAACTATTGGTAGTGTCCTTGGGTAGATCCCTCCGGCTCTGGCGGATCATGGACTGTTATTCCTAACCTAATCACCTTTATAACTCCATTGCCATAAAACTATTTCATGAAAAATCTCTCAAAAGTTTTTGTGAATGAAACATGTTTGAACACTTTAAGAGTTTTGGATTTTCAAAATACTCCCCTTCATATGTGCTTAAGAGTTTTGATAGAAATCTGTACAGTGAGGAAAGAGCGCGACTTTTGAATTAATCAACTCAAGATAGACAATTCCTTGGAGACCTCGATACGTTGCATATTTAAAGAGATATATTGTCGCTTTTAGGTGACACTAGCTTTCTAATATCTACCTTGAAGATGTGGACAACCCCGAAAGGTTGTCAAACCCGTCAAAGTTCATGTCTATCAAGAGCTTCTCGAATGGGTACAATTTACTTGGATATGTCTTGGAAGACAAATCTTTTCAATGTATGACTATTCAGATCCCGTCAATTCATGGGTTGAAGTCTTATCACACGAGGATTCAATAGCAAAACACAACATATTTCTTATCACATAATTTTTCTCCCTCAAAATGGCATGTAAGATATGTTATTTTTGAAGAAATGTTGAGAATAAATATGACCATTTTGAGTTTTGTGGAAGATTACACGAAGAACAATTTGTGAACAAAGTTTTTAAGTCAAATACTCCCCTCAACAAGTGATATAAACGGTTGAGGTTTTGAAAATCATATAGGGAAGTACTTGTTCTTTTGAGTAAAACCTTTGAAAAGTGAAAGGTTTGATAGGTTTTACTAAAAAGTACAGCCCTTTTATAAGGATTGTGGCAATGAAGCGTACCACAGGGTCCTTTCATTACAAGAACGGGTTGTACACTGTAATGTGTGCACAAGCCATAGTCATTAAATAATCACACATCCAAATTAATAATGATAATGAAACAGATTAAGGGGTACCAGGAAGTCCATCAATCTTTCCAGGAATGCGAACAGGGCATTGATAGCCTGTGAGAGTAATCCTGGGACGACCACCTACGAAGCTCTCTAGAGTTCTGAACTGTTCCCTTCTGTACAACCTTTCCTCAATTCGAGTGATGATCCTCTTCACATCCCGTCTATCCTGATAATTTCATCGCTTTGGAGAACCAATTCCTTCATGTGTCTCCTTCAACCTATAAGCCAAGCCGTCCCTGAAACTCTTCAGTGTGTGATCTCCAAACTTATGAAGATCTCTACACGCCATTAAGCAGTTGCGTTGTAGTTCACTGCGGTAAACTACTCCAAACGGTTTGCTGACAAGAGTGTATTGTGGAAGATGGTTGATATCAGGAAGTTCTAGCTGAGGTCTGGTGAAGTTGACACGAGTCTGATACGATTCAACAACAAGTTGTAAATCTTCTACACGTTCCTGGATCACTATGCTTCTGATGAGGATGAGCAAGGACTTGATGTATTCACGTTGAACTTCAGTCGAGAAATGTATCATTCTTCCCTGGACTTTGGCAAGATACAGATCTTCAATGTCGTTGAGAGACAAGTTCTGAAAGTCCGCTTCACAGAATTCATAGTCCCTTTCATCTTGTATTTTGACCACGATAGTCTTGAGAAAGGTGTAATCCCATTGTATTCGGTTGGTGCGGCATTGTATTCGGTTGGCTTGATGACAGGAATGAGGAGAATAGCCCGCAATTCTGCTGGTGTGTTGGTGACTTGCTTGTGATTGAGAATCACAGTCACAACATTTTGCCCTTTGATCTGCTTCATTGTGTGCCAGAATTGCTGTATGTAGATCTCCGGAACTATGGCAGAGTTGGTGAGCATATTCTGATAAGAATGGTTCTTCAGAATGTCTACAGCTATCAAGCAAGAAGACTCTGAGCATGTGAGGGTATCAAAATCAACACGGAGGTTGTTCTTTCCAATCTTCATCGGATAGCCATTAGGGAAGATATCATCAATGGTGAGAACATTTGGTGCATCCACATTCTGCATTTGAGCGTCCATGTCGTGATCTGAAAGATATTTAGCCAAAAGAACCAACATATCGAAAGACATTATGTTAGTCAATAGATGGTTTTATTGTCTAATTATTGAATGTGATATGTCGATGATTGTTACGAGTCCAATGTCATTTGTTTGTCCAATAGTCCAATGACGTCGTGATAAATTTCGTGAGTTGATTAACTTTAAGTTTTAAAGTCCATGTTTTCACTTATTATTCACAACTTGTTTAAACATTTAAGCTTATAGTGACATTATTGGTTTCGTGGCGTTATGATTTATTTATTTACAAGTTTGCACGCGTAACAATTCATAATTAAGGTTAAACTAGGCTTAGGCGTAGAAATGGCAAGCTTATGCGTAAACAGGAATGATATACGCGTAATCGCAAGCTTATGCGTAGGTTCTTGACTTACGCGTAAGAAATATTACGTGTAGGAAAAGGGGACCTTATGCGTAGAGCTTACGCGTAAGCGTATATGGAACCTTACGCGTAAGGCCTACTCGTAAGAGTCAACCTTATGCGTAGAGGTCACTGTTTACGCATATCCTTCACAGGATACGCGTAGTCCCTTATGTAAAACCTTACGCGTAAACGTTACGCGTAAGATTTCTCTTACGCATAACATGCTACGCGTAAGGTGATCCTTATGCGTAGATGTCAAACAACCTTGATTCTGAATTTTCACGCGTAATAAACCTGAAATAGTTTCATCATAGCACCAATATTAACACATACACTCAGTTATTTTTCAGATCATAGCATGAATACACATTAAACAGTTACGCGTAAGAAAACTTATGCGTAAACTTAAACCCTAAGTTTCAAGAATTACGCCTAAGTTATCTAGCCATAGGATTTGTACAAGACCTGTTCTGGTAGTTCTAAGAAGTCAAGTGAGTTGTTATGTCCAAGTTTTAACATCAAATTCTCAACGAATCAAAAATACCCAAATATTAAGAACATAAACCCTAATTTCTAATTATCAATCAATCAGTGTTTCTGGGTTGATTCTAAACATGGATATGATCAATTCATCATGTAAACAACATCACACAACAATATTTTTAACCAAAAACGTTCACAAATGAAAATACCCAAATCACGTATAAACCCTAGTTTTCAAAAATTCTTTAATTCGTGAATCTGGGTGAGTTTTGAGGATGAAAACAGTATTATAGATGTTATACAGACATTTTGGCACAACCATTTCAAGCCCAAACACTCACAATAGATTAGGTGTTCATACGCTTATGCGTAGAACACCAAATCTCTCATAAGTGACGATCTAACCGTTGGTTATTCAAGAAAATCAAAACCTATGTTTAGAAACTTGTTATAAACACTTAAACACTTACAAATTTGAGATCAAAAACACGGATTTGAAGATCGAATGTTAGGCGTAGGATGAGTTTGGTGAAAAATTAAATGTGATGAGTAAATGTGGTTAGGTGGATTGTTTTAATAAAATAGCTTTAAGCTTTTGACACTTTCAGTCCTTCCACCTTTTCCATTTACATCCAATGCCTTTAACTTCCATTTTGGTTACCAAACAAATGATATTTTGGAAAGAAAAAATTGACACCACTCCCCCTCGACTTAAGAAATAATGAAAGTTTATAATTTCAGTATGAGGAGTGTCAGTAAACCAGAAATGTGACCACCATTATTAAAGAAACAACCGGGATAAGGTAACATGCAAGTACAAGGTTTTTATGAAACTGAAAAATATTTGCTTTCTCCCCCTCAACACTTGATCAAAAAAATACTGAATTTTGAAAGATTTGAGTGTTGATGGAAGATTTGTACTTGCCATGTTAAAAGAAATATAGAAAGAAGAATATTTTTGATGTTTTATCTGATTTTATAATTTTGTATTTTGTTTTTGAAAAAAATATTTACAAAAGAGGTTTTGGTGTTTGACTGGTTTTTAAGAATGTTTTAAGAGTTCATCCAGTTCCTCTTGAGTTAAACACCGCATACCAATTCGGTGGACCAACTCATTAAACCTAGCAGGAGCTAAGGCTTTAGTGAGGAGATCTGCCAATTGGTATTCTATACCCACAAAATATAATTCAACAGTACCATGTTCCACGTGGTCCTTGATGAAATGATATCGAAGATCGATGTACTTTGATTTCGAATGTTGAACTGAGTTGCACGAGATCGCAATAGCACTCCGATTGTCGCAGTACATCGGGATTCTGTCAAATACATAACCATAGTCTTTGAGTTGTGTTCTCACCCAAATGACTTGAGCACAACACGCCGACATGGCTACATATTATGCTTCTGTTGAGGACAGCGATGTACAATCCTGCTTCTTCGATTGCCATGACACCAGTTTATCACCAAGAAATTGTAATGCTCCTGAAGTACTTTTCCATGAATCTAAGCATCCTGCGTGGTCAGCGTCTAAAAAAGCTATTAGTTCAAAACCAGAATCCTTCGGATACCAGATCCCCAAATTAATGGTTCCCTTGATGTATCGGAGGATTCTTTTAGCCTCAGAGAGGTGGGTTTCAGTTGGTCTCGACTGATAACGGAGCAGAGATATACGTCAAAAACAATATCAGGCCTGCTAGCTGTTAGATACATGAGAGACCCAATGATACTACGGTATTTGGTAGGGTCCACCAATTTCCCATGTAAATCAGCATCTAGCTTCTTGGTATGAGCCATTGGTGTGGCATAGGTGTCACAGGTTTGCATTCCAAATTTGTTAAGAATTTCAAGGGCATATTTGGACTGACTCAAGAAAATACCACGGGGTGATTGATGAACTTGCAGTCCTAGAAAGAACGTAAGTTCACCCATCATGGACATTTCAAAATGTTTCTTCATTAGTTTTGCAAAAGCGATTGAGTACTTTTTATGTGTTGACCCAAAAATGATGTCATCCACGTAAATTTGAACAATTAAGATATGTGCCCCGTGATATTGTATGAAAAGAGTTGGGTCGACCGAACCTTTGTAAAATTATTGGCAATGAGAAAGGATGATAACTTATCGTACCACGCCCAAGGAGCTTGTTTGAGACCGTACAAAGCTTTGTTCAGTTTGTAGACATGGTTCGGGAACTCTGGATCAACGAATCCTTCTGGTTGGCTGACATAAACCGTTTCTTTCAGTTGTCCATTCAGAAAAGCAGTTTTGACGTCCATCTGAAAGACCGTTATATTCATATGAGCTGCGAACGCGAGAAATATCCGAACAGCCTCAAGACGAGCAACCGAAGCGAATGATTCTTTAAAGTCAATACCCTCTTCCTGTCTATAACCCTTAGCCACCAGACGTGACTTGTTTCTGATTACGTTCCCTTCAGCATCCAATTTGTTATTCCAAATCCATTTGAGACCAATGACGTAGACCCCTGTTGGTCTTTCAACCAGTTCCCATACTTCAAGACGTTTGAATTGGTTGAGTTCTTCTTGCATGGATTCGATCCAATTATCTTTTGTCATTGCGTCCTTAATGTTTTTAGGTTCAGATTGGCAGACAGTGAGTGCATAAATGCAATGTTCACCATCTGTGTGAAGACGTTGTCTTGTGACGACTGGTTGATTTGGGTTGCCAATAATATTCTCAAGAGGATGGTCTTTTGTCCAGCGATGTGTAGAGGGTTGATGTTGGTATACATTGTGCAGATTTTGAGGATTCAAATGGCTTGTGGATGATTCCGCGACATCTGGTGCAGCAGTTTCATTGGCAAACGGGTTAAAGAATGCATTTGGATCAAAATCTGCGGGTGGGGGTACTTCATTAAGAACATCATCAGCTGGTTCAGCGTCGTTGGATGCAGTTTGTTCAACTGTTGTAGTAGAGTCAACTGGTGGTGCTTCATCAACAGTAGTTGTTGTAACCGGTGTATCAGGTATTGGAATTTGATCAGGTTTGAGCAAGGAAACATTGGATACACATGGAGCACGTTCATCAATGTCATCACTAAACAGAGGAGCAAATAGCTTTTCCATTTGTTGACGAGTAAGCTGGGGGCTTGTATCAGCTGATGATGGGGTTTGTGGGAAATTTAAACGGTTATGACCGGGTTCCAAGCTGTTATGCTCAGAAGCCATGTCTGTAAGCTCATCAAAATTAGCATGAATCATTTCCATAACCTGCTTTGTACGATGATTCCAGATCCGATAACCTTTAGAATTCTCACAATATCCAATAAAGACTCCAATGTCAGCTTTGGCTTTTAGCTTTCCAAAGTCATCACGATCATTATTTGGGTAGCAAAGGGATCCAAATACATGAAAGTGTTTGAGATTCGGTTTTCTGTTCTGGATAAGCTCAAAAGGTGTTTTGTTGTGGCCTTTTGTAATCATTGATCGGTTTTGAGTATAGCATGCAGTTGATACAGCTTCTGCCCATAAGTAATCTGGAAGTTTAGCATTGATTAACATTGTTCTTGCAGCTTCCACTAACGTACGGTTTCGTCTTTCAACAACTCCGTTTTGTTCTGGTGTACGTGCAATAGATGTTTGATGCTCAATTCCCACTTTCTCATAAAATTCTCGAAGAGTTTGGTTTACAAATTCAGTTCCTTTGTCTGTTCTGATTTGTCTAACGGTGTTTCGGAGCTGAACTTGAATTTTCGTGAGAAAGGTGATGATCATCTGTGGAGCTTGATCTTTGCTTCGAAGAAATTAACCCAAGTCCATCGTGAGTAGTCATCGACAATTACCAAGATGTAGCGTTTGCCATTAATCGTTTGTACGCGCATCGGGCCACACAAATCCATGTGAAGAAGATGAAGCACATGCTGAGAGCTGTGGTTCACCTTTGAAGGAAAATGAGCACGAGTGCTTTTCCCTTGTTCACAAGCTGAGCAAAGGTGATCTTTAGAATACCGGAATCTCGAGAAACCTTCAACAAGTTTGTGTCGAGCAAGGTTGGTGATGGTTTGAAAGTTTAGATGTGAGAGACGACGGTGCCATAGCCAGGATTTTGTTGATGTAGCCTTTGAAAGTAGACAGATAGGAGATGAAGCAACCATGTCTTGCATTGAGATTGTGTACAGACTAGAATTGCGAGAGCCAGACATAAGATCGTTTCCTTGTAGATCACGAATGAAACAAGTTTTCTCCCTAAAAGCAACTTCCAAGTCTCCATCACAGAATTGACCGACTGAAAAGAGATTGTGACCGAGGCCTTCCACATAATAAACCCTGCTAATTTCGATATTGCCATTGATATAATCTCCGTAGCCCATGATAGCTGCGAAGTGATCATTCCCGAATCTGACAGTGCCAATGAACTTTGCAATAAAGTTTGATAACAGTTTAAGATTGCCTGTCATATGTCGGGAACATCCGCTATCAACAATCCAAAGGATGATCTGTATCACCTGCATTACACACAGACGACACAGATGGAATAGAAGTAGATGTGGAACCCGATGAGTTAGAGGGTTCCTCAGCAGTTGTAGTAGAAATACACACATCAATGATTTTAGGCATCCATTTAAATCCTAGTGTATTATGTAACCATTTTTGCCATCTCCAACTAGTCTTAGCTTTAGTCTTAGTGAATGCACTAGGTGGTACTTCATTCCTTGGAGGTGATACTGGAGCTACAGGGACATCAATGTGTTTCTTAGAATCTAATGAGGGCGGTTTACCAAGCATAGACTTAGAAGCATTAGTGGTCCTAGAGGTATTCCGATTCTTAGGATTCCTTAAACGAGACAAGATAGCTCTAGAAACACATTTGTCATGACAATCAGAAAGCATACTTTTACGACAAATAACACAAGAAGCATCGATGAATATCAAAAGTACTTAAAGGTTTAGCATTTGTTACAACACTTTTTCAATTACATTTGTCAGACGCAATATCTAAAGTAGGTGCAACGTGAGTCTTATTCAAAGTCCTAGGGTGTTCTTCTACTTCAGCATTCCTTATTATTCTTTTCTTAGGTGGCAACTTCCTATTCTTCCTTGTATTGCTCCTAGGCTGTGAAGTGCGGACATTTGGAAAAGAAGCAACTAGTCCTGTTTCAGTAGAGGGAAGCACATTAGTAACTTGTGTTTTGTCAGTAGGCAATCTAGGGTCACGTTTGCTAAGTTTTACTGGTGCAATTCGCTTAATGATGCTAGGCTGAACTTGTTCATACT
Organism: Chrysanthemum makinoi; assembly: GCA_910596185.1. Lineage (NCBI taxonomy): Eukaryota > Viridiplantae > Streptophyta > Magnoliopsida > Asterales > Asteraceae > Chrysanthemum > Chrysanthemum makinoi. The sequence continues at coordinate 229,798,445 of OU343220.1, forward strand.
TTCCTAACATTTCCCTTAACTTAATGATAGTGTGCACCAAATCTTGATTTTCAGAACGAAGATTTCCAGCAAAATTCATGACTTCTTTAGTGTGTGCAAGATAATGATCAAGTTCGTTTGATGCTTCATCACGAGTCTATTTGAGTAAATCAAATATGACACCATATTCCTTTTTAACTTTTGCAAGTTCTTGTTCATATTTTGAGATTTGACACTTAAAAGACACGTTTTGATCATCCAGTTGCTCAAGTTTTGGATTAAGAGTTTGTGCTCGCAACTGAGCGATTTTGTTTTGATAAGCAAGTTGTTGATCATGAATATCTTTTTGACACCAATTAAGACGACGTTTTGCATTTGAAAGCTCGTTTGACAGTCGTTCATTTTCAACTTTTAAAGACTCGATCTGAAGCACATTATCAGTATTCATAACAATTTCAACAGAATCAACAGTATCAATAGAGATATAATCAGATGCATATGCAACAGATTGTAATAACACAAGATTATTGATATCAGCACAGATAACATCTTCCAAGAGTCGATCAACATCTTTTCTCAAAAGTTTCTTTTTACGTTTAGTATTTGAAATCGATGTTTCTGTTTTCTCGAAAACTGTTTTCATGAGACCAAGTTCCTTGTGAAAATCCCTTTCCCAATATAGTGCACAAGTTTTCAAATTTTTGACATGGGGTAAAATTCTTTTCTGAAGAATATCTATTTGTTCTCACGCCATTGGCGATTGAAAATGTTGAACTTTTATTTCAGAATGAAATTCAATCTCACGTTCCAAAATTTTGAGGTCAGATAAGAAAGTGTCAAAATATTTGATAACGTGACAAGTTTCGGCATTAGTTTTTACTTCACTAAGTGAAGGTAAAGGACTATTAATTTGTGCACCATTGTGTTGGGAACTAACTTCAGAAACTGGTGTTATAACCAAAGGTTTGTTAGAAGTATCTTGTTGTGTGACAAAAGTTACGGCTTTTGAATAGTTAAATGGTTTGTTATAAACAACATTTTCCATTTTTGACCGACTCTCGTCATCAGCATCTAATTCCTCCATGCGATTATATTCAACAACAGTCATAATTGAATCATCAATTCTATGTTTTGCCTTTGTAAACTTCAGGATATGGTTTGAATGCTCTGTGTGAAAACTTAGGTTTGTAATCAGCAAGATTCGGTCCATATCCATTTGGATTTGGTTTGAAAGTAAACTTTTGAATCGTTGTGATTGATTCACCATGTTTATAAACAACATTGCGAAACTCTTTGATTTTGTTTTGTAAGTCGACAATTTCTTCAAGATAGTTATCTATTCGTTCCGTGGAATGCTTTTTGTACTCAGAGAACTGTTTTTGACAAGTTAACAACTCAGGTTGGCTTTTTGAGTTTCCAAAGTAAGAGCGTTAATTTGTTGTTTATGTTCATGTTTTAGTTGTTCTATTTGAGACAACAAAGCATTCTTGGATGCGGCTAGATCACGAATCTGTCGTTCCAAAGATTTTTTGTTTTGATGTGATTTAGCAAAAGCGGTTTCAAAACCTTTTTCACGGTTTTCTTGAGTTTTGAAAAAATTGAGTTGCCGTTTTAAGCATTCAATATCCCTGGTTAACAGTGCATTTTTATTGTGTAATTTATGATTTAAGGCATAACATTCATCCATTCGGGATTGTTGGTCTTTAAGTAAGAGATCAATATCTGGACTAGGCAAAAGTTCAGCGTGTTCAACGTGAGTCACAACATGATCACTATTCAGATCCTCAAGTATAACCACGGAGTCAATTTGAGTATCAAAGGTAACCATAAGATCATCTTGATCGTCAAATGTAACTACGGGTCTAGTTGAGAATCGTCAGACTGAGATGTGGACGACTCATTTTGAACATTCTGAGCCTCGCCGGATTCAGATGTTGGCTGAGATATTAGATCAGTGATGAATATGGTTTGTTCGGGTACCTGAGACAAGCCATCAGTGTCATACACTGGGCCTGTGTCACTCATGTGTAGTGCTTGCATTTGTGCCATCAACATCACTATTGCATTGGCCTGCAAGTCCTCCATATCATCATCGAATCATGCGCCATAAAGCTTTGTTCCTTGTTAGTAAGAGTTCCACCAGCTTCATCCTTGAGAGCCAAGAGCAAAGCCTCTTTGAAATAAGCACTGCCTCTTGTCCTCGGCTTAGGGCATGCATTAGCCAGATGACCTTTCTCATTACAGTTATAACAACGAAGAACATTAACCCCATTCTGAGCATTCCCTTGTTCAACCACTTGAGCCCTTTGTTGTTGCGGAGCACCCATGTTATTCCTTCCCATAGCATTAAACCCTGGACCACCTCCTATCTGACGAACATTACCACGATTCTGAACTTCAACTCTTCCATTGTTAACCACAGCCCTTATTCCTTGTGTTGGATGAGGTACGAATGCGATTGTTGGATTTGTTGGAATATCGGCCGAAGGCTCTAGCAATCATGACAAATCCTTGCTGCAGGGCATCAAAAGCTTCAGTATCCTCACTGGATTCACTGTAAAGTGCTTGATCAATGTTGTTGTTGTATGGAACCAATTGAGTTTCTTTATATTGTTGCTGTGATGGATTATATGGTGTAATTGTTGCAGTTGGTTGAGGAGCGGGTTGAGGAGGAACACTAGTTTGAGCCCACAAAGCAAGTTGTTGATTGTCCGAAGTGACTGTGGAGCCGGAGTCCTGAGATAGCCCTTTCTTTGTCAACTTCTTTTGGTGAGGCTTCAAATAGTCGTACAACAATCCGTATGTAGCATGATGAAGATTCTTAGCTTGACGGAGAAAAATGACATACTTCTCCCATTCCGAACCAAGACTACTTAGGAACTTAGTGTTGACAGCAATTCGTGGCATGATGATGTTGTGTTTGTCCAAATCATTGATGATGTCTGAAAAGCGATGATGATATGACTCTAATGTCTCTCCTGGTTCAATCATGAAGTGTTCATAAGCCAAGTAGATTTTGGATTCCATGTCTTCCTGATTGAGCGCTGTGCCTTCCATAAGAAGATGAATATGTTCCCACATTGCTTTAGCAGTCTTTTGAGCATCAACACTTCGAAGGATCGGATTGGGTAATCCCAAAAGGATGTATTGCATTGCTAGTTCATCGGCTTCAAAATGTAGAAGTTCATCACCTGTGAGGTCTGAGATAGTTGCAATGTTGGTGACAGCATCTCTTGGTGGATTGGCATTAGGATCTGCGGGTGTGACAACAGTAGGCATCTGAAATGGACCTTCCATAATGACCTTCTTTAAGAACTTTCCATGTGGCTTCTTTAGATCACAAAACCTAAAGAACCTTATCACCCATTGATCATAATTTTCGGGAGTGAGCATTGGAGGTCTATCAAGTGAGCCAGCTTCATGAATTGATTGTTGGCTACTTAAGGCTTCACACATCTTGCCAAACCATGTCGGTTCCTTCATAGTACTCCTGGATGGATGTTGATTGTAGAAGTTTGTGTAAGGTTGTACTTGAAGACTAGGTGGTGGTTGAACCATTTATGGTTGTGGAATTGCTCCAAGTTGTGGAGTATGTTGTTGATTAAATTGTTGTTGATAAATTTGTTGTTGATGATTAAATTGTTGATGTTGTGGACTTAGTTGTTGTTGTTGTTGTTGATTATAAGTGTAAGGAAAATAGCTAGAGTATGGTGGTTGTGACATGTTGAAAACTTGTGTTGTTAAATGGATCTTTGTAGTCGAATGAAATGTTGTTGATGAAGTATCCTTAGGCGTAGAAATCACAGAAAAGCAAAATACCACTTATGCGTAAAAACACCAAAGATACGCGTAACAGCAATAGTTACGCGTAGGATTAGCTTACGCGTAAGAAATGAGAAAAACACTAAAATTATGCGTAAACAGAAAGTTAAGCGTAGAAAACTTAGGCGTAGGATTACCTTATGCGTAAGACAGAGCTTAGGCGTAAGAAGAATCTTATGCGTAATGAGTTCTACGCGTAAGCTTAAGCTTATGCGTAAATTTAGGGTTTTACCCAAAAGATCTTTTACACTATCACAGTGCAAAAGATATCCAAATTCGAAGTGTTTTCAGGCTTATCCAAGCAAGAAAAACACTGATTAATCCACGAAACTGAAGACCAAACCAAGGAAAAATTACGCGTAAGATTAGGGTTTTACTTACGCGTAGAAATTAGCCAAAAGTGATTTCTGCCAACTGATGTTTCCAAACCAGATTTTTGTGATGAAATAGCTTCAATATCACCAAAATAACACAAAAGTGTGAAACTTGATGATCCAAAGCTTTAAAACACGTTATGCGTAGAACTACTACCACGTACAAAATCAAGTTTAAAAACAATGATCCACACGTAAAGTTTGAAACTTTTTGCCAAAAACAGATATTTTAACACCTAAAAACGTTGAAAGGACAAGAATCTTGGATTAAAAAGTGTAAAAAATCAGTTTTTAAGCGTGACCAAGTTTGAAGCTCGTTTACGCGTAAGACCAAAACTTCAAAAATAAAATATGTTCACCCAACTATTTGGCGAATGATACCACTGTTAGGTCACCATATTAGTAACACAAGCATCAATATAAGAAGTAGAGAAGAGATAGTGATCGGATGAACAACACACACACACGTATGATAAATGGAGAAGAGTTATGCGTAGGTGAATATGTGAATTGAACAACCAACCCTCAAGTGAGGGTATTACAAAGGTATTTATAGGAGAGGGAGCTAGGGCAACACTCCTAGTCCCTTCTTTTCCTTATTGGAATTGGGCCAAGGCTTATGGGCCTTCTACATAAGCCTTAGCTTAATAACAAACATAAAGGCCATAATAAGCTAACTATTACATATGAATCACTAACACTTGAATTAAGGTTTAGGAGTGATTCCAACAGCCTCAATCATCAAGTGTACACAATGGAAATGTTGCTGCTGTTACAGATGATGAAAATCCTTTTGCTCATCCAGAAGATGAACCTTTTGAAAATATATTTGCTCCTGAATCATCATCAGACCATCTTTATCAGAGAAATCAACTCTGCTACATCAGTTCCTCAACAACAACCACATGAACACCTTAGAAAGTGGACACATGATCACCCATTGGACAACATCATTGGAAACCCTTCTCGTTCAAGATCCACTCGTTCGACAACTTGCAACTGATGCCTTATGGTGCTTCTTCAACTCCGTATTCTCTAAGATCGAACCAAAAGACGTCAAATCTGCTATGAATGAAGACAGCTGGTTCAGTGCCATGCAAGAAGAAATTCATGAGTTTGATCGACTAGATGTATGGAATTAGTACTGCTCCGATTGTGCCATGATCATTGCTCTAAAGTGGATCTTCAAGGTAAAACTTGATGAGCATGGTGATGTTTTAAAGAACAAGGCTCGATTGGTTGCAAAGGATACCGTCAAGAAGAGGGTATTGACTTTGAGGAATCATTTGCTCTAGTTGCTCGTATTGAGGCAATCAGAATCTTCTTGGCTAATGCTGCAAGTAAGAACATGGTAGTCTATCAGATGGATGTAAAGACGGCTTTTCTTAACGGTGATCTTAAAGAAGTCGTATACGTCAGCCAACCTAAAGGGTTTGTGAATCCAGAGCATCCTACTCACGTCTATCGTTTGAAGAAGGCTATTTACGGTTTGAAGCAAGCTCCAAGGGCATGGTTTGAAGCAAGCTCCAAGGGCATGGTATGATACGCTATCAAAGTTTCTTCTATCTACTGGATTTAGCAAAGGAGCAATTGATCCAACATTGTTCACCAGAAAGTCAGGCTAACATTTAATTCACGTTCAAATATATGTTGATGATATTATTTTTGCCTCGACTGACCCCAATGAATGTTATCATTTTTCAAATGAAATGGGTTCCAAATTCTAAATGTCAATGATGGGACAAATGTCATTTTTCTTGGGATTACAAATTTCACAAAGTCCCGGAGGCATTTTTATAAATCAATCTAAATATGCAAATGAGATTTTAAAGAAATTTGGATTTGATTCTTGTGACCCTGTTGACACTCCAATGATTGAGCGTACTAAACTGGATGACGACCACTCAAGGATCATGGTAGACCAAACGAAATATCGTAGTATGATCGGATCCCTGATGTATCTCATAGCCAGTAGACCATACATTCTATTCACTGTTTGCATGTGTGCTAGATATCAGGCTAAGCCTACCAAGAAGCACCTTGAAGCGGTTAAACGGATCTTTCGGTATCTTCAAAGAACCATCAATATGGGACTTTGGTATCCGAAGGACACCGGTATGTCACTAACAGCCTATGCAGATGCTGATCATGAAGGATGTCAAGATACACGTCGAAGTACGTCTGGAGGTGCTCAGTTTTTGGGTGATAAGCTTGTGAGCTGGTCTTCAAAGAAACAAATGAGTACTTCTATTTCCTTTACAGAGGCTGAATACATAGCCATGTCATCTTGTTGTGCTCAAATCCTATGGATGAGATCCCAATTATCTGACTATGGTTTTGAATTCAACAAAATCCCTCTGTATTGTGATAATAAAAGTGCTATAGCTCTCTCATGCAACAATGTTCAACATTCAAGAGCAAAGCACATCGACATTCGACATCATTTCATCAGGGAACAAGTAGAGAACGGTGTGGTGGAACTCTATTTTGTGAAGACAGAATATCAATTAGCAGATATCTTCACCAAAGCTCTTCCTAGAGAACGTTTTGTGTTTATCCTTCCACGACTTGTTCTAAAGAGCCTACAACCGGAAACACTCAAACGTCTTCAAGAGGAAGACGAGGAGTAAAGGTCTTTCTTCATCTATCTATTGTAAATATTTATTCGAAAAGCAAAATACAAAATTACAAAACCCACAAAAAGAAAATAAAAAAATATAAAACTTTCAAAAATCCATAAAAATTTGAAAAATCTTGAAAAATCTCAAAACATATTGTTTTTTTGTCATATTTTTCTCGATTCGATAAATATCTACGGTCTTTGTGCTGTCGTTCAAAGAATGACACGGGTCTTTAGATGTTGTTGGAGTGTTCTTAAAAAATAAAAAATAAAAAATAAAAAATTATTTTTGGGAAAAAAGTAAAACAATGGTTTATTGTCATTTCAGGCAGTAACCCGCTTTTCAAAGAAAGAACAGAGCCATACTTTATTTTAAATCTTCAAATCTCATGCTCTGATTCTGAAAAAAAACGTTTGTCGTCAAAAAGACAAATGTTTCCTTTCAAATATTTTTCCTTCAAATGATTCTTCTGAAAAATATTTGTCATCTAATGAAAACAAAATTGCTTTGAAAATACTTCAAAATCTACTCTTGAAAATCATCCGGGCTTTTCATAAGTCAATATTTCTATCCTTCAATCAATAACATATGTCATTGATTGAGGGGGAGAATGATTTCAATCAAAAAGAGTATTTTTCAAACAATTAGCACGTAATCGAGAAAGGTCTACTCTTGCATAATAAAAAAGAACAATGTTTTACAATATTGTATACAATTGGTACAAGACCTTTGGTATTATTATGTTTTCAAAAGATAGTCAAGCATGTTTAATCTTTGGAGTCTAAAGTCTCAAACTTGGTCCTTATCGGTTAAATGTTTCTCATAATCAAGTCTCATCTCCCCTCAAAAGCTGTCAAAATCAATTTAAATCTACAGAGATCACAAATCTCAAATGATTTGAAAAGTGTGATCGGGGGAGAATTTGTGATTTAAATTGGATTTAAACTGATAATCTGATAAATGGTTTCACAAGTGTTTAGCAAGCTTTCCTCCCCACATGTGCCAAACGATTTCAAATTTTACAAGCACATGTTGAGGGGGAGCATCTGTTTAAACCACAAAGAATTGAAACGTGATTATTTTGTATCTAAGTGCAGGTTCCTTCTAATATGTGCAAAACTCTTTCAAACCTCGAGGCACATATTGAGGGGGAGCAAATTTTTGAAAACCTCATCCTTCCCCAATATGCTTTATCTACTTGATTTGATTAGGGAAGATATGTTGATATCTTTTAGAAAATGGTAATCAAAGAAGTTAATTCTTCCTCTTGCCTCCGTGTGCCAAAACGATTCTAAAGACATGAAACACATGTTGAGGGAGCTCGTTTCTAAAAATATAAAAAACAATTCAGGTACAAAATGCTTTGATAATATATTACAAGTATCTGAATTGATTTTCAAATGGTTTTCAAGTGGTTCCAATGGCAGATGAACAATACCAAATAGACCGACCAAATTTACTTTACGAATGGTGATATAAGGATGATAAGGTTAGGTATTTGTTCCCATGATCCGCCAGAACCGGAGGGATCTACCCAGGGACAATCCACTAGTTAGAGTAGAAGTCCTTAGGTATGATGAAAAAAGAAAAAAAATGAGATATGGGAAGAGTGCCGACTGAGTCTGAGCTAGTACTGGAATAAACCCAACAAGGTTCTAGTTATGAAGTCTCGGTAAGCACTGAAGGGGTTGAAGAATGAAAAATAAATGAAATGAGAAAAGGGTGAAAAGAAATAGCCCTCCATTTACTCAACTTTAGGGCAGAAACCGGGTTCAATACATATGCTACTGGTGGTTACCAAGGTAACGCCGGTATTGAAGACAAGACGTCATAGACCCAGTGACGCACTGCACTAAACTTCCCAAGCTACTCAAGTTCCTCTTAAAAGGGCTTGTTTCACTCTCACGGGGAACCTACATAATCTATCGACTTTCTGCTAGAGATTGTTGATATTGAAGAAGGAGACCCTCTCCCTAGTCTCCGGCATAGGAACCAAATGTGCAATATTGAGTCTAGAGCCACGAGATCATCAAATAAATCTCATTAGGACACTGAATGTGAAGACTTTCTGTTTCACACAATGTGGAAAGAGAGATTATATCTTATGAGTCCTACGCATTATCCTTGTGGTATTGCCAGAACATCCGAGTGATATGCAAACATATTCACAATGAAGATGGAAAGCCTTCTGGAGCCAACATCAAACAAGCTCCTGGTGGGTGGTATGTGAGATCTATTCAATAAATCAACCATGTGACAACTGAACAGAAACAATGGGGCGAGTCATAATTATGATTCAATCCTGGTTCAGGTTATGGATTGACGGATACCTTTGAAAAACCGGTCGTTGTGCATTAAAACTCTTTTCTTTAGCACATCGACTGTGTACTCATATTTCAAAATAAAAGGTGTTTATGATTGATAATTGATTTTCTTTAAAACCTTCGTTGTATTGCAAAAACAATTTCTATTAAGCGGTACACGATTGTTTTCAAATTTCTTTTCATCAATCAGTGAATCTCAATTCGCTGGTTCACTCACTCCGTGTTGTCTTCTTTGAGACATTCCGGTTTGAGAACAGCTAGAACAGCTGCGAAACCCCGCAAGGAAATTCTTCGGAATTATACCGACATGCGACTTACAGGCAGTGGGAACCGTGGGCCATGCACCTCAATTCAACGAAAGTGATCAAAGACACTTTCGTGCACTTTATTGCTAATTGTTGTATGCAGGTACGCCCGACGTTTGCAGCTGATCAGAATGAAGCGGTCAATCCATAGCCGCATGCTCACACATCACATTCATTTCAAAAGAAATCATGATTAGTGCATCAATGACTCGGATATTCTCACTCCATGCTTCGCTACGCCTGCCAATATCATGAATCAACTAAAGCTTCCGCTACTCTGATGAGAAGAAATCATGATCCAGAACGTGAGCATGTCGGTCCAAATGTCACAACATCACATAATACCAACACCACAATGGATGAGCCAGAGATTTATGATAGCTGATGATCTCAAAGCTGGCTCAAAACTCATTATCACGTGGATCAGTAAAAGACCTCCACCAGATTTATCCAAACATGCGGAACATGAAGAATCAAAGACTACGAGCAACTGAGCAAAGAATTTATTCAAGAATCCAAGGACAATCTAATGTATTATCTGTTTGTATTCATTGTAATTTGAGGTGACCTCCCTTAGGGGGAGATTGTTAGGATTTAGTAAATCCAGTTATTAAAGTGTCGGTCACCTCAAGTATATGTAATCGTTAGAAAGATCGTAGTCGTAGTTATTTAAAGTTAAGTAGTATTTAGTTTTGTATCACCGTGGAGGACAGACGGGTCTTTACCCACCGTATGCCTGATCCATAACCCATAGGTGGCGATTTATGTAATGACTATAAATACTCTCTACCTCCCAAGGTAGAGAGTTAGAGCTCATAATAATATTTTCACTTTCTCTCACTAAGTTCCCAAACCTCTAACTCTTTTTCTCTCTAAAACCTCATCTTGTACGCCTCTTTTGATTATGGTATGATGTGTTTGTGAAATCCAATATGTTACAATTGTATTTGCAAATATAACAAAAAAACCCTCACACTTTACCTTTTACATAAAAAAACCCATCACCTGCACAATGCATAACATTAACATCCTAAACTTCATAAAAATGCTTTTAACTTAGCCTTACATTTATATCTAAATGTTTTTCGTTTATGACGAAAATATTACTACAATCATAAATAAAAAGAAAATCCCATAACTAATACAATATTAGTTCAAATAATAACCAATGGAGTCAATAGCAAAATACATACTTATATTTATTTTAAATGTCATAAACACGAAAACAAACAAAACATCCAAAATCTCAATCCCAACAAAAAGATCTAAAACCAACAACAAATTAAACTCATTCATCTTAATATCATTAGCTTCTTCCTCACGGACACCAGCTTTTGCTTGATAAAACAAATCATTTAAATTTTCAAGCAATACCTGATGCCTCTCTTGAGTCTTTCTCAAAGCATCTAGCGAGTCCAAAGCAACACCACGGACACCTAAAGCTTCCATGTTCGCCATCATGGTATGGTTCTTCGCCATTACCCGCCTCAAATGATGACAACAGGCAAAAAGCAATTTGAAAAATGCATCATCTTCACCTGCATGGTGCACAAACCACAAATGCATACAATCATGCAATTTAGAAGAACCAAAACATTCATCAAGTTCTCTAACATCTCAAAATCTGCCATTGAAAGAAAAATATATCAAAGTACAAATGGTTTTATAATTCGCTATGACAAAAGTGCCAAATAAATAGGCAAAAAATAATTCATGTAACTTATTCATATTAAAAGATTACATGTGAAGAGACTATTTTAATTGTAACTTTTAATGTAAAGAAACTATTTTAAATACAAAAGTTATTATAACATCACAACTTAGAAACATAATAACGAAAAATATTACCAAACATTACACTACGGAGAAGACTACAAACAAGACTCGAAAAACAAACACAAAGAACTCAGTCCGTTCATTTTGTGTAACAATCTTTAAAGATTTTTTGTGTGGGAACCAAACCCATCATAGATATATAAGAAATAATACTTCTTAAAAAATATTCGAAACTTAAAAGAAAGATCAAAACAAAAATTAGATAGCGCAAATCAACTAAAATAAATCCAATACATTACATATAACTAATTACATAAAAATTATCCTACAAACATAAAATAAAATAAAAAGAAAATAACAATAAAAGAGCCTATAAACTTCTCTAAAAGCATCTAAATTCAGCCATCTGCACATATTCAACCATATGCACCAACATTACGTACAAAACACGTAGATATTCAACCAAAAACCCAGCTAGTGCAACGCACGGGTTCGTAAAACCTCGTAATATAAAAGATAATTTTTGTTGAACATTAACACTATGTTCTCAAGATTTATCTACGAGATAAACGAAAGGAAATGGAAAGAAAATAAAATTTATTTGTGTTCTCAAAATTTTAACATCTGAAAAGAAAAGAAGGTAAAGGAAAAGGAGGGGACATATGAGGCTTTTGGCTTTAAAATCTTCGTTTGTTGGAATTTATATATCATGAAAAGCATATAATAAACATAGAATCACAAACCATGCAGCGGAAAACAAGATTAAATACGTATAATTAATTAACTTAAAACATAAAGAAAGCATACCTTGTTAGCTTCCTATGCGAATCAAACAAACAAGAATCCGGAGTACTAATTCAACAAATCACAAACCCTAATTAGGGTTTATGATAATTGAATTAGGGATAATTCGATCCACCACCAAATAATCCAAGTGGGATTATATTTATGTTCATGTACACGCGTATTGTTAGCAATTCAATGAGAATGCTAGTTTCTTGATCAAAATAACTAAACCAAACACTTTGTTTATATCAAAATCGATCCAAATACCCTAAGGAATAGTGTAGTCGATCGATTTGAATAAAAGAGGAGAAAATATGAGAAGTTTGGCTAGCTAGGGTTTCACAAGATTAACCAACTAATGATACAAGGGATTGTATATATAGTGTGGTAACTTAGAGTCCAAGCTAAGCATGGATTCCCCTATGGAAACCCATGGCCGGTCGATCATAGCCGACAAAAGGGGTTCTAAAAACTTTTTTGTGTCTATTTTATCTTTAGTCCCTCTCTTTCATATTTAACGACCGTTAGATTAATTACCGTTAAGTACTAACGACTGTTAGACGTTATTATGAAATAATAATTAAATTGTAAGTATTATATATTAATTATTATTCATTGAATCTCATACGCAATGTGTGCAATCCCATAGTCTCGAGTTCGAAACCGGAAATACATTTATAAAATATGTCCACAAACCAACACGTTTCACTTTTGAGATGATTCTTCTTCTCTTCTCTTCTTTCTACTTCTTTCCTTTTCATCACCAAAATAACTTAAGAACACATAAGACTACTAAAAATAATCATTGCTAATAGTTTCCGACAAGTACGAATATTGCTAATAATTTTTGATAAAGATGAATAATGTCACGTTAGTCAAACCGCTAAGATAAATTTTGTGGTTTACACTTTATTCTGCTCACATATGATTTGAAAATTTTAGCAAAGTTAAATTGAATCCTTTTGTTTTGTTAATGTATTTAGATTAGGATTTGATTTTGGTACAAATATAAAAGAAAGTGAGTTAAGCAAAATATCTACACTACATACATGTAGGATTATTAGGTTAACAATGTTTTCGTATCTCTCATTAATCAATCAATAAACGTTATATAGAGTACAAGACCTAGCAATGATAACTCGGGTTTAGCCCATACAAACTACAATGGGCTTTGATGCGTGGGTTCGGGGTCAAAAGACTTTCTTTTCCGCGAGCAAGCTTTACAACCCACTAGGCTGTGTACCTAATCGTTGCAGTGTAGTATGGGTAAGCCCAGGGGGTTGATCGTTCTATAGAGGAATAGAGATGCTAGTAGAGATGTATGACGAGAAGGTGAGGTTGAGGGAGATTCGTTTTAGTCTTTTTATATTTTTTTAGAAAGCAAGTAAATATCTCGGGGTATAGGAGTGGGGGTGGTACTTCTACCGGATTTAACTACTAATTCTTAAAACTAATAACTAATTAAATTAATGAAAAAGAGAAGATAAGCTACGTATTGTAAGGTGTGTTCTTATGATGATTAAAAATGTGTTTACTTAGATATTCTTACTCCCTATTTATCTCTTATTGGTCTGTTGAATTGTCACATCCTCATCTTAATTAGTGCGTTGTATTCCGTGTGGTCATGGGGGGGGGGGTGCCTGATAAGGATTTAAAACGTACGCTTTTAGGGGGTCATTTAAGACCTATTTCGACACATTTTATTCTGTTACTGCTTAAAAACGTTCCTTTTCACTTTTTAGGTCTTTTGGAATGAAGCATATTTGGACGAAAAGGAGCAAAAACATGAAGAAAATGGCAAAGTCAAGATCGAAGACACTCAAGGCTGCTCAGCAGAACCTGACGGCGTCCCATCCAAAGGGCGACGCCATCCCTCTATGAAGACTTGATCAAAAAGTGCACGCGACGGCTCAGTGGAATTTCTGGTCCCAAAGCCTGACGGCGTCACGCCTAATATATGGAGGGCGTCACTCACACTTTTCACTCTAGATGACCAAGATCTAGAACTCAAACGATGTCGCAACTAAAGACCGACGACGTCACAACTCTCAAGTGACGCTGTCTCATCGATGACTTGGCCCAGACGAAACCCTAATGACGGCGACCTGACGGCGTCGCTAGCAAAAGGTGACGCCTTTGCGATTGTAAATCTATATATAGAATTCGATTTTTCTGTATTTAAAAAGGTAGAATTCTAGAGAGCAAATCCTAACTCAGTTGTAGTCCGAATTGGACAGTATTCTAGGGTCCCATACCCTATTTTATACATCAAGATAAGTTTGTTAATCCAATTTACCATTATGTCTACCCCATGTTCAATTGATTGTGTGTATGCTTGCTTGTCTAACATGTCTAGCTAAATTACTTATGTATTTGCTTAGATCTATGAAACCTAGTTATTGATTGTAAGTTGTTTCTTGTCTTAATTGATATAGGCTTAGGAGTGCAACAGGCTTTCGTTGTATTTATTGAGTATGCTTGAAGACGATAGGGTGCTCGGAGGAAATAGCCTAGGCTTGCCGATCCCGTGAATCCTATAGGAGAGATAACCTCATAGAACTAGGGAATATGTACACCCTACGACTAATAGAAATACAACGCGTTAAGATAAAGGACATGACAATTCAACCGACCAATAAAAGATAACTAGGGAGTAATAGTATCTAAGTGAACACATCTTTAATCATTATACGTGCATACTTCAATTAATCATAGCTATCCATAGTAATTAGATCATTAGATAATTAGGTAATTAGTAGAAGTAGTGAAATCGGTAGAAGTACCACCCCCCAATCAATTGCTCCGAGATTTTACCCTTGCTTTCTAAAAAAAACATAAAAAAGATAAAAAAAAGAATCATCCTCTACCCCACCTTCTCGTCATAAAATTCTTTCTAGCATTCCTATTCCCCTAGAGAACGATATCAATCCCTGAGGCTTACCCCATAATACACTACAACGATTAGGTTCACTGCCTAGAGGGTTGAAAAGGAGGTTTTCTCGACCCCGAACCCACGCATCAAGTTTTTGGTGCCGCTGCCGGAGAATAGAATAGCTAGCTAGATTTCTATCTCGTTTAGGTCCACTCGCTTGATTCATATCAAGTGATATTTTTTCTATTTTTCATTAGCTTCCTTGTAGTCTATCCCCTTCTTTGTGTTTTTTTTCGTAACCTTGTCACTTATCACCATGGGTGACAATCCACCACCAAACAAAAATCGGCCACCACATCAACCACTTCCACTCAACCCACCACCAGTTGACCCGCCAAGAGGCCGTACTTTTGGTGAATACTCTAGACCGAGCCATCAAGGCTATAGGAACACCATTGAGCTCCCCATTCAAGCTCAAACTACGGCCCTGCGATATGACACCATCCGGTTGGTGCAAAACGGATGTGCATTCCATGGACTTCGTTCCGAAGATCCTAATCAGCATCTCAAGGACTTCCTTAAAGTTGTTGACTCTATTGACTTTGATGCTACCACACGGGAGACCACGTGCTTGCGTCTCTTCCAATTCTCTCTACGGGAGCAAGCTAGTAATTGCCTTGAGCGACTTCCCGCCGGATCCATCTCAAGTTGGGATGATCTCACCACTCGTTTCCTCGCCCAATTTTTCCCACCGGGGAGAACTACCAAACTAAGGAATGACATCTTGTTGTTCCAACCACGTCAAGGCAAAACTCTCTACGAGGCGTGGACTCGATTCAAGGACTTTCTTCATAAAGTCCCTCATCACGGCATCGATCTTTGGCTTCAAGTCCAAATCTTTTACGATCATGTCAATCTCTCAACTAGGCAAATCATCGACCAAGCGGCCGGTGGCAAAGAGTCGTGGGGTACAATAGAGGGCCTTGCCCTCTATGACAAAAAATGTTGGAATGACCCCCGTGAGTTGCCCAAAACCGTCAAGGCAATCTCCTTGCCTCCCATTGACTCACAACCTTCCAATCATAGGATGCTCGAACTTGAAGATCAAGTCAAATTCGCAATGAGATCCTATAAAGCTCCTAAGCCCTCACACCAAGTGAACAAAATCACTCTACCTTGAAAATTATGTAGTGGTCCCCACGACACTCGTGATTGCACAAGACTCCCCGAACAAGCTTTTGCGGACTACGCCTCCACGCGTACCGACGGAGCGGGAGAGAAGTGGTACACTTTCAAGCCCGAGCAAAACAACTTAGGAAATTCCTACAACCCCTCATGGAGGAATCACCCTAACCTTAGGTGGAGCCAAAACTCAAACCCGTCCCAAAACAACTCATCTAGTCCACCCAATAGGTCCCAACCAAACCACAACTCTCCAAACACCAGAACTTCCACTAGTCTTGAGGGAATGGTGTCCAAATTCATGTCATCTCAAGAAGCTCGATTGACTAAACTTGAAACCGATTTCAAGCAACGACAAAGCGAGATGACAACCAAGCTCGATACCTTATTAAAAGCCTTCAATGACGGGAATATAGGAGCACTCCCAAGGGACGCTATAAAGAACCCAAAAGTGAATTCGATTTCATCGACTTCATTTTCTTGCTCACCAAGGGAGAAGGCATATCCATGCCTCTCACATCCGCAAGTCATTCAGTCAACGCCATCAACACGGGTCCCAAATGACCCGTCATGAGATACCAACAACCCAAGCCAATGGTCCATCGGACTCTTGAGACACCAATCAATCAAGAACCCAAATCTACTCTAGAAGAGGAGTATAAGGAGCTCCACCAAGAAAATCTGGTTCTTGAAGTCTTGACTCATGCGCCTTATTATAATGCTTTAAAAGATAAATATGATCAAGAACTAAAACTAGGAGAACGTGGGTCCGCATTTGTGCGAAATAAGTTACCTAAGAAGTTAGATGATCCCGGGCTATTCATTCTTCCATGTAGCATTGGAAATTCTAAAGCTTTCGACAGATTAGCCGATCTAGGGTCAAGCATTAACCTTCTTCCGTTGTCCCTCCATAAAAGCCTTAACCTAGGTAAAATAGAACCAACGGAAACCATCTTAAGTTTAGCGGATGATAGTATTGCATATCCGGTAGGGATAATGAAGGACATGGTAGTACACATAGGTCGATTAACTCTTTTGGCGGATTTCCATGTGCTAGACATGAATAAGGACCCAACATGCCCATTGTTAGTTGAAAGAGGATTCTTAGCTACCGCTAGTGCCATAATTGATTGTAAGATGTCTAAGATAGTGGTAGGAGAAGGGAGTGCTAGGTTAATTTACGATGTCAAGAAGCATTCCTACTACAAAGAGGGTGAACAAATACCTTATGAGATCTTGTTGGATAGAAAATCATCTAGATATGGACCTTGGACCAATAGAGACTTTGTAGGCAGTCAACGACCTTTCTATCTAGAATAGACCTTCGTGAGTAACTCAACTCTCAATGAACAACAATTGGGTAGGGACATTGAAGTGAACCCATTCAAGGATACTTTAGTGTTTAGGAAGATGACCGAATTCCTAGGGACCTTGCCCATTAATCTTAACATGAATAGGTGGAAAGTTAAGAGTGAGAAGGCTAAGTATAATTGGAGTTGGGATAGACCACCTAGTGATGGGAATGGAGAATGGCACATTAGGATGACAATATATGATCCCAATGGTGAGAAGTTTGAAAAGGCATACCGAACTAAGCTTACTAATAGGAAATTCTTGAGGATAAACTTACTTACATAGGTACGTAGGAGCACGACTTCGAGTCTAGCTACAAGACTCATAAATAAAGAAAAGCGCTTCGTGGGAGGCAACCCATGCTTAATTGTTTGCTTGTTTTGTTTTTCAATTTGTGTGTTTTATATCCCTTTCATTGTTGTTTATTCTCATGATAGACTTCGTGAAAATGCTTTATTTTGTTTTTAACCTCGTCTTAATTACATATAAAGGTATTTTACAAAAAGATAAGTGTAAGGAAGATCACACAAGTTTTAAAGAAGATGAACATGAGAATTACAATTATTGAAATTGATATATATATGTGTGTTTGTTAGAGTCAAATGATTGTATCGAGTCATAATGGACTTTTTGCAGGAATTTTTCAAGGTTTTAGTGATGTAGTTTTTTTCCAGAATTTTTCTAGAAAAACGCAGCAGACCACTTTCTGTCAGGTGAACCTGACGGTGTCAGGATTAAAGCCTGACGACGTCAGGCTATGTAGAAATGGAATGATCAGTTTTTCGTTTTCTGTGTAGTTATAAATTTTTGGAAATTCCCAGGTCTTAATTTTCTAGAAAAACTGCAAACATCCATTCGACAAGCATTATATCTTACTTACTTTCTAGTGTAGTTGTGTGTCATATATAGTTTTATCGTCGATTTTACGCGAATGTTTCTTTTGTTTTCTTAAAAGTGTGCAGGTTATATTAGACAAGAAGAAGAAACACACATTGGATGAAGATTATTACTTATGCATTCTTCTTGGAAGAGAATTTAATCGCAACTTCACACATATCCTACCGAGCTAATCAGGGGAGTACTAGTTTCTTTTCCTTACTTACCTTCCTTTATCATTACTTTGATGCTTTCGGGGAGCATTGGGGATAATGTTCAGTTTAAGTGTAGGGAGGGAGAATAAAACGGGAACTTAGAAACTATTCTCTCACTTGATCACTTGTCTTGTCTTTGGTAATTGTGAAATAAACTATGAGAAATATTCGTTAGGGCAATTTTAGCACCAAATTTAAATTTTTTATGACATTTACGAGTAAAACTTTAGTCTTAATAAAGCGTCTCATGGATAGGAATTATATGACTAGCACAAAAATCGTTTGCCACTCAAATTCCACCTCAAAAATGTGAGGTTCACCCCTAGATATTTAGGAATAAAAGCATTAACCTTTAATGCTTAGTGAGTGTAACAGTAGTATAATAGATTCTAGAACTTGTTTTGTGATGCATTCCAAGATCGCTAGTGAGACTACACTTGTGTAGTTAGGAGTAACTAAATGATAAGAGGCATTAGGATAACCCTTGTTTGAAACCTGTATTATAATTACATCTTCCACATCGGTTGAGTAATTACCCCACACCCTTGCGATGTACTCATCCTTAGTACACGATATCCCAAGTTAACCCCTCAAAGCCCATCCTTTTCGCGGTTCTCATGATTTTTGGTTTTCCGGAATATCAATGAAGAGCATTGTTTACAATCCACTCCTAAATGTACACCCAAATCGCCTTAGCCTACCTTGTATGCACTCATCTTTAGTGCATTATTGTTATCATTATTTAACCCTTAGTTCAATTATCTAGTTACTTGCATGGTTGCTAAGTTGAGTCATATCTTTTGTACACAGTTTTGGGACGATTGGGACTCATGGGTAAAAGTAATATTTTATTGAGTAACGGGAAAGAACGATAAATTCAAATTCCCTTTGTCTACGTAATTAAATACTCCAAGTGTTTTGATATTTTCAAATCGGGTCAATTAGTGTTAGAGAAATAAAAACTCAAGTGTAGGGATGCTCCTATATATCCCTTATATTTTGATGTTATCGTAGAGGATGGTAGAGTAAACATGTATGAAAAAAAATCGAAAAAAGAAGAAAAAAGAGATGTTAAAAAAAAATGTACGGGTTACCATCCTACATCTATCTTTATGTTTATGTTATTAGTTTATATTTGTTTTGTTTCAAGTTATCTAGTGTTAGTGAGTCGAGTCTTGGCTTAGCAACGCCACGCTTTACATGCTTGTAACATAAGATTTTTAACTTGCCACCACTAAATATCCCCTATATGTGACAACTGGCAATTTAGGGAGTCTATTTTAGGTAACTGCATTACGTTAAACTAAACCGAGCTTTTGCCTTTATCGCTATTTTTATAAACCATGACTTGATTTTATATCGTCTATTGGTTTTACGGATTATTTCATTATTAAATGAGTTATCGTATGAGTTTTAACTCTAGTTGGTAGACACTATTCGATTCGGCACTAGAAAAGCCTAAAACGAGAACTATTGTAACTTCTAGACCGTAACTCGAAAATTGACAAATAAATAGTCAAAACTCGTGGAAAAACGTAAATAACGATGTTGGAAGGTCGAATGAACATTGTGGGACACTCGGGGGACAATATGTGAGCTCGGGAATGGGTAAACGGGATAGTTACAAAAAATTATAACTCCAACCCCCTATTTCTCCCCTAGCAGGCGCCCCCGTCCACCCAGTTTATTTATTTTTGAGTCCTTTTGTCCAAGTATAAAAGGCCCTCCCATCCCCTCATTTGCTAGTTTCTTTCTCTCACTAAAAACACACACACAACACACTTTCTCTCTCTAAAAACCCTAGCCGCCAACTTGGCCGCCGGCCACTGTTCCGGCCACCACCGCCACACGACGACACGTGACCACCCACCTCCACCACCATCTTGAAGCTCTATTTCTCCTCTTTCCATCCATATATAATACTCATACTAAAACCTTCATTAACACCTTCAAAACTTAAGATTAAGATTCAGATTTTTAGGGTTTCAAGTGGGTTTTGCAATTCGAGCTTGAATAAGGTAAATGGAATGTGAGTAGAGCTTGTTTAAGCCATAAAATGCCATGTATGGCATTCTAGGGTTTCGACCCTATGGTAATTTTTGGGGCTTTTGGGTGAAACAAGGAATTAAGTCTAATTAATGTCTAAATAAACAAGTAATTAGTGTTTGGTAAGTGTGTGGTGTACCAATTTGATGGGTTTATGCATTTTAGGTTTAGTTTCATCTTTTTGGTTAGAATAGATGATGGGTTTTATGTTTGGTTAATGATTGGATTTGGATGTTGTGGAAGTGATTTGGTTGTGTTTGGATGTAAGTGATGAGGCGTACGAGCCACTAGGAACTCGTACGTGGCTCATGGTTTGTGTACGAGACCCACATGGGCCTTGGGTCCGGGTCGGATCGTTTTGGTAGCTTGTTGGTTGATGTAGTTGAGGTTTGGATGAGACGCGTGGAGCCGAAAAGCTTCTAGAGCTTGTTTGGTTCACGTGGTCTTAACCGCGACCATGTCATGACCATTAGGGTCATAACATTGGTTTCGAGTACATTTGGTTGATTGATTGGTTGGCGAGATTGTTTTGAGTTGGTTTGGGATTGAATTGCGTTATTATGACTTTTAAATTGGACTTGATATATATATTGTTGACTTTGAGCTACGTCGGTGTTACTTTGACTTTTTAGTCAATAGTTGACAAAGCCGTAACATGGGCTTTAGTATAATTTGGACTATTGATTGATTAAAAGCCGAGAAGTCATGACTCGTGCTTGTGGACTCGAAACGAATAATGATATGAGATTAATATTGGAATTTGACGAAATATATATATAAACATGAAAATGCTAATAGACTATGAAATATAAATAATAAATGGGCTTTTGTACCAAAAATATCGATAACAAGTCTTATCTTGTTATTTACTATTTTTAAACGGAAACTAACGACTAAATTGGAAATGTTTTGTGATAAATGAAGTAATTAATGTTTCGAGTACACATTTATCAATAAATGTCAATTGTGGACATTTAATACTAGTGTAAGTATTTATTTACTTACGTTGTGTGCATGGGTTACGGATAACCTAACGTTAATAGTGTTGGTCCACGTGGGTAGCAGACTTATTAGGTTGACGAATCTAATAAGAGCCCGCTAGGTACGTTGGGTAACCTTATTAATGGGTTAATTATCCTTATGACTCTTTAGGATACGATTGATTTATGGGATAATAAGCGACACGAGTAAATAAATGAGTTTATCGAGTTGACGAATTCGATAAGGTCTACTATTTATTCCGAAACTTATTGAACTATGGAGCTTATTGTTTAGAGGTCTCATTGTGTCGCATTGAGTTATATATTGGTTGTTTGAGTGCATTCATAGCATCATATTGAGTCGATACACCCACATGAGGAATACCAAACACTAGAATTAAATGGTGAAACGAGAATTTTTGGATATAACGAAATGAAATACATTGGGGTAGATAATGTTGATTTCAAGGAATATATATATTAAGTTTGGTCTACATTAATAGGTTGTGCCGAGTCGATAGTTGCTGTACCGTGATTTCCGTTATCATCTACTAGCATTTATTTGTACGTTGATTGCTTGAGGTGAGTTTCATAGCCCCACTTTTATCTATGTTTTTAACTATATTGGGGTGAGAATCATGCTACTGTTTTCAGACCGTGAAAACTATTTGGATTTGCTTATATGCTTGACTGTTTAGATAGATGTGCGGTAGTTGTTGCCTTAGACTAGGGTAGCAATCCTAATTGCTATAACTGTTGCCTAGCTAAGAATAGACTTCTACCTCGACCTAGTCCGGGGTTGGCAATTGTTCTAGATTTTGCCACGACAGTGCTGGACTAGAGTCACTGGGCCCGAGTAGTCCCTGGATGCGGGACATATTTATGGTTGGTGATCCGGGTAGGATCGGTATTTATCTATCTTAGGTCTTGCATAGCAAATCAACTCCTATTGGTCCACTATGATTTTGTTGAACTTAAACCTATGAACTCACCAGCTTAAGCTGACCTTTTAGCATGATTTCTTAGGTATTTGAAAGATGTTTGGATTACGTGGTTTGTTGAAGCTTGGCAAGAAGGCGGGGTTCAAGGATCATTTCTGACTCTGATAAACTTTGGGGACCTATTTTATTAAATCATGTTTTGGGCCTAATAATTATACTTTTGGATTAAATGTTTTGAATACTTAAATTTGGGATTGGTTTTGAATGTTAAATGACTATCTTTTTGCTATACTTGTGTGCGATACCAATCCAATAGTAACGCCCCGAAAACTTGATTAAGTATTCCGCTGTACCGAGATTTTGGGGGTGTTAGAGATTGGTATAAGAGCTCAAGGTTATAGAGAATTAGGTATTTTATAAACCCTAAGCTATAACCACTTTTTGAGAAAATTGATCCTCGACCGACGCACGCCCGCTTGCCAAGCCAAAGCTACTTATTTGAATATGGTATGAACTGCGATTTGAATTATGAGATGATCTGTTAAGGGATATTGTGGACTGATTATGGAAACGTTATGATTATTGATTTTGGGAAATGAGATATGATTATTGATTTTGGAAAATGAGATGTGATTATCGGGATATTACGGAATTTGATTTGAGGAAACGATATATTGTGATTTTGGAGTTTTGAACTCGATTGATTTGATATGGGATTATGTGATTGAACGGAACTTATGTGTTTTATTTAAAGGCATATTTTGAGTAATGCGGTACCTACACTTTTAAAAGCTTTCATTATGTGATATATGTTTTGGTTAAGTTGATGCGCTTATTAAAACTAGTTGTTTCGAACACTTATACCTACCCTATGTCATTGTCACAGACTATGCCTTCACTAGCTTTTGATGTGTCTGAGGAGGTCCTTGCTGTTGCTAGTTCGCCAGCATTGACTCTCATGACATTCGCAGGTGATCCTTATGAGATTGCCCGTCACTCTAGTTCATCATCAGATCGCCCTAGCTCATCTAGGCAGCTCACTTTACATCAGTCTTAGCCGAGCACAGACTCCTAGGCTTTCTTATAGCACTGCCCGCATGTCCATGAGACCACCATCATCACCTATCCGTTTAGCACCCACTCTCTTCGTCATCACCACCGCATCACCATGTCTTAGGAGGCCTAGATCTCCTAGTGTACCACCTCGGGATTTATCCAAGACAGAGACTCGACTCATGGACTCTCACCCTATGGATGAGGGCGAGGAGGAGCATGAGGTCGAGGAGGAGCATGAGATTGAGGAGCAGTATGTAGATGAGGATGAGGATCCTCAAGAGGAGGATGGTGAGGATATCCCAGAAGGGGGTACTCCTCCATTGCAGAGTCCTGCATATTCTCCCACTGTTCTCCTTTTCCTGAGCCTGAGTCCCCTGGACAGCCTTTAGACATTGACTCACCACCTTACTCACCTTATATAGGTAGCCCGTTAGGATCGGAGATACCATCGGAGGTTGCTTCAGAGCCCGAGGAGTATGGTGAGACTGGTCTGATGTGGGAGAGGATTACGTCATAGGGTACTAGGCTTTGTTGAATCAATTGGTTGGAGTATCTAGGGCTAGTATAGAGAGGTGAGTTGATATATGGGTGCGTAGTCGGGAGGACTAGGGTTTTGCGTGAGGGTATGTTGGAGCTCCGGAGGTGGGTTGGGGACTCTGCTGAGAGGGTTCATGCGACTCGTGATCTGATAGAGCAATTTGGCGTATGCATGATTGGTGATTTGGAGAGAGAGGTCGCAGAGCTTAAGAGTGATCGCGACGCTCGACGTGTTGAGTTAGCATCTTTGTGGAGAGAGGTTGACGATGTTAGGAGATCAGTTAGTGGTATTCGTAGACGTGGCTAGATAGTATTAGATTCATGGTTTTGTACCATCTTGAAACTAAGTAGTACTTGGTTCGAGATGTAGGATTATCCTAGTTGTCTTGCTAGTATCGTTGTTAGGATCGTTTTTGGATTTCTCCGTATCCTTCCATGTATTTCCACTTTTGAAACCTATGAGTTATGGTTATTGGAACGTGCATCCTTAGTTATGATTCGGTATTTGATTATTTCGCTTTGATATAGCGTTATCCCTGTTGGCCTTGAGTATGTATTCGAGCATTATTGGGTGATCCTTGGAACCCAAATCTATCTTTAGAGCATGAATTGTGAACTTATGAAACTGTGCTTATTGCCTCCAGAATGGTGGCAACAAGACGAAACTCTCTTAGGAACAACCGAGCAGCTCCTACTGCTGTTGTTGCCCCCGGTCGTCGAGGTCGTCGTCCGACCCACACACACTACCTTGAGAACCCGAACAATAACAATTTGTAGAAAACTTGAATGTGAACGACCGTGCTGAGAATGGTCCTGTTCCACAAAACCCTCCACCTGTGAACCCAGCCCATGTTGACCAGTTAGTGGCACAGCGTGTCGCTGAACTGCTAGTTGAGACTAATCTCTCTAACACCTCTAGTGGAACCCCAATGCTGAATCGAACTCGAGGTTGTACCTACAAAGAGTTCTAATTCTGTGGTCCTATTGAGTTTGGAGGAACTTAGTATAACAACCCGTAAAATTTCGGATTATTTTAATAATATTTATCGCGTCAGAAAAATTCAAATCAATTATTTTCCGACAAAATGCCAATATCTAAAATTTAAAACGAGAGGTCATTTCGTTCCTTTAGAAATAAGACGCCGCACTTACAATACTTGCCCACAAAGTATCTGTGAAATTTATTACTGTCCGAGTTAAAATTTAGGCATACATAAGCTTAATCCATCAGTTATTTCGCACACTACAGCGCAGTAGCAAACAAAACTAAAAATAAATACTGAGACAAGCGAAATATACTTATTGTATCATTAAGGATAATTCTGAGAAAACGAAGTTATCTCGTGAGTTTAGAAGCCACGGCACCGACCGCATTACACCGATTAAATAACGGCAAACAGTTATAATCAAATTCCTACATAATAAAGATGTCATATTATTACACTCATAAAATCGCTCCTAAAAATATAATTTCTATATCTTTCGGGTACCGGGAAGATACATTTACTCGAGATTCGACAAAAGCGGTGAACTATATCTGTGTCTAATGATAATAAAACAAAAAACTTATGTATCCTACCCTATCCTACCCCCCACCCTCACGCTCCATCTTTTCCTCTTTCCATTTTCGTGTCTTCATCACCTCCACCAAGAGCAGGAAACAAGAAAGAAACTTGCCTCCTTTCCTCTTCAATCACCATGAGCCATCACCTCAAATTTTTAGCCACCCTACACCTCTTCTCTAGCATGACAAGGAGACACTAGCGCGGCTGTGAAAGAGACTCGAGCAAGAAATGGTACTCGCCTACTCACTAGGTCAAGAAAAGACAAAGTCAAGTTTCTCTTTGTTTTCTTTTATATGGACGCACATCCATAAGAGGTTCACACAAGCTTCTCACCATCTCACTCAAAAATTAGGGTTCATGTAAATCAGGGCCTCTCAAAAACAAAGGGGTTTTCAAAATTGATAAGGGGGTTTTGTTACCGGATGCATAAGGAAGCTTTCCCAAGAGTTAATTGTTCTAATTTGTCCCAAATCTCCTCCGATCGAATCTTGAGGTTCGGTGTCCATTTCTACTCGACCCACTAATGGGTTTAATGTAAGAATATATTTCTTGTCATTGTTTTGTTATCTAATGAGTTGTAATTACATTAAATTGTAATTCGATTTTACATTACTTGTTGTGTCGATTTAAAGTAATTATTGGATGTTAAAATGATATTACAATTTTAGTAACAAAATGGGTGATGTTTTGTTGTTGTTATGTGGCTATCGAAAACCAAGAAGAAGAAACAGAAAAAGTAATGTTTTGGTGTCATAGTTTCGGCTTAGTGGCTATTGTCATTTCGAGTATTTCAAAATATGCTTATCATCTTGTCATTGGTTTCGGCTTATCGTAACCATCAGTTCACTAGTAACTTCTTTTAGTCACTGCTTAGGTTCCAAGCCTACTCGTCTATAGGGTGTTTGGCCATTTGATAGTTTTCTCTCATGCGTATTAGATTGTGTTTCGGCGTAATTAGTTTCGGATTATATTTAACCTTTTCGACTTACTTAATTGGTGTACACCTTGTTGTGTTTTTGACATGTACCTCAGCTCACCTAACTCATTATCATTGAAATTTTCAGCTTATATCCTAGCTTATATAGCTTATTTGATATTCGGTTTATTATAGCGGCTCTTGGTTAAATTCTCAACTACTCAACTCTTATTCGACTTAGGTCAGTAGCATTTTGCCATGAATTGTTGTCTTGGTGATGACTCGACTGTGAAAACATGATCAGTCAAGAGGTACATGCCTTAATTCTTTTTATGTCCAATTCGTATTGTCCAAGTTGCAAGGTTGTGGTCACTTGTTACTCCGAGTCAAGAAACCCCGAGAGTGTTTTTACCTGAATTAACACCAGACCATATCGTAGTCGAGTTTATAAGAGTCTCGATAGGGCTCGAGACCCTGGTTTGTGTTTTACTTATTTCTTCACGTCAAAAACTTAAAACTATGTAAGCAAGTGTTTGCCAAATATACTTTGTGAATCATTTTAGTGTCCAAAAAGGCTAAGAAGCCCATCTAGTTTATATGAATACATTTGGATTTTGGGTATTAACCATGATCGGGCGAAGCCCATACAGTTCCATAAGGGTCCGGTTGGTAGGACAGCCCACTCGGGCATAGAATTCATATCGTCTCCAGTTTTCAAAATTAAATGTCCGCTTCATTCGACTTGTTCTCGCTTCATCTCGACTCGCCACCCTTGGCACATCATTACACCTGACTCATTATCACCGACATTCAAAATACGACATGGCCATTTCACACGACGTGCAATGTATAAACCCAACGGGAAAATTAGTAAACAAAACTAAACTTGTAATAACAAGATTAATTACATGAGTCATTTCTACTACTTGAACCGTAATTTGAAATTGCACTGCAGGCAATTCACCAAAAATATAAACTTGTCATATACTTTATTTCAAATATGAAACCGGATATAATTGACACAAACTATTCAACCTTTACCTTTTGAACAAAAACCAATTAATTAGAAGGATTACATACAGATTATACATATTCTTTAATAAACTAGTTTTACGGTTTATAAACAATAAATAATGCCGGAAAACTCATATTGTGATATATTTATTAGTCGGAGACATATTCAACTTTTGAAATATATTAGTAGAACTTAATATTTTTACACTTTTTGAACTATAAGTTTAAATCAAATTGTAACATAACTTTTGACATCGTTAATTTACATTTCGTAAATTAATTATTTAGATTAAATAAAACCCCTTTCGGTTATAAAACTTATTTCTCGAAAAAGAGTATAGGGAATTCTTCTAGTAAAATGTTATTTAAAACTTATCGAAACATAGTTATCATTTTAAATGTAACCACGTTATATTTTATGAATGGTATATAAAGATTTAGTTGAGATTTAACTTTCTTTAAAATAGACACACTTATTACGAGACTAGATGTCACGAGATATATATATATATATATATATATATATAAATATATATATATTACTTATATACACTTAATATAAAATATATATACTTCTTTCACACCGAAAAATATCTCATCCTACGTACTACCTTTCAGACATCGTCATTGGTTATCATCAAACCGAAGTCTCGTTCATCCTTGATGTCTTTTCTGCGTATACTCTTCTATATATTATCATTTGGCCAACATCAAGCCAAGGTCGTAATTCCTTCTTCGAGACTTCCTTCCATGTCATCCCTCATAAGCCGAAGTCCATCCAAATCTTGTAAATGGTTTTAAGATAAATGATGCCACAACAACAACAACAACAACAAAAACATTTAAAACCTATAAAGTTAGTTAAACTTTATCGAGTCTTAAACATAAAGACTAAATTGCCGTATTAATTAGGTTGCGTGTCGGAGCCGTGCACTATCACTCCTTGATTTAATTCTCTTTAGACTTCATATTGCACATTGCCAAGGTGAGTTTCATAGCCCCTACTTTTACTTGTTTTATAACTGTTTTGGGGGAAGATACATGCTCATTTTTACTTAAATGATTTAATTACTAAACTTCTGCATTCTATGCATACTATGCCCTTTGATTGATATGTTTTAAGATACATCATACCTAGATGCTTTATGGACCACACCAAAACCTTTGACCTAGAATATTACGCAGCTTAGCCTAAGTCCTTAGATCCCAAATTGCCCTCTTCATGAACCGTCAATTCCTGCTGGGAAGCGTGAATGTTATAAATAGATCTATTGAGGGTGACTCCTCTGTTCGGTTGACCCCGCTTGGGTCAAGGCGAAACATATAGCATGTCGGGACCGAGTGTATTGGGATAAACACTCGCCATGGGCTCATTATTTGTATGACTTCTTTGTGCATACAAGAATCGTAAGTAGCTTCCGGTTGCATGAACTTAGTTCTAGCGTAATAGATTCAATATATGACATTATATTCGTTGTAATGTACATATACTCTACTTATGGTCCACTAATGAAATCTCTTTTATGAAATCCTGTTATGAATTGAAACCATAAACTTTATGACATTATGCAAGACGTAATGATCATCAAAACCAAATTTGAGACTGTATGCTGAAATTCCTTTTAAATAAATCTATGAACTCACCAGTAGTTTGACCCTTTTAGCATGTATCTTCAGGTTTTGAGGTGATAGCATATCTTTGGAGGCGCAAGGCAAAGGCATGGCATGGTCATAGACGACTCTGATTTATGTATTGGGACCACTTATTTATAATGGGTCATTTTCCGCATCAAATCAAAAATGTAAACATTGTTTTTAAGAAATGAATAAAAGTTTATTTATGAAAATATGTTGTTCTATGCTTATGTTGTGATATCAATTTAGTAGCACCCCAATACACATTATGCTTCCGCAGTCATTTTGGGGGTGTTACAGACATCGAGCCTAGGTTATAGAGAACTGGGTATTTTTGAAACCTAGACTATAACCACTTTTACAAAAACTAAACCCTATGACCGACACGTGCATGCCTGCCAAGCTGATGCCTCACTTATGATCCTGTTGAGATCATACTTGATAAGATACATGTTTTATCACTACTTACCTAATTTCATAATAGGTTATAATTATTTTCCCTATACATATAATTACGTAACAACGCACTACACCTTTCCCTCACACAAAGAGAATAATTGTTCTAATCCTTCAAGACAACCTTTAAAAGTATTGTGACATATTACTAGCGTAACTGAGCTGAGTATTTCAAAGTTCATTGAACCTCGAGTGAATATAGACTAATCGCCTATATTCAACCAGGGACATTGGGACATAGCCTGATCACCTATGTCTGACTCAGAGGTGAATTTTGCAGTACTTAGGATAGTTATAATAGCTTTATGTCCAGAGAGAAGATGATAATATTTTGATAAACATGCAACATTTTAATAAACCACACATTGACGGTTATACTAAAGCCACACACTGGCGTCACACTATCCTTTAATCACAAGCCACTCATCGGCATACCATAATCACATGCCACTCATCGGCATACCATAATCACAAGCCACTCATCGGCATATCCTAATCACAAGCCACTCACCGCATACCTAATCATAAACCACTCACCGGCATTCCCTAAACATAAGTTACTCTTGACATTCCCTAATCACAAGTCACTCAGCATACCTTAATCACAAGCCACTCAAAGGCATACCTTAATCACAAGTCACCCACTGGCATACCTTAATCACAAGTCACTCACTGATAATTCTTCATCACAAGTCACTCACTGGCATTTCTTAGTCATAAAACACTCACTCACATCACAATATTTCTTAAGCATAAGCCACTCACTGGCGTCATCCTACTTCTTAACCATAAACTTTATAATTCCATATCACAATCGGGTTATGTTATAGTCACTCCTACCCCACACCTTACACCCCATGAACAAATCAAACCATTCTAGGAGAAACCTTTCAATAACACCTATGAGAAAATACAATAAACCTTTGGCAAAATCTAGAAGGGCATGATAAAGGACCTATCATCCTACAGAAACTTGAAAACTTTACGCCCTACCTTGAGAATTAAGAACATAGAAGCTCCACCCACCTCTTAAGAATAACAGTGCTTACCTTATTGCTTTCCTACAAACGAAATAAAAGAGTTGTCATACAAACTATTTCCAATTATTCCTCAAACCATTATGATCAAGATACTTCATGAATCATTCTACAAACCAAATTACCACCTTACCATTTCACCATAAAATAAACTACAATTCTATCCATGCCTTACCAAATAAAGTGCTCCTTAATACTTTGAAAGGTATTCCAGAACCACTCTATTGGTTACTTATTTCCTCGAAATGTGTTTTAAGTTAATACCCCATAAACAGAAATGATCAATGTCCCCCTTGATAGCTAAGCCTGACCTTAGGATGTATCCTACACCTCTGCCTAAAACCATAGATAACCATGAGGGTCATCAACAATTAAATCCCTAACATTACCAACTTAGACAACTAAACCCTACCCGTGGCTATGGGTAAATTATATCCCTATTATCCTTGCTACAATATATTTTCCAAATCGGGATTCCTCTTTAGAATCCAATAATAATACTTCCCAAAAATCCCTCATTAAAATGAGACAAAATGTCAAAACACTAAAAGTTTCACAAAACCTTCTTATAACACCATAATTAAGAACCGGTTTTACAATCTTTTAAAAATGTGTCATTTTTACATCTTATCGATTTTGAAATCTGGTTTTAGTCAAACTTGTACAAACATTTAGAGAAATTCGAAAACAAATGTTTCTTCACCCTTAAAAGAAGAAAGCACACAAACCCATAGCGAACCTTAAGAATCAACCCATATACTTTAGAACCATTAAACACCAGAAATGGGTGCGTTTTGATAAAACCATGAGAAGTTAAAGGAACTCACACTAACAAAATAGTGAAACCTCGTAACATCAAAACTTTGAACCTTCACCCAATGAACCTATCCCAGAAAATCATGGCACCTCGGATAGAGGATGTGCTACTGGCATAACACCTAGGTACCCATACCCAAAGGGGAAACCATATAAGAACAACCTAGGAAAATCCAAACTTGTTTCAAATACCATTACCTCGTTCCGACACCTATCGGGTAGCGTAACCGAGATCCGGGGCGGATCTCCGTAAGGTGGGCGAACTATAACAACCGTAAAATTTGGGATTATTTTAATAATATTTGTCGCGTCAAAAAAATTCAAATCAATTATTTTCCGACAAAATGCCAATATCTAAAATTTAAAACGAGAGGTCATTTCGTTCCTTTAGAAATAAGACGCCGCACTTACAATACTTGCCCACAAAGTATCTGTGAAATTTATTATCTGTCCGAAAGTTAAAATTTAGGCATACATAAGCTTAATCCATCGCTTATTTACGCACTACAACAAGTAGCAAACAAAACTAAAAATAAATACTGAGACAAGCGAAATATACTTATTGTATCATTAAGGATAATTCTGAAAGAAAACGAGAAGTTATCTCGTGAGTTTAGGAAGCCACGGCACCGCACGCGTACCGGCACCGATTAAATAACGGCAAACAGTTATAATCAAATTCCTACATAATAAAGATGTCATATTATTACACTCATAAAATCGCTCCTAAAAATATAATTTCTATATCTTTCGGTGCAATGGGAAGATACATTTACTCGAGGATTCGACAAAACACGAGTCAGAACTATATCTGTGTCTAATGATAATAAAACAAAACTTATGTATCCTACCCTATCCTACCCCCACCCTCACGCTCCATCTTTTCCTCTTTCCATTTTCGTGTCTTCATCACCTCCACCAAGAGCAGGAAACAAGAAAGAAACTTGCCTCCTTTCCTCTTCAAACACCATGAGCCATCACCTCAAATTTTCAGCCACCCTACACCTCTTCTCTAGCATGACAAGGAGACACTAGCGGTGTGAAAGAGACTCGAGCAAGAAATGGTACTGCCTACCACTCACTAGGTCAAGAAAAGACAAAGTCAAGTTTCTCTTTGTTTTCTTTTATATGGACGCACATCCATAAGAGGTTCACACAAGCTTCTCACCATCTCACTCAAAAATTAGGGTTCATGTAAATCAGGCCTCTAAAAACAAAGGGTTTTCAAAATTGATAAGGGGTTTTGTTACGGATGCATAAGGAAGCTTTCCCAAGAGTTAATTGTTCTAATTTGTCCCAAATCTCCTCCGATCGAATCTTGAGGTTCAGTGTCCATTTCTACTCGACCCACTAATGGGTTTAATGTAAGAATATATTTCTTGTCATTGTTTTGTTATCTAATGAGTTGTAATTACATTAAATTGTAATTCGATTTTACATTACTTGTTGTGTCGATTTAAAGTAATTATTGGATGTTAAAATGATATTACAATTTTAGTAACAAAATGGGTGATGTTTTGTTGTTGTTATGTGGCTATCGAAAACCAAGAAGAAGAAACAGAAAAAGTAATGTTTTGGTGTCATAGTTTCGGCTTAGTGGCTATTGTCATTTCAGAGTATTTCGAAAATATGCTTATCATCTTGTCATTGGTTTTGGCTTATTGTAACCATCAGTTCACTAGTAACTTCTTTTAGTCATCCTTAGGTTCCAAGCCTACTGCCTATAGGGTGTTTGGCCATTTGATAGTTTTCTCTCGTACATATTAGATTGTGTTTCGGCGTAATTAGTTTCGGATTATATTTAACCTTTTCAGCTTACTTAATTGGCGTACACCGCTTGTTGTGTTTTGACATGTACCTCAGCTCACCTAACTCATTATCATTGAAATTTTCAGCTTATATCCTAGCTTATATAGCTTATTTGATATTCGGTTTATTATAGCGGCTCTTGGTTAAATTCTCAACTACTCAACTCTTATTCGACTTAGGCGTAGCATTTGCCATGAATTGTTGTCTTGGTGATGACTTTGTGAAAACATGATCGTCAAGAGGTACATGCCTTAATTCTTTTATGTCCAATCGTATTGTCCAAGTTGCAAGGTTGTGGTCACTTGTTACTCCGAGTTAAGAAAACCCCGAGAGTGTTTTACCGAATTAACACAGGGCACCATATCGTAGTCGAGTTTATAAGAGTCTCGATAGGGCTCGAGACCCTCGTTTGTGTTTTACTTATTTCTTCACGTCAAAAACTTAAAACTATGTAAGCAAGTGTTTGCCAAATATACTTTGTGAATCTGTTTAGTGTCCAAAAGGCTAAGAAGCCCATCTAGTTTATATGAATACATTTGGATTTTGGGTATTAACCATGATCGGGCGAAGCCCATACGTTCCCATAAGGGTCCATTTGGCGTAGGACAGCCCACTCGGGCATAGAATTCATATCGTCTCCAGTTTTCAAAATTAAATGTCCGCTTCATTCGACTTGTTCTCGCTTTATCTCGACTCGCCACCCTTGGCACATCATTACACCTGACTCATTATCACCGACATTCAAAATACGACATGGCCATTTCACACGACGTGCAATGTATAAACCCAACGGGAAAATTAGTAAACAAAACTAAACTTGTAATAACAAGATTAATTACATGAGTCATTTCTACTACTTGAACCGTAATTTGAAATTGCACTGTAGGCAATTCACCAAAAATATAAACATGTCATATACTTTATTTCAAATATGAAACCGGATATAATTGACACAAACTATTCAACCTTTACCTTTTGAACAAAAACCAATTAATTAGAAGGATTACATACAGATTATACATATTCTTTAATAAACTAGTTTTACGGTTTATAAACAATAAATAACTGGAAAACTCATATTGTGATATATTTATTAGTCGGAGACATATTCAACTTTTGAAATATATTAGTAGAACTTAATATTTTTACACTTTTTGAACTATAAGTTTAAATCAAATTGTAACATAACTTTTGACATCGTTAATTTACATTTCGTAAATTAATTATTTAGATTAAATAAAACCCCTTTCGGTTATAAAACTTATTTCTCGAAAAAGAGTATAGGGAATTCTTCTAGTAAAATGTTATTTAAAACTTATCGAAACATAGTTATCATTTTAAATGTAACCACGTTATATTTTATGAATGGTATATAAAGATTTAGTTGAGATTTAACTTTCTTTAAAATAGACACACTTATTACGAGACTAGATGTCACGAGATATATATATATATATATATATAAATATATATATATTACTTATATACACTTAATATAAAATATATATACTTCTTTCACACCGAAAAATATCTCATCCTACGTTACCTTTTATACGTCATTCGGTTATCATCAAACCGAAGTCTCGTTCATCCTTGATGTTTTTTCTCACAGTATACTCTTCTATATATTATCATTTGGCCAACATCAAGCCAAGGTCGTAATTCCTTCTTCGAGACTTCCTTCCATGTCATCCCTCATAAGCCGAAGTCCATCCAAATCTTGTAAATGGTTTTAAGATAAATGATGCCACAACAACAACAACAACAACAAAAACATTTAAAACCTATAAAGTTAGTTAAACTTTATCGAGTCTTAAACATAAAGACTAAATTGCCGATAATTAGGTTTTTAGCGTATTGGAGCCGTGCACTATCACTCCTTGATTAAATTCCCTTTAGACTTCATATTGCACATGCCAAGGTGAGTTTCATAGCCCCTACTTTTACTTGTTTTATAACTGTTTTGGGGGAAGATACATGCTCATTTTTACTTAAATGATTTAATTACTAAACTTCTGCATTCTATGCATACTATGCCCTTTGATTGATATGTTTTAAGATACATCATACCTAGATGCTTTATGGACCACACCAAAACCTTTGACCTAGAATATTACGCAGCTTAGCCTAAGTCCTTAGATCCCAAATTGCCCTCTTCATGAACCGTCAATTCCTCGGGAAGCCTGAATGTTATAAATAGATCTATTGAGGGTGACTCCTCTTCGGTTGACCCGCTTGGTCAAGGCGAAACATATTGCATGTCGGGACCGAGTGTATTGGGATAAACACTCGCCATGGGCTCATTATTTGTATGACTTCTTTGTGCATACAAGAACTGTCGTAGCTTCGGTTGCATGAACTTAGTGCTAGCGTAATAGATTCAATATATGACATTATATTCGTTGTAATGTACAGATACTCTACTTATGGTCCACTAATGAAATTTCTTTTATGAATTGAAACCATAAACTTTATGACATTATGCAAGACGTAATGATCATCAAAACCAAATTTGAGACGTGTCTGAAATTCCTTTTTAAATAAATCTATGAACTCACCAAATGGTAAGTACCCCTTTAGCATGTATCTTGTGGTTTTGAGGTGATAGCATATCTTTGGAGGCACAAGGCAAAGGCATGGCATGGTCATAGACGACTCACGATTTATGTATTGGGACCACTTATTTATAATGGGTCATTTTCCGCATCAAATCAAAAATGTAAACATTGTTTTTAAGAAATGAATAAAAGTTTATTTATGAAAATATGTTGTTCTATGCTTATGTTGTGATATCAATTTAGTAGCACTCCAATACACGTATGCTTCCGCTGAGTCATTTTTGGGGGTGTTACACTTAGGGAGTAGTTTACCTAACTAGGTGGTTGGAGAAAACTGAATCTGTGTTTCTTTGTTTGTAATTGTGAGGATGATTGTAAGGTTAAGTATGCAACATATGCCTTGAAGGACGAAGCGTTAACCTGGTGGAACAATTATCACAGATCAGTAGGGATTGTTGTAGCTTATGGTATGACTTGGACTCGCTAAGACTCTCCGATCAAGACTTACCGTCCTAGGAATGAAGTTAAGAAGTTAAAGAGTGAGTTCGGAACCATAAGGTTAAGGGTACGACATGGCGACTTATACTCGCTATTTCCAAGAGTTATCATTGCTTTGCCCCGATATGGTTCGCCGAAGAACTTAAGATTGAGAGGTATCTTGATGGATTGCCTTTAGCTACCGAATGATGTCATCGCCATTTGCGAAGCCGTTAATTTGCATGAGGCAATTCTATGGCTCAGCTTGATGGACTCTTATGTATTAGAAGTAGGAGACAATGGTAAGAATGATAGGAGTGATAAGAGGAAGAGGAACAAAGTTGCTAAAGGGAATGGCAACAAACGACATGAGACAGCCAGGGTGTTTGCCATAGGAAATGGAGGAAGGAAAGATTATGAGGGTAGTAAGCCCTGTGTGGTCGTTGTAACCGACACCACCATGGACTATGCCCGAATGTGTGTAGGAAGTTCTCTAAGGTAGGACATTTGGCCAAAGACTGTAGGTCTCGACCACTTGCTGCAGCTCAAACTGCACAAGGAGAGACTGGAAGGCCACTGTCACCTGTTTTGGACGTGGAAAGAATGGACACTTTAAGAATGAGTGCCGAGAGCCGTGGATGAGAGAAATCGGTAATGTAGGAGGATTTGCTAACCGAGGTGTAGGAGGTAATGGCTTAAACCCTGTGAAGCATGAGGTGGTGGAAAACCAGGGAAACCATGGTGCTAGGAATCAGCAGAGAGACATGGGAACAACACGTGTTTACGCTATTGGGAAGGAAGCTGGTGAGGACCCTAACGTAGTTACGGGTAGTTCCTTCTAAATAATCTCTATGCTTCCATACTGTTTGATACTGGTGCGGATATGAGTTTCGTATCCACCAATTTTATGCCATTACTAGGAATATCCCAAATACCTCTAGGGTTTAGTTACGATGTGGAATTAGCGAATGGGAATAGAGAGAAGATAGACACTGTAGTTTGAGGTTGTACCTTAAGTTTCCTAGACCGCCCGTTTAGTATAGATTTATTGCCGGTTACCTTAGGAAGTTTTGACGTCATTATCGGAATGGATTGGTTATCGAAGAACGGTGCACACATCATTTGTGATGAGAAGATTGTGCGTTTACCGTATGGCGGAAAAGTTCGAGTATACAAAGAGATCGGAGCGACGTGGAAGTTCTTCCGGTTGAGCATCATCTCTTATTAAGGCTCGAAATACATCGATAGAAGAGGTTGTCTTTTCTTGGCTCGAATTTCTGAAAAGAAAAGCGAGGAGAAGAATGAAAGAAACCTCAATGATGTACCCGCCGTTAGAGAATTTCGGATGTGTTTCTTGGCGATGCGGTGATTCCACCTCGCCCGACAGTGGAATTCCAAATAGAGTTGATACCGATGCACGCACCGTAACTTCGGGCACCTTATCGACTTGCTCCAAGAGAATTGGAGGAACTGCTTAAACAGTTGCAGAATTTTGAGAAGGGATTCATTCGACCAAGTTCGTCACCGGGGAGCACCAGCTTTGTTTGTGAAGAAGAAGAAGGATGGATCGTTTCGGATGTGTATTGATTATAGGGAATTGATTAAGTTGACACTGAAGAACCGATATCCGTTACCTAGAATAGATGACCTATTCGACCAACTCCAATGAGCTAGTGTATTTTCTAAGATCGACTTACGATCTGGTTATCACCAGCTTAGAGTGCGAGAGGAGGATATCCCTAAGACTGCGTTTAGAACTCGTTATGGACACTATGAATTCCAAGTGATATCGTTTGGTTTGACCAACGCGCCAACGGTTTTCATGGATCTCATGAACCGAGTGTGTAAGCCATACCTGGATAAGTTTGTGATAGTATTCATTGACGACATCTTGATATACTCTAAGAGTAGTGAGGAACACAAAGAGCATTTGAGGCTCATTTTAGGATTGTTAAGACAGAGAAGTCTGTATGCCAAATTCTCTAAGTGTGAATTTTGGATTCCGTCCGTGCAATTCTTAGGCCATGTGATAGATAGTCGAGGTGTTCATGTTGACCCAACTAAGATTAAGGCTATTAAGGAATGGGCAGCTCTAAGAACCCATCGAAATCCGACGCTTTCTAGGGTTAGCAAGGCTATTATAGGAGATTCATTGAGGGATTTTCCAAGATAGCTAAGTCACTGACCAAACTAACACAAAAGGATGTTAAGTATGAATGGGGATAAAAGGAAGAAGAAGCATTTCAACTTCAAGGAGAGAGAGTTGTGTAGTACGCCCATCCTAGCTTTGCTCAAGGAAGCGAAGACTTTGTCGTATCTTACGCGCTTCACATATAGGCTTAGGTACCGCTTTTGATGCAACGTGAGAAGGTGATTGCTTGCATCCCGACAACTTAAGAAGCATGAGAAAAACTACATCACCCATGACCTTAAGTTAGGTGCTGTAGTGTTTGCTCTTAGGATCTGGAGACATTACCTGTATGGAACCAAGTGTGTAGTATTTATCGACCATAAGAGTTTGAAGCATATCTTAGATCGAAGGAACGAACATGAGACAACGTCTTTGGTTGGAATTGCTTAGTGATTATGATTGTGAGATTCGTTATCATCCTGGTAAGGCTAATGTTGTGGCCGATGCACTTAGTCGTGGGAGGACATTCCACCCATACTTGTTAGATCCTTAGGAATGACCATTGTTTCGCCCTTACCGTCTCAAATTTTAGCCGCCAAGCGAGGAGGCATTGACGAAAGAGAACCGCCTTATGAGAATCTTCATGGAATGGTAGAAAGTGAAAACGGCTTCTTGAAGCGTTCCGACGGAACTTTATGCTTCGAAGCTGGATACCATTTCATGGTGGAATTCGTGAGTTGATTATGCATGAGTCGCATAAATCAAAATACTCTATTCATCCCGGGCCGATAAGATGTATCATGATCTTAAGAAGCTTTATTGGTGGCCTAATATGAAAGCCGATATAGCTCAAGTATGTCGGCTTGGTGCCCGGAATTGTTCTAACGTAAAGGCCGAACATCAGAAACCATTAGGACTCTTAGTTCAACCCGAACTCTCGGAATGGAAATGGGAGCGAATAACCATGGACTTTATCACTAAATTACCGAGAACGGTTAGCGGCAATGACGCTATCTGGGTAATAGTTGATCGTTTAACTAAGTCTGCTAACTTTTTAGCCATTAGTGAAACAAATAGTCTTGATAAGCTTGCTCGATTGTATCTTAAGGAGGTAGTATCGGCCATGGAGTACCGTTATCTATCATTTCCGATAGGGATAGTCGTTTTACGTCCCACTTTTGGAGATCATTCCGACAGATTTGGAACAAATTTGGATATGAGTACGCTTACCATCCTCAGATCGATGGTCAAATCGAGAACCATTCAGACTTTAGAAGACATGCTTAGAGCTGTGTTATTGATTTCGAGCAATTTGGGAGAGACACCTCCTTTGGCGAATTCTCTTACAATAATAGTTATCACTCTAGCATTAAGGCACCCATTTGAGGCACTATATGGCGAAAATGTCATTCTCCGCTTGTTGGCCGAAGTTGGCGAGAGTCAACTTACGTCCCAAACTTGTCCCTAAACCACCGAGAAAATAGTTCATTCGATCGGTTTCAAACCGCTCGTGATGCAACAAAAGAGTTATGCCGATAAGAGACGTAAACCTTTAGAATTTTGGGTTGGAGATCGTGTTATGTTGAAAGTTTCTCCTTGGAAAGGAGTGATTCATTTTGGGAAGCGTGGAAAACTCAATCCCCGATATATTGGTCCCTTTCCAATCCAGAAAAATCGGACCGGTAGGATACCGCCTGAGCTACCATCGAATTGAGCAAGTGTACACAATGTCTTCCATGTTAGTAATCTTAAGAAATGTCTTTCAGAGGAAAACATAGTTGTGCTCTTAAGAGATATTCGTATTGATGAGAAATTGAATTTTGTTGAGGAACCGATTGAGATTATGGACCGTGAGATCAAAAAGGTGAAGAATAGCCGTATTCGATTATTTTGTTCGTTGGAACTCCCAAAGATGGACCGAGTTCACTTGGGAAAGCGAGGACGTTTTCCGTAGGAAGTATCCTAAACTTTTCATGACATCAAGCAACTCGGAGTTAAACCCGGGACGGGTTTCTTCTGAGGCTGGGAGGCTGTGACAACTGGCAATTTAGGGAGTCTATTTTAGGAGTGAAACCCGGGACGAGTTTCTAGTGTTAGTGAGTCGAGTCTTGGCTTAGCAATGCCACACTTTACATGCTTGTAACATAAGATTTTTGACTTGCCACCACTAAATATCCCCTATCTATGACAACTAGAAATTTAGGGAGTCTATTTTAGGTAACCGCATTACGTTAAACTAAACCGAGCTTTTGCCTTTATCACTATTTTTATAAACCATGACTTGATTTTATATCGTCTATTGGTTTTTACGGATTATTCCATTATTAAATGAGTTATCGTATGAGTTTTAACTCTACTTTGTAGGCACTATTCGATTCGGCACTAGAAAAGCCTAAAACGAGAATTATTGTAACTTTTTGACCGTAACTCGAAAATTGACAAATAAATAGTCAAAACTTGTAGAAAAACGTAAATAACGATGTTAGAAAGTCGAATGAACGTTGTGGGACAATCGGGGGACAATATGTGAGCTCGGGAATGGGTAAACGGGATAGTTACGAAAAATTACAATTTCGACCCCTTATTTCTCCCCTAGCCGGCGCCCCCGTCAACCCAATTTATTTATTTTTGAGTCCTTTTATCCAAGTATAAAAGGCCCTCCCATCCCCTCATTTGCTAGTTTCTTTCTCTCACTAAAAACACACACACAACACACTTTCTCTCTCTAACCTCTCTCTAAAAACCCTAAACACAAACCCTAGCCGCCACCTTGGCCGCCGGCCACTGTTCCGACCACCACCGCCACACGACGGCGCGTGACCACCCACCTCCACCACCATCTTGAAGCTCTCTTTCTCTTCTTTCCATCCATATATAATACTTATACTAAAACCTTCATTAACACCTTCAAATCTTAAGATTAAGATCCAGATTTTTAGGGTTTCAAGTGGGTTTTGCAATTCGAGCTTGAATAAGGTAAATGGAACGTGGGTAGAGCTTGTTTAAGCCATAAAAAGCCACGTATGGCATTCTAGGGTTTCGACCCTATGGTAATTTTTGGGGCTTTTGGGTGAAACGTGGAATTAAGTCTAATTAATGTCTAAATAAACAAGTAATTAGTGTTTGGTAAGTGTGTGGTGTATCAATTTGATAGGTTTATGCATTTTAGGTTTAGTTTCATCTTTTTGGTTAGAATAGATGATGGGTTTTGTGTTTGGTTAATGATTGGAGCTTGAATGATTGGATTTGGATGTTGTGGAAGTGATTTGGTTGTGTTTGGATGTGAGTGATGAGGCGTACGAGCCACTAGGGACTCGTACGTGGCTCATGGTTTATGTACGAGACCCACATGGGTCTTGGGTCCGGTTCGGGTCATTTTGGTAGCTTGTTGGTTGATGTAGTTGAGGTTTGGATGAGAAACGTGGAGCCGAAAAGCTTCTAGAGCTTGTTTGGTTCACGTGGTCTTAACCGCGACCGTGTCATGACCATTAGGGTCATAACATTGGTTTCGAGTACATTTGGTTGATTGATTGGTTGGCGAGATTGTTTTAAGTTGGTTTGGGATTGAATTGCGTTATTATGACTTTTAAATTGGACTTGATATATATATATTGTTGACTTTGAGCTACGTCGCATTTGACTTTTTAGTCAATAGTTGACTCCGAAAAAGCCGTAACATGGACTTTAGTATAATTTGGACTATTGATTGATTAAAAGACGAGAAGTCATGACTCGTGCTTGTGGACTCGAAACGAATAACGATATGAGATTAATATTGGAATTTGACGAAATATATATATAAACATGAAAATGCTAATAGACTATGAAATATAAATAATAAATGGGCTTTTGTACCAAAAATATCGATAACAAGTATTATCTTGTTATTTACTATTTTTAAACGAAAACTAACGACTAAATTGGAAATGTTTTGTGATAAATGAAGTAATTTATGTTTCGAGTACACGTTTATCAATAAATGTCAATTGTGGACATTTAATACTAGTGTAAGTATTTATTTACTTACGTTGTGTGCATGGGTTACGGATAACCTAACGTGAATAGTGTTGGTCCACGTGGGTAGCGGACTTATTAGGTTGACGAATCTAATAAGAGCCCGCTAGGTACATTGGGTAACCTTATTAATGGGTGAATTATCCTTATGACTCTTTATGATACGATTGATTTATGGGATAATAAGCGACACGAGTAAATAAATGAGTTTATCGAGTTGACGAATTCGATAAGGTCTAATATGTATTCCGAAACTTATTGAACTATAGAGCTTATCGTTTAGAGGTCTCATTGTGTCACATTGAGTTATATATTGGTTGTTTGAGTGCATTCATAGCATCATATTGAGTCGATACACCCACATGAGGAATACCAAACACTAGGATTAAATGGTGAAACGTGACATTTTTGGAAATAACAAAATGGAATACATTGGGGTAGATAATGTTGATTTCGAGGAATATATATATTAAGTTTGGTCTACATTAATAGGTTGTGCCGAGTCGATAGTTGCTGTGCCGTGATTTTCGTTATCATCTGCTAGTGTTTATTTGTACGTTGATTGCTTGAGGTGAGTTTCATAGCCCGACTTTTATCTACGTTTTTAACTATATTGGGGTGAGAATCATGCTACTGCTTTCTTTTGGACCGCGAAAACTATTTGGATTTGCTTATATGCTTGACTGCTTAGATAGATGTGCGGTAGTTGTTGCCTTAGACTAGGTAGCAATCCTAATTGCTATAACTGTTGCCTAGCTAAGAATAGACTTCTACCTCGACCTAGTCCGGGTTGGCAATTGTTCTAGATTTTGCCACGGACGTTGCTGGACTAGAGTTGTTGGGCCGAGTAGTCCCTGGATACGGGACATGTTTATGGTTGGTGATCCGGGTAGGATCGGTATTTATCTATCTTAGGTCTTGCATAGCAAATCAACTCCTCTTAGTCCACTATGATTTTGTTGAACTTAAACCTATGAACTCACCGTAGTTTCCACCTTTTAGCATGATTTCTTAGGTATTTGAAAGATGTTTGGATTACGTGGTTTGTGGAAGCTTGGCAAGAAGGCGGGGTTCAAGGATCATTTCTGACTCTGATAGACTTTGGGGACCTATTTTATTAAATCGTGTTTTGGGCATAATAATTATACTTTTGGATTAAATGTTTTGAATACTTAAATTTGGGATTGGTTTTGAATGTTAAATGACTATCTTTTTGCTAAACTTGTGTGCGATACCAATCCAATAGTAACGCCCCGAAAACTTGATTAAGTCTTCCGCTGTACCGAGATTTTTGGGGTGTTACACTATCCAACAAACCCTTTACTTCCCTACCCTAAGCCTAACGTTACAAACCTTGTAAAGACCTCTTAGATAGTTGTTCCTAGGTGCTTACGCCAAAGCGGTGGAGATTTGATCTATTCTCAAGCTTATGGTAATCTATGTACTATGCTAGGTAATGAGTGTTTATCTTCCATTTCCATTCATATTATATTTCATATAAACCCGAGAGATGAGAGAATCCAAACACCACTTGTGAGGTGCTAGTGTATAATTTCCGTGCTTGTTATGACTATTGTGGCGCTTTTACTTGTTGTAAACTATTTTAAACCAATGCTTCATGCCCCTAACTTATAAATTGATTGGTCAAAAGCACATTTGCTTGAGGACAAGCAAATACCAAGTGTAGGGATATTTGATAAGGATTTAAAACGTACGCTTTTAGGAGGTCATTTAAGCCCTATTTCGACACATTTTATATCCGTTACTGCTTAAAATCGTTCCTTTTCACTTTTTAGGTCTTTTGGAAGTAAAATGCTGGAATGAAGCATATTTGGACGAAAAGGAGAAAAAACATGAA
Source organism: Chrysanthemum makinoi (assembly GCA_910596185.1). Lineage (NCBI taxonomy): Eukaryota > Viridiplantae > Streptophyta > Magnoliopsida > Asterales > Asteraceae > Chrysanthemum > Chrysanthemum makinoi. The sequence continues at coordinate 229,842,776 of OU343220.1, forward strand.
GAAAATGGCAAAGTCAATATCGAAGACACTCAAGGCGCGCTCAACGTAACACTCCAGTGTCCCATCCAAAGGCGGCAGCCGTCCCTCTATGAAGACTTGATCAAACGCACGCCGATGGCTCAATGGAATTCTCGGTCCCAAAAGCGGCGCCACGCCTAATATATGGAGGCCCACTCACACCTTCACTCTGCACAACCCGCATCTAGAACTCGACGCGTAGCAACTAAAGACCGACGGCGTCACAACTCTTAAGTGACGTCGTCCCATCGATGACTTGGCCTAGATGAAACCCTAATGTTGGCGACCTGACAGCGTCGCTAGCAAAAGGCGACACCGTCGCGATTGTAAATCTATATATAAAATTCGATTTTTCTGTATTTAAAGAGGTAGAAATTTGGAGAGCAAACCTTAACTCAGTTGTAGTCCGACTTGGACAATATTCTAGGGTCCCATACCCTATTTTACACATCAAGATAAGTTTGTTAATCCAATTTATCATTATGTCTACCCCATGTTCAATTGATTGTGTGTATGCTTACTTGTCTAACATGTTTAGCTAAATTACTTGTGTGTTTGCTTAGATCTATAAAAACTAGTTATTGATTGTTGTTAGGTTGTTTCTTGTCTTAATTGATATAGGCTTAGGAGTGCAACTAGGCTTTCGTTGTATTTATTGCGTGAGTATGCTTGAAGATGATAGGGTGCTCGGAGGAAATAGCCTAGGCTTGCCGATCCCATGAATCCTATAGGAGAGATAACCTCATAGAACTAGAGAATACGCACACCCTACGACTAATAGAAATACACCGCGTTAAGATAAAGGACGTGACAATTCAACCGACCAATAAAAGATAACTAGGGAGTAATAGTATCTAAGTGAACACATCTTTAATCATCATACGAGCACACTTCAATTAAACATAGCTATCCGTAGTAATTAGATCACTAGATAATTAGATAATTAGTAGAAGTAGTGAAATCGGTAGAAATACCACCCCCAAATCCCCAATCAATTGCCCCGAGATTTTACCCTTGCTTTCTAAAAAAAACATAAAAATGATAAAAAAAAAAAGAAAAAAAATAATCATCCTCAACCCACCCCACCTTCTCGTCATAAAATTCTTTCTAGCATTCCTATTCCCCTAGAGAACGATATCAATTTCGAGGCTTACCCCATACTACACTACAACGATTAGGTTCACTGCCTAGAGGGTTGAAAAGCTTGCTCATAGAAAAGGAGGTTTTCTCGACCCCGAACCCACGCATCAGTGCCTAATTCCCTAGTTCTATGAATTGTAAATCTCCTCTAGACTATCCGATAATGCCAAGTACCGTAGTATCTCCCCCAAATAATCTATTATCAGTGCCTAATTCCCTAGTTCTATGAATTCTTTGGTGACGCCGTCTGGTCGCCGTCTTTAGGGTTTCGTTTGGGCCAAGTCATCGTTGGGATGACGCCGTTGAGGTGTGACGCGTCGCCTGCCTTCATGAGGGACGTCATCTTGAATTGGGTCTTGAACGTTTGGTGTAAAACAAAGAGAGACGCCTTCCAGAAAATAGTCGTGATGCCGTCATGCTTTAGAACCAATTTTTCACCTGATCCGTCGCTTGCACTCTAATTAGAAATCTTCCTTAGGGATGGCATCTCCCTTTGGGTTGGGACGCCGTCAGGTGCAAAAATCAGCCTTGTTTCTTGACTTTGTTGTTTTCTTCATGTTTTCGCTCTTTTTCGTCCAAAAGTGCTTGATTCTAGTATTTTGCTTCCAAAAGACCTAAAATGTGAAAAGGAACGATTTTAAGCAGTAACGGATATAAAATGTAACGATTTAGGGCTTAAACGACCCCCTAAAAACGTATGTTTTAAATCCTTATCAAATATCCCTACACTTGGAATTGTTTGTCCTCAAGCATATGTGCTTTTGGCCAATCAATTTATAAGGTAGGGGTCATGTAACATTGGTTTAAAATAGTTTACAACAAGTACAAGCGCCACAATTGTCCTAACAAGCACGAAAATTATACACTAGCACCTTACAACTGGTGTTTATCATCTCTCAGGTTTATATGAAATATAATATGTTAGGAAATGTAAGATAAACACTCCCTACCTGACATAGTACAAAGATTACCATAGGCTTAAGAATAGATCAAACCTCCACCGCTTTGGCATAAACACCTAGGAATAACTATCTAAGAGGTATTTACAAAGGGTTATAATGTTAGGCTTAGGGTAGGGAAGTAAATGGTTTTGTTGGATAAGGGATATTTAGTGGTGGCAAGTCAAAAATCTTATGTTATAAGCATGTAAAACATGGCGTTGCTAAGCCAAGACTCGACTCACTAACACTAAATAACTTGAAACAAAATATAAACATACACTTAAAACATAAACATAAAGATAGATATAGGATGGTAGCCCGTATGTTTTTCTTTTTTTTCTTTTTTTTTCATACCTTTTTACTCTATCATCCTCTACGATAACATCAACATAAAGGGATTTATAGGAGCATTCCTACACTTCAGTTTTTATTTCACTAACACTAATTGACCTGATTTGAAAATATCAAAACACTTGGAGTACTTAATTACGTAGACAAAGGGAATTTGAAATTATTGTTCTTTCCCAATACTTCATAAAATACTACTTTAACCCATGAGTCCCAATCGTCCCAAAACTGTGTACAAAGGATATGACTCGACTTAGAAACCATGCAAGTAACTAGATAATTGAACTAAGGGTTTAACAATTACAATAATGCACTAAAGATGAGTGCATACAAGGTAGGCTAAGGCGATTTGGGTGTAACATTTGGGGGTGGATTGTAAACAATGCTCTTCATTGATATTCCAGAAACCAGAACATCACGAGAACAGCGAAAAGGATATGCTCTAAGGGGTTAACTAGGGGTATCGTGTACTAAAGATGAGTACATCGCAAGGGTGTGAGGAAAATTACTCAACCGATGTGGATGACGTAATTAAATTACAGGTTTAAAATAAGGGTTATCCTAATGCCTCTTATCATTTAATTAATCCTAACTACACGAATGTAGTCTCACTAGCGATCTTGGAATGCATTACAAAACAAGTTCTAGAATCTATTATACTACCGGTACACTCACTAAGAATTAAAGACGAATGCTTTTATTCCTAAAAACCTAGGGGCGAACCTCACATTTTTTGGGTGAAATTTGAGTGGTATACGGTTTTTGTGCTAGTCATATAATTCCTATCCATGAGACGCTTTTTTAAGACTAAAGTTTTACTCGTAAATGCCATAAAAACTTTAAATTTGGTGCTAAAATTACCTTAAAAAATATTTCTCATAGTTTATTACACAATTTACTAAGGACAAGACAAAAATCAAATGAGTGAATAGTTTCTAAGTTTCCGTTTTATTCTCCCTCCCTACACTTAAACTAAACATTGTCCTCAATGTTCCCCGAAAGTATCAAAGTTATGATAAAGGAATGTATGTAAAAGAGAAAGAAACTAGTACTCCCCTGATTAGCTCGGTAGAATATGTATAAATTTGCGGTTAAATCCTCCTCCAAGAAGAATGAACATGTAATAAGTGCTGCTTTCATTATGTACTTCATCTTCTTGTCTAATATAACCTGCACACTTATAAGAAAACGAAACGAAACCTCGCATAAAATCGGCGGTAAAACTATATATATAAAAACTATACTAGAAAGCGAATAAGATATAATGCTTGTGGAATGGATGTTTGCAGTTTTTCTGAAAAATTAAGAATTGGAAGTTTCCAAAAATTACAAGTTAGACAAAAAACAAAACTGAGAATCTGTTTCTACATTGCCTGACGTCGTCGGGTTTTAGTCCCGACGCCGTCAGGTTGTCCTAACAGAAAGGGTCTAGTGCGTTTTCTAGAAAAATTACTTCTTTAAAATCTGGACAAATTCCTGCAAAACATCAATTATGACTCGATACAAGCATTTGACTCTACCAAACACATAAATATATATGATTTCAATTATTGTTAATCTCATGTTCATGCAAGTTCTTAAAACATATGTGATCTTCCCTACACTTATCTTTCTATAAAATACCTTTATATGTAATTAAGACGAGGTTAAAAACAAAATAAAGCATTCTCACAAAATGGACATGAGAATTAAACAACAATGAAAAAGATATATAAACACACAAACAAAATTGAAAAACAAAACAAGCGAACAATTAAACATGGGTTGCCTCCCAAGAAGCGCTTTTCTTTATTTATGAGTCTTGTAGCTAGAATTGAAGTCATGACCTACTTCATCTCATGCACGCTCACGTCCCCATGTCTAAGCCACTCTAATGTTCTTTCATCTTTCTTATAATCGTCTCCTAACTCTAGACATATTTTTATAATATCTCCCATTTTTCTCATAAGAATGTCTAAGTTCTTTTTGCTTGTCTCTTTCACTAAGTAACGAAATAAGAGCCATTTGATTACTTGCCTCGATATCTTTATGTTTAAACCTAGGGTGTGTACGGGGCATTGATAGACAAAATCATCAACTTCATTAGAGAATGTAATTAAACCATCAACCATTTGTTCATTCAACTTAGTCATTCTCTTAAAGGGCTTTCCAAATATCACTTAAGTGAGGCTTCTATCCATGAACTCTCCTAAGTCTTCTAAGACCATGAACTCTACCAAATAAGCAAAACTTCCAACAAACACGTGCAAGTGAGTGACCGCATTAACAACATTATTCCTTTGATAAGCTAACTCGTTTACCTTAATTTTATTGTATAAATTCCTTGAGATTAAGTTTAAAGGTAAGAATGAATTCAAGTAAGCATCAAAACTTTCAAATCCTATCTTACAAGGAAATTGCATGTTGAAGGGACCATCTATCTAAACTCTACACCTAGGGTTAAAACATTGAGAGGGATCTTCTTCCATCTCAATCCTAACTCCATCGATGACTTCTCCATCATCAAATGCCTCCCCATCATCAAATTCCTCATCGGAATCCGAATCATAAAAAGGAATGTTATGTTGCCAATTAATTTTATTATGCCCTAGGTGATTACCAAAGTGATGAATGGGCTAGAGATTGGGTGGATTTGCATTCTCCATAGCGGGGATTGGAGCGGGTAGTGTAAAGTTCTTAATACAAAAGATGCGAATCATGGAAAGTGATGAGATCTACGAACAAAAGCACAAAGAAAGGGGACAGACTAAAAGAAAGCTAAGAAAAAAGAAAAAAGCTTACTTGATAGGAATAAAGCTAGTAGACCTAATCGAGATAGAAAAATAACTAGCTATTCTATTCCCCGGCAGCGGCACTAAAAACTTGATGCGTGGGTTCGGGGTCGAAAGACTTCCTTTTCCGCGATCAAGCTTTACAACCCACTAGGCAGTGTACCTAATCGTTGCTAAAGTTGTAGTATTGGTAAGCCTGTGGGTTGATCGCTTCTCTAGGGGAATAGAGATGCTAGTAGAGATGTATGACAAGAAGGTGAGGTTGAGGGAGATTCTTTTTAGTCTTTTTATATTTTTTTAGAAAGCAAGTAAATATCTCGGGGTTAGGAGTGGGGGGTGGTACTTCTACCGATTTTTACTACTAATTCTTAAAACTAATAACTAATTAAATTAATGAAAAAGAGAAGATAAGCTATGTATTGTAAAGTGTGTTCTTATGATGATTAAAAGTGTGTTTACTTAGATGTTCTTACTCCCTAGTTATCTCTTATTGGTCGGTTGAATTGTCACATCCTCATCTTAATTGGCGCGTTGTATTCCGTGTGGTCATAGGGGGTGCCTAATTTCCTAGTTCTATGACTTGTAACTCTCCTCTAGACTATCCGGGATCGCCAAGTACCGTAATATCTCCCCCGAATACTCTATTAACCGAAAGCTACAACTCACGTAATAAACACAACGATGGATCAAGTGCACTCTCAAGTTTTATGCTATTAAGGACGTTCAAGCTCGCAACAATTAAAGAAGAAGCCAGTTTTCCTTACTCTAGCGTCTACCAATTAAGACAAGAGACAACCTAATAATAATTAACAACTAGGTTTCATAGATCTAAGCAAACACAATAGTATTATAGCTACTCATGATAGATAAGCATGCATACACACAAACAATTGAACCTAAGATAAACATGGTGATAATATGGATTAACAAACTTATCTCTTGATGTAAAGAAGGGTTTGGAATCCTAAAATACTGTCCAAGTCAGACTACACACGAACTAGGTTTTGCTCTCCAAAATTCTACCAAACTAAATGCAAAAAATTCGAATTCTATATATAGATTTACAAGTCCGACAGCCACTTTTGCTGGTGACATCATCTGGTCGCCGTCTTTAGAGGTTTCATTTAGGCCAAGTCATCGTTGGGACGACATCATTGAGAAGTGTGACGCCATCTGTCTTCATGAGGGACGTAGTCTTGAATTGGGTCTTGAACGTCTGGTGTAAAACAAAGAGAGACACCTTCCAGAAAATAGGCATGAAACCTGAGCCGTCGCTTGCAATCTAATTAGAAATATTCCTTAGGGACGGCGTCGCCCTTTGGGTTGGGACGCCGACAGGTGCAGAAATCAACATTGTTTCTTGACTTTGTCATTTTCTTCATGTTTTCGCTCCTTTTCATCCAAAAGTGCTTGATTCTAGCATTTTGCTTCCAAAAGACCTAAATGTGAAAAGGAGCGATTTTAAGCAGTAACGGATATAAAATATAACAATTTAGGGCTTAAATGACCCCCTAAAACATAAGTTTTAAATCTTTATCAGGCTTCCAATGCCAGATACGACTAACACTCCCCTGAAATTTGAGCGGGAGGACACTGAATACTCAAACTAGTTCGAAATTCTTCAAACAACACCATAGGTCATCCTTTGGTGAAGATATTTGCATACTGATAACGTGAGGGAACATGAAGAACACTAACTTGACCAGCAGTAACCAAATCTCGAACAAACTGAATATCAATATCTATGTGTTTCGTATGTTGATGTTGAACCGGATTAGAAGATAAATATACGACACTAACATTATCACAGTAGACAAGTGTAGTTGAAGATAAAGGCGTATGCAGCCATCGTAGTAGTAGGTTCCAAGAACCAAGCGTGTCTCAAGCATCGGCAACACCATGATACTCTGCCTCTGCACTAGAACGAGAAAGCGTCGGCTGACGCTTAGAGGACCACGAGAGTAATTGTTGCCAAGAAAAACACAATAGCCAGAAGTGGATCGCCTTGTAGTAGGGAAACCAACTCAATCAGCATCTGAATAGGCAACCAATGAGGAAGTGGATGATGAAACAGTTGTATCCCATAGTCCAAAGTATCTCGAACATAGCGCAAAATCCGCTTAAGAGCTAAGAAATGAGGATCCCGAGGATCATGCATGTAAAGACAAACGTGTTGATCAGAAACCGGATCACCTCCATCACCCAGTGTAGACTCAGTATCAACAGGAGTCCTATTGGAGTTACAACCAACCATATGAGCCCTCTCTAGAATCTCAGTAGCATACTTCCGCTGAGATAAGAACATCCCTGTAGAATTATGTGAAACAGAGATCCCTAAGAAATAGTTAAGTGATCCCAGATCCGCCATAGAAAACTCCTGATGTATGAAAGCAATAATCTGTTGTAACAAAATCGCAGATGAGGTTGTGAGAACAATATCATCAACATACAGTAACAAATAAGCAATGTGTGTCCCCTGTCTATAAATAAATAGTGATGAGTCACAACGACTAGGGCTAAACTTAACCCTAGTGATAAAAGTAGCAAACCGCTGAAACCAAGCCCGAGGAGCCTGCTTAAGAGCATAGAGAGACCGCTGCAATAGACGTACATAATCAGGATGAGCAGGACCACGAAACCCAGGTGGCTGATGCATATAAACTATCTCAGCCAAATCACCATGTAGAAAGGCATTCTTGAAATCAAGCTGATGAACCGGCCTATGTCGAGAAATAGCCAAACTAAGAACTGTTTCAATTGTGCCAGGTTTAACAACTGGACTAAAGGTCTCATCAACATCAACATCCTCTATCTGAGTGCTGACATTCGCAACAAGGCGAGCCTTGTAGCGAGTGAGGGTACCTATCCAGAAATGCTATACAACACCTTTCTCCTTAGCCAACTCTGATGGCAATAACCGCGTTTGCACATACACCGAACAATATTGGCATCCGTCGGTCTAGGTACAAGAGTCCAAGTTTTATTTTTAATAAGTGCATCATGCTCATCACACATAGCATTTTGCCATTTGTGATCAGTAAACGCAGTTGTATATGACTTAGGTAACGGAGAAACAGAAGACACATGAAGATTAAAATGCTGAATGGGACCATTAGTCCTGACACAATAATGTGTGACCATGGGGTGAATCGAAACCAGGTTCAGGTTAACAGGTGGTGTTAGTTAAACTGGGGAAACGGAAACGAAAGACGGCTGTGTCGGTATAGAAATGGGAGTATTGGGAGGTTGTTGTGTTGGTGAAGGTAGTGGTGAAGGGGGGGCTAAAAGGCTCATTGAAAGTAGGAGGTGGGGTTACATTGGTAGGGACAGCTTGAGGATCAGTGGGAACATTGGGTATAGTGGATGAAGTGGTGGGAGACGAACGTATGATGTTTGAAATGACATTAGATAAGTCATCCAAGAAATCATAAGTGGGACTGGTGGGTGTCATTGAGCCAAACGGGAAAACAGTCTCATCAAAAGTAACGTGGCGTTAAAGAATAATTTTATTTGTGTTTAAATCTAAACAACGATAACCATGATGATTGGTGGCATGTCCTAAGAAAATGGAAGGTGTCGCCCGAACGCCTAGTTTGTTATTAGTATCAAGGTGTGGATAACAAAGACACCCAAAAGTACGTAAGAGGCTATAGTCAGGGTTTGTTCCAAAAAGGCAAGTAAATGGGACTTCATTGTTAATTGCACGTGAGGGTAAGATATTTAAAAGATAAACAACCATATTAAGAGCCTCGGTCCAATAATTGGGAGGGAGATGAGACTGAAATAATAATGTACGTATAAGGTTATTGATAGTTCAAATCATCCTCTCAAATTTTCCATTTTGTTGTGAGGTACGGGGACACAAAAATCTAAATTGAATCCCATTATCCACAAATATCTTACAAAAAGCGTGGTTGTCAAATCCCCCACCATGGTCACACTGAAAAGAATTTATTTCACACTTAAATTGAGTGGGAACAAAGGTACAAAACAACATAAATTTTGACAAAACATCAGATTTATTAACTAAAGGATAAACCCAAACATATTGAGAATAATGATCCAAAAATAAGACATAGTATTTGAAGCCAGAAAGAATCGGAATTGGGGAAGTCCACAAGTCTGAGTGTATAATATCAAATAAATACTGAACCAAACTATTAGAACTAACAAATGGAAGTTTCACATGTTTGCCAAGCTGACAAGCAAGACAAAGAACGGGAGACTTCTCTTAATTACAAGAAATAAAACTACTTGAAAGGACACGACGTAGCACTTCACTCCCTGGATGTCCAAGTCGTTGATGCCACGTATACTAACTCGCGAGAAAAGCATGAAGAATGGTGGAAGGCTGAGTGACAGGGTAAAGATCTCCAGTGTTATCACAGCGGAGCAGCACCCGACGCGTTTGAAACTCCTTAATAGAAAAACCAAAATGGTCAAACTCAACAGTACAATAATTATCGCGAACAAACTTGTGGAAAACTAGAAGGGGGTTGAAAAGTTTTACCGATTTTAATTTAAGTTTCAAAGATTTAGATTCGATCTTATGTGAATTCATATGGATGGATAAATAGTACGAAGAAATAAATAAAGTAAGTAAAGAATGCAAGTAAAGTAAATGATAGAAAGTAGCGACACAAGTGATTTATAGTGGTTCGACTACAAGGACATCTTCCTTGCCCTACTCCACTCCCCGAGTACCCCACTCGTTCGTTCAAGCACTATGTCAACAAGCTCCTTCAACTTGGCGGAGAAGCCTCAAAACGCCGCTTACACTTTTTACAGTGCAAAGCTAAATACTGAGTTCTTTCACGAGGTAGAACCAAACCTTTACACAACTATTACACAACAACTATGTGAAATATGAATTACAAGATATGCTACAAAAATCTTGTGGATGGACAAATCAATCAAGGACCCTTTGCTTGGATGACTTGTAGAATAGCGTGATCTCGCCTTAGTGAATGACTTAAATGAGAATCACAACAAAAGATAGAAGAACTACTAGAATGATCAAATGATCAGAGGTTAGGAAAGTAAGATAATATATGAGAGAGTTGTAAGAAGAAGGATGAGAAACAATGAAGAATTGATGATACAAGTCAAATTGATAACACTAAGTGAGGCAATAACCAACCTTAATCAAATGCTTTTATTAGATAAACCCCAAAGTGGCCTGGCTTTTGAGATCCAGGAATCTCCCAATGAACAAGAAGAAAGTGAAAAGCCAAAAGTCTGAATGACTCTCTAAGTGTAATCGACCATGATAAATACTAAACCAAAAAATAAGATATTCAGCCGGTAACTATAATTAATGACAATTAGCCCCCTCGAGTCTTGCGCTTGTAAACTTGGCCTCAACGGTTCATATCATCACCCCCGCCCCGGAAAACCACCTTGTCCTCAAGGTGGAAGCTGGAAATTGTCTGAATCGCTCAAATATCTCCCAAGTAGCCTCCGTCATGCCAGTAATCCCTTCCACCTAATCAACACCTTTGTTTCCTCCCACTTTGAGTTCCCAACACCATGTTCTGCTCCATTACATGCTCATTTGAGTAAGCATCAGGTAAATCCGACTGTACTCGTTGGTCCGCAATCATCTTCTTAAGCTGAGACACATGAAAAACCGGATGAATTGTTGAAGTAGGAGGCAATTTCAACCTATAAGACACCTTTCCTATCCTTTCTACAACCTCATAAGGACCAAAGAATCGCAGAGCCAACTTCTAATTCGCCCGCTGAACCACGGACATCTGACGGTAGGGATGCAACTTTAAGTAAACCATATCACCAACTTCAAATGAGACATACCTTCGCTTGCCATCGGCTTGTTCTTTCATCATCCGCTAGGCACGTAAAAGCTGACTTTTCAACTCCTCCAAAATTCGATCCCTCCCTTGTAAATCGATCCACCTCAAGAGTAAGAGCAGCACCATGGTCATAAGTAATCAGACTAGGCGGGTCTCGACCGAATAATACCTTAAAAGGAGTTGTGCGAATGGCCAAATGATATGAAGTATTATACCAAGTTCGACCCATGGCAACCATTTCACCCATTCCTTTGGTCTTGACGAACAAAGCACCTCGGTATGTCTCCAAACTCGATTCACCACCTCGCTGACCGTCCGTCTGCTGGTGGTAAGCGTTACTCAGGCTTGGTCATCCCCTGATACTTAAATAATTCCCGCCAAAAGTGACTAATGAATACCCGGCCCCGATTAGACACTATCGATTTCAGAACCCCATGCAACCGTATTATCTCCCGTACAAACACCGTAGCTACTGATGCGGCAGTATACAGATGTTTTAAAGCACAAAGTGAGCTGACTTCTTAAACGATCAACTACCACCATAATCACACTATACCCTATCGATTTGGGCAATCCATCAATAAAGTCCATAGTAAGGTCCTCCCAAATGCGTAACGGTAAGGACAAAGGCTGCAATAGACCTCCAGGAGACAGGTTAGAATACTTGTTTCTTTGGCACACCCCGCACTTAACCACCATTTTAGCCACATCCCGTCGCATCCCAACCCAAAAGAATTCCCGAGACAACCGCTGATATGTTTTTTGAGTACCCTCGTGACCCCCAATGACACCACCATGGATCTCGCTGAACAAGTAGGAAATCAACTCAGATGCTCGTGGTAACACCAATCTCTCGTGATAACGAACCAACCCCTCGGTTCCGTCCTCCCCTGATTGAACTCGGCTCCGCAATGCAACAACCGGATCGTTTTTGAGGTCTTGCAACTCGGTCCGATAACCCCACCGATGTAACCGAAAACATACCATACTCCGGTTCCTCCCCACGCGTAAAAAGAGCATCGGCTGCCCCATTCTCTTTTCCAGGCCTGTACAAAATCTCAAAATCATACCCGGACAACTTGGAAACCCACCTTTGATGCTCCCCGACCACCAGTCTTTGTTCGAGCAAAAATTTAAGGCTCTTCTGAACTGTGATGACTGTGAATTGACGCCCTAACAAATAAGGCCGCCATTTTTGGACTGCCATCACTATTGCCATAAATATCGTTCATATACTGATTTCATCTGCTCCCGTGGACCTAAAACCTTGCTAAAGAAGGCAGTCGGCTTACCTTTCTGCATCAAGACCGCCCCTACACCCTGACTCGAAGCACCAGTCTCTATCGTGAAGCATTTCAAAAAGTTGGGCAACGCCAAAAAAGGCGCTTGAGTCATTGCTAATTGCAATTCTCTAAATGCATGTGTTGCCTTCTCTGTCCACAGAAAACTGTCTTTTTTAATAAATCAGTTAAAGCCCGAGCAATTTATCCATAATCTTTAACAAATTTCCGATAGTAACCTGTCAACCCCAGAAACCCACGCAAATCCCTCACATTTCGGGGAATCGGCCAATCCATCATAGCCAAGATCTTTGATGGATCGGCTTGTACCCCGTTACCTGTTACAATATGACCTAAATAATCCACCTGTTTCTGTCCAAAAATGCACTTCTTTCTTTTACAAAACAACTTTTCAGCCCTTAAACAACCAAAAACCCAAGTCAAGTGCTCCCTATGCTCCTCCATAGTTTGGCTGTAAATGAGGATATCATCAAAAAATACCAGCACGAACTTCGTTAGATAAGACCATGATAAATACTAAACCAGAAAATAACATATTCAGCCAGTAACTATAATTCATGACAATTAGCCCCCTCGAGTCTTGCGCTTGTAAACTTGGCCCCAACGGTTCATATCAATTGACTCACTATTTATAGGAAAAAAAGCCTTCTGTCCTACGGTTCCAGCAGATCCTTCACCCAAGGGATCCGGCCAGTGCATTTCCAGGGATATGACTGCCTGGGTCAGATTAGTCCAGATTTTGGGTTACAAACCGGGTTATTGGTTATGGGTTATGAGCCATGGGTCATGGACTTTGGGTCATAGGTACCCAACACGATACAATGTATCTAGACAATGGGTCATGGGTCATGGGTCTTGGATAATACCCAACATGATTTCATGCATGATATCATGCAATGGGTCATGGGTTATGAATTAGCTCCATGGGTATGGGTCATAGGTCTTGGATATTACCCAACCTATTACATATTATATTACAACAATTTATTATTACAACATTTATGTAAATTACCAAATGTATATACTTTGCAAAACAACATGTATTCTTATAATTTTACTTATGATAACTTTATATTTTTTATTAACAAAACATAACGAGATCGCTAAATATAAACAAACATTTTTACGGTTTATTTGTATTAACAATCTCCCCCCTTTTATTGATGACAAAACATAAAGTTATGGTGAGTAAAACTTAAGATTAGATGTACGTTTGAAAGTGTATATGTGAGTTTTACTCTCTTCTCCCCCTTTTTTTGGAAAAAAAGTGAGTGAAAGTAAAGAAATAAATGGTGGAAAAAAATGATCCACAAAGCACTAACTCCCTCTTAACGGTAGCTCCCCCTAGAATAGGGCGTCAAGTGAGAAAGAACAAAATAATACCTAAAAAAAATGTTAGTGATAACATTTAATATAATCTTGTAGAAGACGAGAAACAAGAGAGAAAGCCAAGGTACGTAGACAAATACTTGTAATAAAACATCAAAATGTAGTGGTATATATGCCACATACAATTGTAAAAATAAAAACAAGGGTTATTCTTTAGAAAGACCCAAAAGAAAAAATATAGAAAATATTATTATCATTCCTTCCATGCTTGCATAGGGTCTAATGGTGGAATTTTTGGTGAGTGATAATGTTGATGCGATCAAGGATATGGTTGAGAATGAACCGCATTTCGTCCCTTATTTCCATTGCGAGATCCCTAGTGGATTGACAATGTTCGCAAAAGAGATGGTGAGGGAGATGTCGGTGGATGGTATCCGGCCAAGTTTGATTTTTGGAGTGCGGATTAGGTGGTGGAAATGGTAGTAAGTATGGATCAAAGTCCATGATATTGGTGATTGGTGGTGGTAAAGAACCTAGATGTTCTTGTAAGGTGATGGGTGGTAGAGGTGGTGAGTTTTCAAACTCTTTGAAGAAGGTATTTGGAGATGTTGGAGATGTTAAAAATACTAGCTCTTTTGGGTTTATATTTGAGGCTAGTTGGGTGGATTTTGATGGTTGAGATGGAGCGGGTGGTGGACTTGACAAAGGTATGGGAGTGGTTGTTAAAGTCCTAAGGAGTTCCGCTAGAGTGATTTGAGAGTCAAGTTGAGAATCGGTTGGGGAATGTGGTGGTGAGTTTTTAGGAGATGGTGGAAGTGCTATATTGTAGTCATTTGGTGGTGAAAGAGTAGTTGGTGATGAGATATTTGACAAAGGTTTAGCTAAACAACAAGGTCGAATGCTAATCCGAGCGGTTTTCCTAGTTTTGGGTGGTGGTGGTATTACAGAAGGTGGTAGGATAAAGTTTCGGATTTCTTGAAAAGGGTTGTTTTCACTAGAGAGTTCATCATTGTTTGGAGATATTTTGGAAGATATGATAAGGGTTGTTTGTGAGGTTGAAAGTGATGGATATGCAATAATTTTGGAACCTTATTTATAGAACAAATAATGCATTGTAATGAATACTAAAACCAAAAATATGAACTATAATCTCATGATTAGATATGAATTTAAAGCAAGTGATCATGAGAGCACAAGCATTAAGGAAAATATTCATTAGTGATAAAGGTAAAATGTTGAAATTTTGAAAATTTCAAGCCGAAATAAGAAAAAGATTTGATAAAAGAAGCTACTGTGACACGATTCTCACGGATCAGATCCATTAGGGATCCGTCCAGATAAATGCTGGATCCGAGGAACTGTGTTCTCGTGAGAAGTCTGTCGCTTTTGGAAACAATAGTGCCTAGTGTGTGCCTATATGGAAACTATATGGAGTTGCGGTTATCTCGACTCTTCAAAGAAAGAAAAATAAACATAGAAGTGAAAAAATACGTATGTATATATATATACGTGAGATAACCCAAGGACTCCTTAATTCACTTTTTCTTGGTTGAATGTACCCGAAAATATATATTAGTTATGTATTCCCTTTAGCATTCAAAAGACATATGAGATGTAATGAAAAAGGTTTTTACTTTGTATTGACTATGAGTAAAAGAATGTTGTCCTAGACGTGAGAGTGATTTTAAGACAAAATAATATGGGGAGAAATATCTTTTAGAAAATAGTTTGAATAGTTTCTTGAAGAGAAAATATCTTTATTTTTAAAATAAATCCCCATATTGTTTGTGAATCGTGTGAAATAGAAATCCTAGACTCAGAAGAGGAGGTAAAGCAAAAGTTTACGTACCTTGTAGAGAAAAAGTGTTTCATGACGATTGTTCCATAAGACCAAGACCTATATGAAATAAGTTGAATTGCTCTCGCTTCAATGGTTTGGTGAGGACGTCGGCTATGTTGTATTCGGATGATACTTTCTCAATAGAAATGTTCCCTTTTTGAACATTGTCTCTTAAGAAGTGATGACGGATTTCTATATTCTTGGTACGAGAATGCAACACCGGATTTTTGCTAAGATCTATAGCGCCTTTGTTGTCGCATAGAATGGCAATGTCACTTAGATGGATGTCGTAGTCAATTAACGCTTGTTTCATCCATAGTGCTTGTTGGCATGCTTTGTCGGCAAAGACATATTCGGCTTCGGTTGTTTAGCTAATGCCGTTTGTTTCTTTAAGAACCAAGATGTTAAACAACACCCCATAAAGGTGCAAACACCACTTGTACTTTTTCGGTTAACATAATCACCTGCATGGTCAGAATCTGCATATACAATAGTTTCTACCCCCGTCCCCTTAGGATACCATAATCCTAATTGTGTTGTACCCTTAATATATCTAAATATTCTTTCGACGGATTCTAGTTGTAAAGTTCTAGGGTCTTCTTGAAACCTAGCACAAAGACATACACTTAACATGATATCCGGCCGACTAGCCGTGAGGTGGAGAAGACTACCAATCATGCCACGACGTTTGGTGTTATCAACGGATTCACCTTCTTCATCTTTGGTGAGTTTGGTATCGGAGGACACTGTGTTCTTATTGGTTTTGTGACTCGTTGTCAATTATATATTCCAAAGTAATACAAACAGTTAAGCTTGTATCCCCGGATCGTTCTAAACGAAGGATGAATGGAGTTTATAACTCGCGTCGCATTTACGTGAGTTTGAATTGTTAGGTCACCATAATATACACAAGGATCAATATGTAAGAAATAAGGTAGAGATGATCGGATGAACACAATACACACGTATGAATGATAAAAGCTTATGCGTAGATTATGTAGAGTGAACAACCAACCTTCAAGTGAAGGTTTACAACATTATTTATAGGGGAAGGGAGCTAGGGCAACATGTCTAGTCCCTTCCTTTCTTATTGGGCTTTGGCATAGGCTCATGGGCTTTCTACATGAGCCTAGCCTTAATTACAAACATAAAAGCCTAATTAAGCAACCTATTACATAATAATGACTAACACTTAAAATACAAGTTAGGAGTGATTCCAACAATCTCCCCCTAAATGTTAGTGATGACTCCAGCAATCTTGAATAATTTGTTGGTGATGATGTAATAGCGGTTGCTTGACGTCTTCTAGCATTCTTCTAGCAATCTTTGAGTCTTTATCAGCAAAAATCACTTTACATTCCATTGTGGGTTTTGATCCTTCAGGTTTATTGTTATTCATTCTCACTTTCTCACTAAGCTTTTCCATCATAGATTCAAGGTTTTTTAGGGTTGTGTCGTGATTGGAAAGGGTTCTCGATGTTTTCCTGGAATTCTTTTAACCACTCATCTTGTTCCTTTTGTCTTTGGGCTGAACTTTCCAGAAATTTGTTAATTGTTTCTTCAAGATTGGGCCTTCTTTCTCCATAAGGCCCACGGTTGTAATTTCCACGGTACCCGTTACTATTTCGATTATCTCCTTAAAATGGTCGATTTTCTCCATACTTGGCTTCTTCAATTATATTTTCTTCGTCAATGTGAGGACAATTCTTCGTGAGGTGTCATCCCCCACAGCTTTCACAACCCACTTGGATGACATGAACGGTTTCTCTGACTTTCAAAGATATCTCGACTTAGATTTTCAATTTTACTAGCGATTGCGAATTCCGTCAAAACTTTCGCTTTGGTTTCTTTTACTTCCTCCGTCATGCCATTTTTGAGAATGATCACCATTTTTGAATGTTTTCAATTGCAAAGAGGGAGTCATGTTCGGATAGGTCCTTGATAGTCCAAAGATCTCGCCTTGTAGTTACGTTGATTCCTTTGTAGAAGATATTGACCTTTTCTTTGGTTGTTCGTATCATGTGTAGGACATTTTGTAAAGGAGATCGTTGTATCTATCCCATGCCTGATACAACGTTTCATCGTCTTCTTGTTTGAAATTATGGATCTCCAAAAGCTGGTTAGGAATCTTCGACGGAGGACAATACCTTTGAATGAAATGCTTCTTAAGTAGAGCCCAAGTATTAATTGCCCCGTACGGAACAATCTTTTGATCCATCTTTTGGTACCAAAAGAGTCATGGGAATACCCTTAGCATAACAACATCATGAGACACGCCTAGAATGTTGAAAAGGCTTGCGATGTATAGGACATTTTCAACGTGCTCATATGCATCCTCATCCCTCGTTTCACGAAAAGGTTGTTAACGAAGCTCCTCTCATCAATCGCCGATCTTACGAGAGACCCGACCCTGTTCTGCCTCTTGTCAACGCCAAATATTCTTCAAGAGTGAGGTCATCGATGTTAACAACTTCCATGGTACCTGAAACTCGAATAATGATCGTGAGAAATATAGAAAAGTTTAAAACAAAACGAAAACGAAAGACATAATAGCAATCCTAATATAACTCCCCGGCAACGGCGCCAAAAACTTGATGCATGTTTTACTGACCAGGTTTTAATATTTCTAAAGTCTCGTTATACCTATGGTCTACCCTAATGCACTAACGGGCAGTGTACCTCGTGTGTAACGTAGTATTCGATAAAACCGAGGTTGTCCCAAGAGCTATGTGTGTTGGATTATTACTAAGTCTAGGTGTCACAGTATTTAATATGATTTCGATAAGGAATTAATTAATTAACTACTAAAGCAGATAAAAGCAAATAAAGGCAAATGTTTAATCAATAGAGGAGAGTGGTGCTAACCTAGTTATTCCTCCTAGCTAGTAATGTCTACATCTACTTACTTCCAATTACTTCAGGTGGGGTCAAAGTCGAGAGGACAACATTTGGTCAATTCGCCTCTAACCTATCGAAAGATGCCACCACAGGAGAAGTCAGTGTCCCTCATAAGTCATGTTGTTCCCGGTCCCTAATCCGAAGTCATTAAATGCTGCTACATGCTAGACTTATAATAGTGAGTGGGTGTTAGCAAACTTAAACACACACCCTAATTCTTAAGTTCATCCAAACGTTAGGTGATCATTGGTCAAATCGCACAAGTAGAAAGTGGTCGCCATTGGTCATATCTTACCTTCCCTCCCGTCTCTCTACTCACTTAGGGTCTATTGGTCATATCTCCTAAGCAACTAGCCTCTACCGCCATTCAAAACTACCGAAACAAGGGTAGCTACCAATAAACTATGCATGCATACACTTAGAAATAATTATACGAAAGCAATGTAAACGCAAACAAAACAATTAAGGAATTATGATAAGGTTTTAAAATGTACCTTTTTGAGGGGTCGTTTAAGCCCTTATTACTTTTGTATCCGTTATTACTTAATATCGTTCCTTTTCACTTTTTAGGTATCTTGAAGGCAAAATGCTGGAAGGACACTTATTCGGACGAAAAGGCGTGAATATACGAAGAAAATGGCCAAAGTCAAGAATCGAGACACTCCAGGCCGAGTCAAGGAGACTATGCCGCACAAATCGCTGTGGCCGCCGTCGGACAACTTTTGTGACGGCTCAAGAGCCAAATTGCTTATTTACAAGTGACGGCTTCGTGTTTTAAAAGAGTAGGCGTCCGAAATCGACGCCTAGATTTAATCCGAAGACGCCGAGATCAAGGGGACGGCTGTCACAAGCATAAGGTGACGCCGCAAAAGACTAACGGGCAAGACGAAACCCTAATGACGGCGACCGACGGTCACAAATCAAAGGTGCGACGATTGCCGCATTTGTAATCTTATATATAGAATCCTAATTTTTTAGTTTTCGTAGTCTTTTGGTGTAAAAACCTAAACCGAACCAAGGTTGTCTTGTACGCAAGATTTTTAGGTTCTATAATCTTACATCAAGATAAGTGTTTTACTTCATTAATTCAATTATGTCTTCAATTATTTATGTGTATGCTTGCATGTTTTCCATGTCCGGCTAATTTATTTGTGTGTTTGCTTAGGGAATATGAAACTTAATTATTGAATATTGATTGGTTGTCTCTTATCTTAATTGTTAATGATCTAGTATCATGATAGTCATTCGTTGTGTAATTAATGCTTGATTAATCTTTGTGAACCTTAGCTTATAGTACCTAGAGTCATTGTAGGCTAAACCATCCGAAGAGTACCTTAGAGTTAAAATTTATAAATCCTAAAGATTTTGTAGCCATTAACCTTTGGTAGTTTCAAAGAGATAGGGATAAATGCATACCCTACGACCTTAGATACACAACGCAATTAAGAATAAGGATGTGAAAAGTCAACCACCAATAGGAGATAATTAAAGAGTAATAAAACCTAAGTAAACACATCTTTAAATCATCATACGAGCACACAATAATTAGACATAGACTACATACACCTTAGATTAGATAGTTAGACGAATAGAGTAATCGGTAGAAATACCAACCCCTAATCCATACCCCGAGATTTCATCATTTCCATTTCCTAAAAAAACATAAAAAGATAAAAAATAATCTTCCTCAACCCCAACCTTAGCATAGTAACTTCACTAGAATTCTATTCCCAGAGAACGATATCAATCCCCGTGGCTTACCCTAATACTACACTACAACGATTAGGTTCAACGCCTGTGGTGTTGAAAACTTGTTCGATGAAAAGGAAGTTTCTTTGACCCTAACGACGCATGTAGCAAATCATAACTAGGCTAGACCAAGAGGTGCTTTGCCGGCCATATTAACAATACAAATCAATTCAATGTTTAATGTTACAAATACATTAATCGAAGTAAAGAAAAGATAAAAAGCTAATGCTTATCGTAGGGGAGTGATTTCTCCCTTGGAGATAGCTCAGATGCTCCTCTAGATCCGCCTTTGGCTTCTTCTCACGCTCTTTTATTGTTGTGTGTGAAATGGGATGCTTTGAAATGCCGGAAATCATGGGTATTTATAGAGTCATGGTTACGGCGTAACTATTAAAAGAGTTACGCCGTAACATATAATTCTTCAGAATCAGCACTATCAGCGGTTACTTGCGTAACCTCGTGAAGGAGTTTACAGTATCTTCAATAAATCTTGGTTACGCCGTAGTTGATGCATGAGTTACTGCTAATTATCACCGCTGAACCTCATTTGACCTAATATGGTTACGCCAATCTTTGGGAGAGTTACTGTAATCTTCTGGATAAGTTGGTTTTCTCGACACGCTTTAGTTATATGGTAATGTGAGAGGAGTTACGCCGTAACTTCTTCAAAGTGAGCATACTATGATAAATCTTCAATAAACTCTCCAATTTCACGTCTCTTTAGCTCCAATGCTCTTAATTTTACCCGAAAGTGAAATATAATGGAAAACAAGCGTAAATCCATATAAATGATATAAATTACAAGCATTATCAGGAGAAATTGACACTTAATATTCAGGATAATTTGATGTTATCAAATATCCCCCCAGTTGAACTCTACTTGCCCTCAAGTAGACCTTATTAGATAGATTCCTAAAGAGATATCTCCCATTACCTGGAATATATAAGTTTACAAATCCCTTATGCTAGAATAAAACAAAGCCGAACACCTCACTAAATGGGAACCGAAACACTTAAATCTCTCAACTATTCTAAGTGTCAATTTCGAGGTGATCACTCAATCGCATAGTCATAGCATGTATTATATCATAAGCTTGGTTACACAAATCCACCACTAGAGTTAAGGACAAAACAATTCTCTAAGGCAATATGGGTAGACACGAAAGGGTTAAGGGTGATTTGTCATTACTAACATCATCGGAAGTGGACAAAATCAATGATACATGACCAAATCCATGGCCAAGCCACCAAAGATTGCTTCACTGCATCACCTAGACATGTTTCATGACTAAAGGTAGGATAAGACATGGATATATAAATGGTGTAAAAAATAAAATCAAGGTATAGTCTAAATCTATAACCAAGTCATCGCCACTTTACCGTCTACCAAAGTTCAAGCTTCAAAGTTAAGAAACCGATCATGATATACTAGGTAGATGTGTTGGGGACGTCATGATGGGCACACATCCTTTTCTCCAACTATGGCAATAACCAACTCAAATCTTCAAATGTGACCGAGGTGGCCTCCTCGATACTAAATCTATATAAAGCTCATAACATAGTGCTTATAACACCGCGCTTTACAATAAACTGGATAACATAACTACTCTTTTTTTTCCGAATCACATCTTTTTTTTTCTTTACATAAACAAAACAAATAAACATAACATCCCCCCACTTGAGATGAACAATGGGAATTCGGGGGGTCTTCAATGATCTTTAAGAATATGTCATCACGAAAGCGTGATTCCCGAACCTTTCCACTTGAACCTTGAACCTAGGAAAATGATGACTTCCCAATCACAAATAAAGACTACAGGGTAGGCTAAGGTGTATGGGTGTATCTAGGGGTATCTTGCACTAAAGGTGAGTGCAACAAAAGGGTTTCACATGGGGGTCGAAAAGTCGAGGTGACTAATCGATAGACACACAATGGTAGGCTTTTTGGGTGATAATCCTATAATAACGCTTCTTAAACCGAAAAGTCCAAATACATCGAGCTAACTCAACATACCATGGTCTCAAAATGATGCAAAGGCCAAGTTCTAAAGTTTACAAGCTACCAACACACTCATAATTTGGTGGATTTGGGGTAAAATTTTGGAAACAGATAAGGCTAATCTCACCATATAATATCAAGGGTTATATGTGCTCTGCTAAGGTCTAATCTAGTTAGGTTAAGAAAAACATGTCAAAATTTTAAAATGACATAATTTTCAAAATAAACTAAAAAACGAGGGTAAAATAAAGTTCAAGAGACAATTCTACTCGCGTCCCCCCACTTGAATTGTACAAAGTCCCTTTTGTACTAAACGTTAAATAAAGGTAAAGAGAAAAGTAGAATTAGAGCGAGAACTTCCCTAAATTTGCTCCAAAAGAAAGAAGGCTAACTTAAAAAGAGTCGCCTTCAGATAAGCATCCATGAGCAAACTTCAATCCCAAAATCACTACCGACAAGCATAATTCTAAAATGAAAATGAAAATAAACCTAACTCACTTTCAGATGAATCACAGCTTGCATTTAGCATATGCAAAGTTTTTAAACCACTTGTGTGTCCCAAGGACGAGTGTAGTCTCGTGAGGGTTTACAGGGAACACATCCACAAAGTTCATTTAAAACTAATACAAGGTTATGTCTTAAAATGAAAGAAGTAATGTAGAGGATAGTTACGCCATAACTTAAAAAAGGAGTTACCAACTAGGAAAACCCGCATATGCGCAGCAGTGTAGCTGCAGAATTCATCGAGATGGGATTACGCCAATTGGTAGTGCATCCAAGTTCTCTACATAGGGCTTGTTACGGCGTAACCATGAGAATGAGTTACACCGTAACTCATGTCGATCAAGATGCTGCAAAGAACAACTTTTCTTCGTTTCCTCGCAAAAATGGTTAAAAACACAAAACCCAACTAAAATGGAAATAAAACAAAAGAAATGGATAATTTGGGTTGTCTCGAAAAGAGCACTTTTCTTTATTTACGGTCTTTGTTAGACTCAGAGCCTCGGGCTTTAGAGTGGCCTTTGGTCTTGCCAACTTCCTCCATGTCCTTCATCAAGTTATGTCCACCCAAGCATTGGTAGTAATGCAGGGAGGTATTCTTTGGTCCCCATCTTCCAAACTTTAATTTTTCGTCCGGCCCCAAATGATACCTAGTGAATTCGTATCTTTCGGCAACAATCGGTGGTGGTTTTTTATATTGAATCCCAAGAAGCTTGCACCTCCTTTGCTCATACTCCTCATCTTCTAGGTCAGTTATATTTGCTTTACATCGTGGCTCCTGGTGATCTATGATTCCATTTATATCGTAATCATTGGAATTGTTTTGAATTGAACTATCCATATGCCTATACTTGCAATCTTCTCTTGTGTCCACTTTGTCAGTATTTATTGAGTTACCCGTATCTTGAGGAGTCTCTTCATCCGTATTATCTTCGTTCATGCAGTCCTTCCAAATTTTATTTTTAGTGGACGTATCCACTTTTCCATATTTGATTTTGATCCAATCGTTAAATCTTAATCTATCTGACCATTATACCTCGTTCTCCTATTGTCGTTGTTAAATTCCATAGAAATTCGTCAACTCCTACTCTATTGGCACTACTTCCTCCATTACAGTTGTCATCGTAAGGATCACAGGAGGCCCAAGAATCCCCATCAATGGTTCTTATTATTTCACACCAATGCTTTCGATCAATGAGTCCATGATCCGTGGTTGAATTATTTGTTGCTTCATGATTATTTTCAGAGGTTTCAACGAGGCAAAGATTAGTCCATATTTTTCTTTTATCATCATTCCCAACCTCCCATACACCGATTCATCCAAGCTTCGAATGTTATTTCTTTGTCATTGGTTGAGGACCATAAGTACTTGTTGTTTTTACTTTTCTTTGTCATGTCCACCGTCACAGACGTCCACATAAGGGCCTAGAGATCATATCCTTTATCGTTGTCAATAGGGATAGCCTTACACCAATGGTATTTTAATTTGGGAAAGTACTTGTTATCCACTTTCAACCGTGCCATATGTTTTCGTGACTTCCTTCGAGCGTTATCGCTGCATTTTTCCCTTTGTCGTGTTCTTTTACTTTCCTTCCTCGCATTACGATCATTAGTAGCACGTTGTTTGTGTGTGATAGTGGAAGGAATAGTTTTGTTTTTCCTTTCTTGATAACACAAACAGCTTCGGACGTGGTGACATTTTCCAACGCCATCCATATTCGTGGTAAGCTTCCTATAGTTGATTTTAATGTAATGATTTTTTGAAAACATTAATCTTTTAACTCCGCGAAAGGGCGCATATGCCCAAAATTAATGGAATGTCGAGATCTTCTTCCATGTCTAAAATAACAAAGTCTACGTAAAGAGTAAAATTATTGATTTTGATGAGCACATTCTCAACTATCCCTCCTGGTATGCATCGCTCTATCACCTACAATAGTCATGCAAGGTATGATAGGACCAATGTTTAATTTTACATGGAAATGGCATGATACTAATACTACCCCTAGGTCACTAAGGCATTGATATTATGTAAATTTTTAATAGAGCAAAAGGAGAATGAAACTTCCCTCGGTCTTTTTCCTTAAGAGGGATTCATTCAGATGACTACAAAGCATCGGCGCTCAACATTACTTCATTCTCTCAAAATCTTCTATTTCGTGATGTTGTTCTTCCTTCAAAGCTCATGTTGTCACATTTTATTATAGGTTGTTTTGGAACGGAGAGCTCTCTCTTTATCGTACTCGAAAGGGGTATAGAGAGTTTTTGCAGAAAATATGGCTTTTACTGAAACTATCATCACAATTGTCTTGATTACTTTCATTTCCCATTATCCCGGGTTCCTTTTGTTTTCCGCATTCTCATGCCGGTGCAAGGAGAGTGGTTCTTGTTTTGAAATTTTTGAACAAGTGCCTCGTTGGCTGTCGCTTATTATCTTCTTCCAGATACTTATTTATTGATTCCTCGAGTGAAGAACTTCTTGTTTTGAAAGAATCCTGGTCATAACCTTGATGGAAGGGTTTTCCTTCTCCATACATAACCTTTTTTATTCGGGGGCTTATATTTTTCATAGGGCAATCTATGGTTAAGTCCCCTCCTTCACTTATATTGCATTCCTACTCGAATAGCATGCACATTTTCCTGGAGCTTCTTCATATCTGTTAGGATCGTATTAATGGAAGATTTTGTGAATCGGGAGGTCGGGGAAGATGGAAGAACACCATCTTCAAGTTAGAGAGAGAAGCTAGAGAGAGAAAGGAGAATACTAGGTGTTTTATTTATGAAAGATGAAATTACACTAATGAGACTCACCCCTCCATGGAAGTATGGAGGGGTATTTATAGCCTACCACATACATGATTATTACATAATGACATACCTAGTCCATGTGTTTGGCTAAATGAGATAGATAATGTAATTCCATCAATGTCGTTCCATTTACGAGTTAGGAGCGATTCCAACAATCTTACCCCAATGGGACGACATAAGGGATTACTTACAACATTTACTACAAATATAGAAAACAAATAAAGAAAGATCTTCATAAGCTCTTCAAGTACTGAGGATGATGAAAGTTTACGCACTTTGTCTTCTTCTTGTACCTCGACTTGAGAATTGTCTCTTTACTATAGGAAATGATGTAATATGCATAAATTGGATTAACTTTTCCACCATGCCAAGATGTCTTTAGCTTCTCCATAACTCCTTTTGTCAGTTTCTAATCAGCTTTCCCCAAACCGACAAACCGCTTCAATAGATTCGAACTTTGATGTAGTGAACATTTCCTCTAACTTTTGAAATTTTCAAGACGCAATGAATTTGTAAAAGAACCATAAGCAAAAATCGACTTGTTGCGGAAAATCCGTTTGGGGGTAACATGCAAGAAATCAACAAGATCTTCTCACATATGTAGATGCTTCACACCAAACAAAACCACGAAGATCTAAATGAAACGACTTCCCCTGAATATTGCGGTCTATCGGAATAATAGTTACCGCGAATCGCAATTACCATAAAATGACCGTGTGTGAGGCATCATAACATCCTATTTAGGTAACTTCACACACGATAACTCAGTGAAAGTGAGACGATAACACCAACTTGAGAAATTTTAACCATCGATCGTCTTCATTTCTTCCGATTGAAGAAATTCATGAAAGGAGAGGGTTTTCAAAAAATCAAAACAACAAAGAAGCGCACACCACCTATACCTCTTCCGATTTTCAATGTAATCATACACCACGTATTCGATGATGAATTGGAGACATCGAAACCATGTATGCTCAATTAATCGAACAAGTGTGAAGTACCAAAAATATCATGTTAGAATCAATTGTTGATAAGACTTCTCTACTCATGTATACTCTTCTCATTTAACTCTTTACCGACCCCATTATCATTCGGACGGCTTGTAGTGACTACCGATGGAAAACCCAATATGACAAACTTGAGACTCAAGTAGTATAACCCAACTTGTGACTTAAACTTGCACTATTGTCGCGACGAAGAACCCTTTTTCTTAACTCCATCGAAAAAAGGTAAACTTAAAGTTACTCAAATTATCCACACCTTAGTGTGACACTTGAGCACAACAACGTAACTCCTTAAAAGTGATAGTTATAAGCTATGAGCACAACAACGTAACTCCTTATATCAAAGTTCAACTAGATAACTCAAGTTTTGTCATTCAAACGTTAAAGCTCTAACAAGGATCTCAAGAATCATGCATCCAATCAACCCCGATATCTTCAGATACTAAGTACACGCACCCGTGATATCCCACTTCAAGCTCAAATAAATAATAGTGAATTCACGCCGTAGTCACATCTTACGGTTACGTGCTCAAAACTAGCCTTCATTAACGATTTAAATGAACTTGATAATGGTTTTCCCGATCTTGTCAAAAACGTATCCCGGTGAAAATTTAGAATACCAAAATACCAATTTTTAAAATTAAACTTAAAATTTTGTATCCCAAAAATTCTTTAGAGAACATTTGGATACCACAATTTTCACCTATTTCGTTTGATCCGTATATGTCACAGCCCAATATTAATTAATGCCATAAGCCCAAGTAAATTCGTGCAAGCCCAAATCCACTATCCACGGTTAAACCAATCCATACCATAATATCCTTAGTATAAGACACATTATCTTTTAAGATAACCCTATTGATAAAAATTATCTGCGCCCCCATCAAGTTTATTCACACATATCAAAAACACAAGCTTGACACCAAATCCATCTGCATCTATGATCAACTCAAAACGTAATCAACTCATCAGTTTCATCATACTCTAGATCAATCAATCTTCTCACAAATCAACTAACACAAACGCAAATAGTACCACACCCTAACCCATGTCTATGTTTTATACACAATCCGACACAATAACTCGTTTTAAAAGGCTTCATGATCTTTTGAAGGGTAATGGGTAGGTTCTAATTATGTTTTTGTTTTCGTGTTTTGTTTAATCCGAAAGAAAGGGAAGATGACAACATAGTTGTTGTTGTCTTTTACTTTTATGATTTTCGTATATTAAAGAGACGCAAAGCTTCAAAATTGATATGTGAAGTATAACGTTCACGCACTGGGAACAAAGGTGAACATGCTGAGATCTTGTTGTCTTACGTTGGGAGTTGAATTGTTGACAGTTCATGTGATGTAATTTAGGGATTTAGGTTAGTAATGGATTTGTTATTTGTTGGTGTTATTAATGAGATTGAATATAGGGTAGTTAGATACTAATGTTGGATTTGGTCATTGGCTGAGATGTTCTCATTGAAACATCAGTACATGTGATTTTGAGCTTTAACTTGGACCTGTGATGATATGGTAAACTGAGGTCTAACGAATGAGTAGTTTGGTATTTTGTTTTGGTCGTTTGGTCATACTTTCTTCTTCTTCTTCATTTATGTCCGGACTTTTATGCGTAAAGGATGCTTACGCGTAAACCACCTTATGCGTAAGATATTTCTTATGCGTAGGGTCTTATGCGTAGGATTCTTAGGTGTAACCAAAAGGTTATGCGTAAACCAGGCTACGAGTAAGCAAGGCTTATGCGTAAAAAACTTATGCGTAACAGTCCTTACGCATAACTTCACAGTTATGTGTAAATATCTCTGAAGATGCCTCCTTAGGCGTAAAACAAGGGTTTTGACCCGTGTTGACTTTTTTCCGGGGATGTATTTCGACCAAAACTCTGTCCAGATTCATTAGTAACCAAGAAAAAAGCATAAGAACTGCTTTCTATTGTCACGTTTAGACCCTGTTTGACCACTCAGAAACTGACCATATGGACCACTTTTTCACTAGATGGTACAAAAGAAACATTCACAATATGAAAAAAGGTTAAAACTGATGACTTTGGACAATGACCACAAATGTAACCTTTGACATAAAGCATGTAACTTTTATTTAAGACCATACAAGATAAATAAAAACTGTTACCAAAGTAATAGTGAATATTTTAGATTCAAAAAAAGATGGTAAAACAGTATTTAAAAGAACGAATTTTTTTTGACATGAACATCACACAAATCAACCAAAAAGCTAAACCGACCTTGCTCTTGATACCAATGTTAGGATCGTATTAATGGAAGATTTGGTGAATCGGGAGGTCGGGGAAGATGGAAGAACACCATCTTCAAGTTAGAGAGAGAAGCTAGAGAGAGAATGGAGAATACTAGGTGTTTTATTTATGAAAGATGAAATTACACTATGGACTCACCTCTCCATGGAAGTATGGAGGGGTATTTATAGCCTACCACATACATGACTATTACATAATGACATACCTAGTCCATGTGTTTGGCTAAATGAGATAGATAATGTAATCCCGTCAATGTCGTTCCATTTACGAGTTAGGAGCGATTCCAACAATATCTCTTCCAAGGTTTTCCAATTTGCTTGTGATGGCGGCAATGCTTATGAGACCTCCTCTCGTCTGTGCTTCTCCTTGCCTCCATCGCATATTTTGAGAGTGATCGGCAAGTTTTTGAATGGCTTCAATAGCGAGAGCAGGAGTCATACCCGGAATTGGTCCTTGGTAGTCCAACATTTGTCTTGTAGTCATATTGATTCCTTTGTAAAAGATGTTGACTTTTTGCTGGTTGTTTAGATCATGCGTGGGACATTTGTAGAGGAGATCATTGTATCTTTACCAGGCTTGATACAATGTCTCACCATCTTCTTGCTTGAAATTATGGATCTCCAAGAGCTGGTTAGAAATCTTCGATGGAGGACAATATCTCTGGATGAAGTGTTTCTTTAGAAGAGCCCAAGTATTAACTACCCCGGCGGAAATCTTCGATCCATCTCAGCGAGAGTCATGGGAACACCTTTGCATAACAAATAGTCATGAGACACACCGGAATGTTGAAAAGGCTTGCATGATGTACAAGACATTCTCAACGTGCTCACGCATCTTCGTCCTCGCTTCCCGAAAAAGGTACTAGACGAAGCCTCATAAATTGGTCTTTTATTTTAAAACGGACATCGCCTAATAGCCGGTCTTATGAGCCTCGGCCCTTTCTTCTTTGTAACGCCAAATATTCCTCGAGAGTGAGGTCATCAATGTTAATAAATTCCATGGTACCTGAAACTTGAAAAGATATCGTGAGAATTTGAGAAAATTTCAAAACAAAACAAAAATGAAAGACTTGATAGAAATCCTAATATAACTCCCCGCGGCGCTAAAACTTGATGCGTGTTTCATCGACATGTTTTAATATTCATAATTACTCGTTATACCTATGGTTCACTAATGCACTAACAGGCGTAACCCGGGTCGGTGTAGTGTAGTATTCAGAAAGCGGAGGTCGCCCCAAGAGTTATGTGTTGATTTATACTAAGTCTAGGTGTCATGATTTTAATATGATTTCGAGGAATTAATTAATTAACTACTAAAGCAAATAAAGGCAAACCTGTGATCAATAGAGGAAAGTGGTGCTAACCTAGTTATTCATCCTAACTGGTAATGTTTACGTCTCATTACTTCCAACTTCAGTGGGTCAAAATCGAGGACAACATTTAGTGCCTTCTCTAACTCATCGAGAAAGAGCCACCATAGAGAAGTCGTGTCCCTCATAAGTCTAGTTGTTCCGGTCCCTGCCAAGTCATTAAGTTCCGCCATGTTAGATTTATAATAGTGAGTGCCGCAAGGCCTAGATCTTAGACACTCACCCCTAATTCTTAAGTTCATCAAACGGTAGGTGATCGCTTGGTCAAATCGCACAAGTAGAAAAAGGGTCGCCGATTGTTCATATCTCCTAAGCAACTAGCCTCTACCGCCATTCAAAACTACCCAAACAAGGTAGTCGCAATAAACTATGCATGCATACACTTAAAATAATTATATCGGAACCAATAAACACAAACAAAACAATTAAGGAATCATAACTAGGTAACACCAAGAGGTGCTTATCATATTAACCATACAAATCAATTCAATGTTTAATGTTACTTGGTACATGAATCGAAAGTAAAGAAAAGATAAAAGCTAATGCATATCGTGGTTGGTTTCTCCTTGGAGATAGCTCTGCATGTCTAGATTCCTTTGGCTTCTTCTCACATTCCTGATTGTTGTGTGTGAAATGGGATAATTTGAAATGCCGGAAATCATGGGGTATTTATAGGACGTCTTGGTTATGCGTAACTATTAAAAGAGTTACGCCGTAACATATAATTCTTCGTAAATTGCACTAATAATGTTGGTTCTGGCGTAACCTCGTGAAGGAGTTACCGTATCTTCAATAAATCTTGGTTACAACCAGTTGATGCATGAGTTACGGGCGTGATTCTCGTAAGGAACCTCATTTGACCTATGGTTATGTAATCTTTGGGAGAGTTACGTCGTAATCTCGATAAGTTGGTTTTCCTCGAGTCACGCTTTAGTTACGGCGTAATGTAGAGAGAGTTACCGTAACTTCTTCAAAGAGCATACTATGATAAATCTTTAATAAACTCCAATTCCACGCTCTTTAGCTCCAATGCTCGTAATTTACCTGAAAGTGGAATATAATGTAAAACAAGCATAAATCTATATAAATGATATAAATTACAAGCATTTATCGGAATTGACACTAATATTCGTGATAATTTGATGTTATCAAATATCCCCCACTTGAACTCTACTTGCCCTCAAGTAGACCTTATTAGATAGATTCCTAAAAAGATATCTTCCATTACCGGAAAATATAAGTTTACAAATCCCTTATGCTAGAATAAAACAAAGCCAACACCTCATCGAAATGGGAAGAAACACTCAATCTCTCAACTATTCTAAGTGTCAATTTCGGTGATCACTAATCGCACAGCGTCATAGGATGTATTCAATCATAAGCTTTACGGTCACACAAATCTCCACCACTAGACTTAAGGACAAAACAATTCTCGAAGGAAATATGGGTAGACACGACAAGGGTTAAGTGATTGTCATTACTAACATGTCATGGCGAAGTGGACAAAATAAATGATACATGACCAAATCCATGGCAAGAAACCAAAGATTGCTCATTTGCATCACCTAGAAACGCTTCATGACTAAAGGGTAGGATAAGACATGGGATATATATATAGTGTAAAAATAAAATCAAGATAGTCTAAATCTATAACCAAGTCATCGCCACTTACCGTCCGCCCAAAGTTCAAGCTTCGAAGTTAAGAAACCGGATAGTGATATACTAGGTAGATGTGTCGTTAGAGGACGTCATGATGGGCACACTACCTTTTCTCCAATCAAGCAGATAGTCTAAATCTCTAAGAGAAATTCGATAGTTTACGTAGGGTTCCCTGTGAGAATGAAACAAGCTTCTGTCGAGAGAAACTTGAGTGGCTAACAAGGTTTAGTGCATTGCGTCACTGGGTCAATGACGACTTTAATCTTCAATACCGGGTGTCATCTAGTGACAATCAAGTAGTATATGAATTGAACCCTGTCTCCCTAAGTTGAATAATTTGGAGGGCAATTTATTTTCACCCTTTTCTTTACTTTTCTTTTTAATTCTTCAACTCCTTCTTTCTCCGATTCTCATTTTCTCCTTTTTATAATCATTGGTGGTGTCCTTGAGTAGATTCCTCCGGCTATGGCGGATCATAGGACGTTTATCCTAACCTTAGTCACTTTATAACTCCATGACTATCCTATGTTGCCATAAAACCATTTTCTCGAAAATCTCTCAAAGTGTTTATGAATGAAAACATGTTTGTAATACTTCAAGAGTTTTGCATTTTTAGAAATACTCCCCCTCCACATGTGTTTGACAGAATCTACACAAAGGAGGGTAGAGCTCTCACTTTTGAATTGATTGACTCCTGATAGACAATTCCCCTGAGACACGGTTACATTGCATAGTTAAAGAGATGCATTGTCGACTTTTAGGTGACAACTATTCTAATAACTACCTTGAAGGTGGACAAACCTTGAAAGGTTGTCAAACCCGTCAAAGTTCATATCTATCAAGAGTTTCTCGAATAGGTACGATCTACTCGGATAAGTCTTGGAAGACAAATCTTTTCGATGTATGACAGTTCAAATCTTGTCAATTCATGGGTTAAGTCTTAGCACACGCATATTCAATCGCAATCCAACATATTTGTATCACATAATTGTTTCTCCCCCTCAAAAATGGCATATAAATGTTATTTTTGATGAAATGTTGATATCGAATATGACCATTTCGAGTTTTGTGGGAAGATTTTCACGAAGAACAATTTGTGAACAAAGATTTTTAGCAATACTCCCTCAAAAGTAATACTAACTTTGAGGTTTTGAAAACATAGGGAAGTACTTGTCCTTTTGAGCAAAACTTGAAAATGATTAAAGTTTTAATTAGTTTTACTAAAAGTAAAGCAGCTTCCTTTATAAGGATCGATATGCATCACGGTGGTCTTTCTTTACAAATACGGGTTGTACAATGTTATGTGTGCACAAGCCATTGTGAATATACAAATCAAACAATCCAAATAATCAATCAAGAGTGTCGAGGAGTACCAAACAATTATTCAATAAGACCCGTAGTTCTCTTCTGAAACGTTGTATCGATAAACTCTCTGTCTTCCGCTTCCACATAGCTCTCTAATCTCCTCAACGATCCCGATGAAACATCCTTTCATCCACCTCGTAATGTTCTTTAGCTCCTTCTGTCCTTTGTGTTCCACCTCTTCTTTGACCCAATGCCTTCCTTAATATCCTTTAACCGCAACGCTTAACCCATCAAGAACCATTTTCAACGTGTGATCTTTAACTTATGAACCGTCGTCGCTACATGCCATGAAGCAATTGTGGTGAAGTTCATCACGTAAACAACACAACTTGGTTTCTTCAAGAGATGGTGTTGGGATAGTTGGTTTATGTTGGGAAAGTGTAATGCTGTAAGTTGGACTTATACTTACGGTATGATTCACCAAGTGGATATCTTCCCACGTTCTTGGATCACTTTGATTCAATGAATATCGGGTAAAGTCAGGATGTAATTTGAATGTTGGTGGAGCATTGTCTCATCCGCCCCCTTAGTAAGATACATATCTTGAGTTGTCGTTGAGCGAAAATCTCGAAAATCACCTAGTGAAATCATATTCTTTTTCATCCGTGTTTGACTTGATTTCCTTCAAGAAAGAATAATCCCATTTCAGAAGACAAAGTGGCATTCATGATAGCAACCATCTTCTTATCACTATATAGACTTGACCAGAACTTAAAACAACAAACTTCTTGGTGGCTAATTGAATTAATACTTAGCGTCATAGCATGTCCACCACTTTGTCAACGAACATTTTGGTGGCTTCTTCCTCGATGGCAACATTGGTGGAGAAGATTGCAGCTGGAATGTTGAAGGTTAGTGATGTATCATTGAAGGATATTGGATTTCACATACACATCAAACCATAACACAAAGTAGGCGTATAAGTGGAATTCTAGAGAGAAAGTTAGAGGTTTAGGGAACTTAGTGAGAGAAAGAAAATTCTTATTATGAGCTCCAACTCTCTACCAGTAGAGAGTATTTATAGTTCACAATAAAACGCCACACAACGGGACAATGCGGGATCTGCAGTGGGTAAAGACCCGTCTCCTAACGGTGTTACTAAACTAAATACTACTTAACACTTAAGTACTATGACCACGAGCCTAAAGATTACATATACTTGAGGTGACTCTTTAATACACCGAATTTCTAATTCTAACAATCTCCCAAGGGAGGCACCTCAAACATTTACTAAAATGACATTGAATACAATCGATATTACATTAACAATTGATTTGCATTCTTGATGTAGTACTTTGCTTGGCTCAGAGTCATTGATTCCACTCATTGCATGTTTGTTAATCCAAG
>OU343220.1:229877355-229941022 GCA_910596185.1 Chrysanthemum makinoi
TCTAGAACCCTAAATATTTCTACTTGTTCTTTGGTAAGTCCTTTGGTTTTGTGGTGTTTGGGAATGTAGTTAAGGGTGTCTTTGTGATCATAGAATCTTGCGGCTACCATGGTTATTCCTAAGGACAAGAGTTAATATGTTAAAAAATGAGAATAAGTTTTAACGTTTTTGGTTCTAGTGTGTGCCTATATGAAAACAATTTGGAGTTGCGGTTATCTCGACTCATTTTATGCACAAAGATGGTTTTAGTGGGGTGTTTGGCAAATACCATGATAACCCAAATGCTCCTAATTCAATGTGGCTTCATTTGAATATACCCGAGAATGCATATTAATGCTCCTAATTCAATGTGGCTTCATTTGAATATACCCGAGAATTCATATTAGTTATGCAATACCTTTAGTATTCAAGAGCATGCAAATATGAAAATTTAACGTTTCTATTTGTATTAGCAATGAAAAAAATTGTTTTCCTACAAGTGAGAAGCTTTTCAAAATTTTTGACATGGGGTGTTTGGTTGTTTGAATAGGGCCTTATATTCATTATCTATCAATTAGTGGGAAGCATGATTTGTTTATGCAATATGATAATGTAGTACCTAATTTCAATGACTAGTTATGCAATTTGCCAATTGAATTCATATTTGGTATAAAAGCATACATAGAACCCCATGTAATGATTTGTGATAGTTTTGTGCATAAATAAGAATCCTAGACTCAGAATTAAGAGATGAAATGTAGTTAGGATACTTACAATGATGTTATCTTCAGTGATTAGTGAGTGGGAAGATGACAATAATGAGCTTGGTTTAAGTTTTACACGTTTTGGTAAAGTGGGTTTTGAGGAAGAGGATGATTTGTATATAGCAGTTTTGCTTCTGTAGACACCACAGACCAGACGGCACCAAAAATTTGGTTCCGTCTTTGTTATCGTTTGGTGCCGTGGCTACAGTAGCAGGTACAAGACAAATTTGTTTAGTTTTGACTATTCTAATATTTTGGGCTATGTTTATCCTACATGTTTGGTTCCATTAACCCTAAACCAAGTCTAAGAAGATTAAAAGGTTCTCATTTAAGAGGCTTAGTTAAGATGTCGGCAATGTTGTCTTCGGAGGATACTTTCTCGATTGAAATGTTTCCTTTTTGAACATTGTCGCGAAGAAAGTGATGGCGGATTTCAATATGTTTTGTACGAGCATGTTGAACGGGATTCTTGCTGAGATCGATGGCTCCTTTGTTGTCGCAAAGTATCACAATGTCGTTGAGATGAATTCCATAATCTACGAGAGCTTGCTTCATCCAAAGAGCTTGTTGACTTGCCTTTCCGGCTGAGACGTACTCGGCTTCAGTAGTTGAAATGGCCAAGGCCGTTTGCTTCTTTGCAAACCATGAGGTAAGACAATGTCCAACAAAAGTGCAAATACCACTTGTACTTTTTCTATCGACATAGTCACCAGCATGATCCGAGTCGGCATACACTATGGTTTCTACACCCGTTCCTTTGGGATACCATAATCCTAAGCACGTTGTTCCCTTAATGTATCTAAAAATCCTTTTTCAGGCTTCTAAGTGTGATGCCTTTGGGTTTTCTTGAAAGCGAGCACATAGACAAACACTAAACATAATGTCGGGTCTACTAGCCGTAAGATAGAGTAGGCTACCAATCATTCCTCTATATTTAGTGTTATCTACGGATTCACCTTCCTCATCCTTGGTTAGTTTAGTGTCCGAGGACATGGGAGTTTTAGTTGGTTTGGAATCTTCAAGACCAAATTTCCTAAGCATGTCTTTTATATATTTAGATTGGTTAAAAAATATGCCATCTTCTAGTTGTTTTATTTGAAGTCCTAGAAAGAAATTTAACTCACCCATCATACTCATTTCAAACTCGTCGTGCATGATTTTAGAGAAATCATCATATAATTCTTGACAAGTTGATCCGAATATAATGTCATCAACGTATATTTGAACAATGATAATATGTGATTCATTTTTCTTGGTAAAAAGAGTATTATATACTAATCCCATAGTATATTTGTTATCAATAAGGAAAGTCTTAAGTCGGTCGTACCAAGCTTTTGGTGCTTGCTTAAGACCATACAATGCTTTCTTGAGTTTGAAGACATGATGTGGTTTCTCAAAGTCGGTGAAACCGGGAGGTTGAGCAACATACACTTCTTCGTTAATAAACCCATTAAGAAAGGCACTTTTAACATCCATTTGAAATAATTTAAAATCATAGGCAC
The DNA here is from genome assembly GCA_910596185.1 of Chrysanthemum makinoi. NCBI lineage: Eukaryota > Viridiplantae > Streptophyta > Magnoliopsida > Asterales > Asteraceae > Chrysanthemum > Chrysanthemum makinoi. The sequence continues at coordinate 229,879,601 of OU343220.1, forward strand.
ATGCATAAGCAAGCAATATTCTAATAGACTCAAGCCTAGCTACCGGTGCATAAGTTTCATCATAATCAATCCCTCTTGTTGATTATAACCTTGCGCTACAAGCCTAGCTTTGTTTCTAGATACTATCCCATTTTCATCCATCTTATTTCGAAAAACCCATTTTGTTCCAATTATAGTTTGATCTTTAGGTTTTGGAACTAATTTCCAAACATCATTTCTAACGAATTGGTTTAATTCTTCTTGCATGGCAATAACCCATGATTCATCTTTTATTGCTTCATTTATGGTTTTTGGTTCAATGGTGGATACAAAGCAAAAATAATTACTTTGATTTTGGGCTTGTGACCTTAAGGTTCTTTGATTGAGTTGTCCTATGACTTTTTCTAAAGGATGACTTTTAGATTCTTTGATGTTGACAATTTCTTTATTTAATGGTTCATCTTCCTTGTTATTATTAATTATTTCTTGACCTTCTATCATTTGACTTTCAACTAAGTCATCATCTACCAAAGGTGATGTCTTAGAGGGAGGTGGACTTTCGTTGAATGTTATGTTCAACGATTCCTCGACTATCATTGTTTCTTTGTTTAGGACAATGTAAGCTTTACTAGTTTGAGAGTAACCAAGAAATACACCTTCATAAGACTTTGGGTCAAACTTGGTGAGATAATCCTTAGTATTAAGAATAAAGCATTTACAACCAAAGACTCTAAAATATCCTAACGTTGGCTTTTTACCTTTATAGAGTTCATATGGTGTTTTGTTTAAGAAAGGACGTATTAAGACTATATTCAAAATATATGTAGAAGTGTCAACGGCGTTACACCAAAACTTTTGAGGAATGTTTTGTTCATTAAGCATTGTTCTACTCATTTCTTGAATTGTTCTATTTTTACGTTCTACTACTCCATTAGATTGAGGTGTTCGTGGAGCGGAAAAGTTATGTGTTATACCATTTGTATCACAAAAGTTTCCAAATTGAGTTTCGTTGTCAAATTCCCGACCATGATCCGTACGGATCGACACAATTTTGATACCTAGAAGATTTTGAATTTTCTTGCTAAGTATTTCAAATTTATCAAAAGCTTCATTTTTGGTTTTCAAAAACAACGTCCAAGTAAACCTTGAATAATCATCTACTATGACCAAAGTGTATAAGTTGCCTCCATAGCTTCTTATAGCGGATGGTCCAAACAAGTCCATATGTAATAATTCTAGACACTTAGATGTGGACACCATATTTTTAGATTTGTGACTACTATGTGTTTGTTTACCAATTTTGCAAGCGTCGCAAAAGTGTTGGTCATATTTAAGTTTTGGTAAATTCCTAACCAATTCTTTTGAAGATAGGTTTTGTATAAGTCTCATATTAGCGTGACCTAAACGTCTGTGCCAAAGAGATGAGCTATCATCTAATGTTGTTAGGCAAAGTTTGTCATTGTATGTTTTATCTATTTTCATGACATATATGTTATTTTTCCTAACTCCTTTAGCTATGGTGATACCATCTTTTAGTATTTTACTACCATTTTCATCAAATAGCACTTTATACTTTTTATCACATAGTTGGCTAATACTAAGTAGATTAAATCCTAACCTATCCACATGAGCAACATTTTCAATAGTTAGGGAGTTATGAGCGATCGTACCTTTGCCAATAATTTTGCTTTTGAGATTGCTACCCAAAGTGACATTACCTCCGTCATACTCTTGGTATGATGAGAAGAGACTTTTGTTGCCCGTCATGTGTCGTGAGCAACCACTATCTTTTATCCATTCATCAGGTTCCAATCCAACTTTCAAGCATACCTAAGAAGCAAATAACTCAAGCATTTGGTCCCCAATATCTCATGGGTCCATTTGGGTTACACATACCATTTATTTGATTCATGTATGGAAACGATGGGTAAGAGTTCCATGGCATGTAATCTGGAGTTTGATATGGTCTAGGAAAGTTTTGATTCCAACCATTGTGTTGGTAGTTGGGTTGTACGTTGTGGTTGCTCTTAGGAAAGGGCGTTTGGCAAAAGGAGTTTTATATCGTTGTTGAGTAGTTTTTGATCTAAATTCATTTTGACAAGTCCTACTCCTGAAGTAACGGCTGGTTTTAGTTTAATACTATTATTGGTTTTCTTTGTTATTTTAACAAATTCAGTACGGTCCGTATTGCGAACATTCTGTTCTGCTGAAGTACCCACGGCACCATTTTGCACAACGGACGGAACCCTTATTTTGGTTCCGTCTGGTCCGTGCTGTACTGCAACAATTTTGACAGAATGTTCATCCTTTTCGGCCGTTTTATTTTGACTCTTTGGAATTAATACTTCATTAAAACCTAGCCCATTCATGTCTCCTGGTGTTTTATGAATTTTAACTATTTCATCGGCAAGAGCGATGTTCTTGTTAAACCTTTTAAATTTAGAATTGTTTTATATTAAAATATCTTGTGTGAGCTTTAGTTTTTCTATTTCAAGTTTAAGCTCTTGACATGATTTACAATCATCGTCATTTGCTTTTCCTTTTTCTAGTCGTTTTGCTTTTTCTTTTAACTCATAAACTTCATTTTCCAAAAATTCCTTTTTGGTTTTTAAAAATTTATTTTTAGTTATGATTTTAGACTTAGCTCACATAATTGATTATATTGTTTTTGCAAAGTGTCATCATCAATAGAAGAATAAGAAGAGTCGGAAAGTACCTCATTTGACTCATGTGCCATTAGAGCGATCTCTTCCTTGCTTGATTCTTCATCGTCTTCACTATCACTCCAAGCACCACTTACAAAAGCTCGTTGAGTTTTGCTTTTAGGTGGCTTGGGACATTCTCCTATGAGGTGACTTGCATCACCACATCTAAAACATTTTCTTTCACCTTTTCCCTTCTTGTCATCCCGATCCTTTCGGAATGGCTTCTTTTCTTCTCGAGGTTGTCTTACGAACTTTCCTCTTCTTCTAAAGAACTTCTTAAAATCTCTAACGGCCATGACATATTCCTCATCTTCGCTACGGAGCAAGATTCGTCATCATCACTTGATTCCGCTTTTGCTTTTAGAGCAACGGATTTGAATTTCTCCCTTTTTCCTTTGATGATCTCCGAATCTTTCTCCATCACCATTTCGTGTACTTTGAGGTTACCGATCAACTCGTCTAGTGACATTATTGAGAGATCTTTTGATTCCTCAATGGCGGTCACTTTAGCTCTCCATTTGGGATGGAGTGCTCTAAGAAATTTCCTGACAAAGTTCTTACTACGAAAAGATTCATCAAGTGCTTTAAGTGATGTAATAATAGTGTTAAAGCGAGCAAAGCCACAATCAATGGTTTCATCTTCAGGAATAACAAATTGTTCATATTGTTGAACAAGAAGATCAATTTTGTTATCCTTGACTTGTGAATTACCTTGATGTGTAACAATTAAAGATTCCCAAATATCTTTGGCGGTTTCACACATAAAAATTCTTTCATATTCTTTTCTAGGTAAAGCATTATAAAGCATCATTTTAGCTTCATTATTTTTAGGAACTAGTTTCTTTTGTTCATCAACGGAAATATCCTTTGTTGTAGAACTAAAATCCCTTTAACAATAATAAACCAAAGATCTATATCTTTTGATTTTACATATGTTTCAAAACGGTTTTTCCAATAGATAAATCCATTGGTTTCAAAAAGTAGTGGTCTTTGCATAGATTGCCCTTCTTTAAAGTTTTCAGAATCCATGGATCGTTTCAAGTTTATAAAATACAAGTTATTTTAGAAATTCTTGAGCAATGAGGCTTTGATACCAATTGTAGAAAACTAGAAGGGGGGTTGAATAGTTTACCAATTAAAACTTTGTTTTGAAACTTATTGTAAAGATCAATTGATATTGATCTTAGATATGTTAATGAAATATGCAAGCAATATGTAAGGAGTAAATAAGGAAAGAAATGATCAAACCACAACAAGTTGTTTATAGTGGTTCGGTCTACAAGGACTCTTTTTCCTTGCCCTACTCCACTCCTCGAGTCTCACACTCGAGAGTTTAACTTCACTAGTCAACAAGCTCCTTTCACCGGCGGAGAAAACCTTTACACTTCGCTTACACTATTTCCGACACTAAGCTATATGTCGAGTTCTTTCCAAGGGTACAACCACTCCCACACACAATGTATTTTGAGGACTAAAATACTAACCACTCACACTCACAAGATTATGATGGTTTGATACAACAATGAAGTATGAATCAACACTAGATCATACAACACTAAACAAACAAGACTTCCAACTTCTCGTTGAAGCTTGAAAATGACTTGATCTTCTTTGCTACAAAAGAGATCACTAATATGATATGAAACTGAGTTAGAAAGGTTAGAGAGAAGATATGTATGAGAGTATGTTAGAAAGGGATGAAAAACTACTTGGCTTGGCATTGCTATTTATAGCCAAAGTGGACAGGAGCGTCCACGGACCGCGGAACCCTTAAAAGGGTTCCGCCCGTGTACCATTTCGGTACCGCCGGTCTGACAGTCAAGATATCAAATCTTTGCTAAAGTCAACTCTATCTAAGTGAGATTGTGTAAGATATGAAGAGTACAAATCCACACAAAATATCTAATGAAATCTTTCAATGATTTCCATGATGCATTACATGATGTCATATGTTGTATTTCTATTTTTAGAAATATGCAAGTACATAAGTAGTGTTTGGTTTTAAGAACCTAACACATTCTAAAAACTACTATCATACATAATGATTAGAGTCATATCAAGATGTTACTAATCATAAATGTAAATGCTTGAATGATGAATATATTGTTTGAAAAAGCTTGTTTTAATATCTATTAAACTTGACAAGCTTTAAGCTTTTATACAAATTAAATTTACTTTTGTCGTTAACAAAACTTAGGTAAAGATCAAAAATATAAATAACGTTTAATGACGATATTTGTATTAACAAATAGTCTAAATTATATCAAAGTCCATGTTACGGCTTTGTCGGAGTCAACTATTGACTAAAAAGTCAAAGTAACGCCGTCGTAGCTCAAAGTTGACAATATATATATCAAGTCCCAATTCAAAAGTCATAATAGCGCAATTCAATCTCAAAACAACTCAAACCAATCTCGCCAACCAATAAATCAACCAAATATACTCGAAACCAATGAAATGACCCTAATGGTCATGACACGGTCGCGGTGAAGACCACGTGAACCAAACAAGCTTCTAAAATCTTTTCGGCTCCACGCGTCTCATCCAAACCTCAGCAAAACCAATCAATAAGCTACAAAATCGACCCAACTCGGACCCATGACCCAAGTAGGCCACGTACACCAACTGATAACGCCTAAAATGAACATGTTTTTAGTAGCGTTATTGTTGGTTTTGTGCATGATAATTGGCTATATTTACTCATAACTGTTGAAAAAGTGTAAAAGATGTGTATTGTGTATGTATATGTAGCCAGGTATCACGAATGATAAAGAAATGAAGTTTTTATGCACATTTGGAAGATTCTCGAGGAAGGAAGTCGAGCTAAGAAGCTTTTGGATTCAATGATTGGGAAACACAATGATTTCTAAGTATCTACAGCAAGGAAAGAGCAAGTTTTGCCTTGGAAATCATCAGCGAGAGCAAAGAATGAGGCGTATAACAAGAAAGTCAACAAAAAGTCAAATCAGCAATACCCAGCCGTTCGGTCGTGACCCGTAATCGGATCCGGATGGGCATATGGTCAAAACGCAACCGATCCGGTTGCCATCGCAACCCATCCTGTTGCATGAGCTGCAGTTACACAAAGTTGCATTTATTGTTGCCTTAACTTCCCATAATCATTGGAGGCCGATCATTTCTAGCTATTAACTATTTGGGAACGTAATTTGGTCAGTTGAGCAAGCATACTTGGCTATATAATGAACATAGTCCTAGTTTACTAGGTGTGACACAACCAAAAGTGTATTAGTTTACATCAAAGCTAATACCAACCATATTATTCAGCCCAAAAGCTTAGTTCTAGCTGAAAAACGTCCAGGAGCAAGGAGGGAACAATTCTCATCCATAGTTTTGGTAATTTGGAGTTATACGGTGAATCTAGGTGATTGGAGGCACGTGGTTGCTACAATCCATGAATTCTAATTCTTGTAATCGCAAAAGTTTAGGTATTCTATGAACTTTGTTATGGATTTCTATTCTCTTGAATTATTGGAATTACTTTGTTATGATTTGTTTTTAGTTATTATTATCATGGAGTAGTTTTGGGATATACTTGTGTGTTGGGATGTAGTTAATCATACTAGTATTCTTATATATGATGCATGTATATATGATATTGTTTAAATGATTTTGTTGGAAAAATACTAGTCTTGGTTTGATTTGTTGATAAAACATGTTTTATAAAAAAGGACCGAAAGGATTTCTCTTGTGTTTTATTCGAAAAAGTTGAGTGACAAACTAGTATGGGGATATGGTGATTGACAAACACCATGTTTACTTATTAAAACAAGACTAGGAACATTTTCATCATGAAAGGGTCGAAATATTCGTAAGAACAAATTTAACACGAACATGTTGCAAAAAAATGGAATTTCTAAAGGATAATCATTAGGATAAGGACCGAAAGGATTACCTATATGTTATTGTTCTTAGAATGATTTTTACAAACATATACAATGGTTGAGGATCATTTGCTTATGATTTGTGCATCACATCAAGAGTATACACCAAACCTTCATGAACACTATTTATGATTGACTATAGACTACACACAAGTATATATATTTCTTATTATTGAATTTCACTATAAACATCACTATTTGAGGAAGCCTTGACAAGCTTTCTTGTTGGAATCTTTTCATAAAAACAATTTCAAACACAAAATCCCTTGGGACGATCTCGACTTACCAAACTTTGCTATCACGGACGAGTATACTTGCTCGTATGTGTTAATAGAATTAGATGGTTAAATCGTGTTTATAAATTTTTAAAACTTGCACTACACGTAACACATCAAGTTTTTGGCGCCGCTGCCGGGGATTTTCTTTGATTTTCTGTAAAATTGGTAGTATTGGAATTGAATTTGGTGAAAAGTAAAAAAAAAGTTTTGGTTAAAAGCTAACTGATTCGGTTGCTCTGCAACCGAATCCGGTTAGAGCTACGGAGTGAATTTTTATTTTTGATTTCTTGGTTCTAGTTTACTTAGTGATTTGTGTTATAGTTCATAGAGTAATTTTTGTCATTTTAGATTTTATTTACAGATTATGTCTTGTAGTTTAATGCTTTCTTAGATTTATTTATATTTTCTTTATATTTGTTATTTTTAGATAATTAGTATTAGATTAATTCTAGTTTTAATATTTATGATTAAATAATAATTTTTCAGTTATATGGTTTAATTATCTTTATGGTAGTTTTTAATTGGTAGTTAATATAGTTTTTAGTTTAATGGTTTAATTATTAAGTTATTAATTATCGGTTTATGTAGAGTCTTAATTAATTTAGAGTTTAGTATACTTAATGATTTTTCTTAATTTCAATTAATATTCTGTTTTATTAAAAAATATATATATATATATATATATATATATATATATATATATATATATATATTTTGTCGATCTAGCTGATCGGTTGCAACCCGCAACCGGATCCGGTTAGCTTACTTGGTCTAGTTTTTACCACCAACCGAACCGGTTGGTGAGCCAACCGAACCGGTTGGTGAGCCAACCGATTCGGTTGGAGCTCTCGGTAAATTTTTTAACATTTTTAGATTTTGAGTTTTAACTTATGTTTTTAGTTTTGTTAAGTATCTTAACTTATTTAGTATATGTTTCTATAGTTTGTTCTTATTTTTACTAACTCTAACGCTAATGATTCGGATTTTGTTTTGTATTTGTTTTGTCAGGTTTAGCTAGTTAGTATAGATAGTTTGAGTGGAATCTCGGAATACCTTCTTACTTTGGATGAAATGTTCAAGGATACCGGAAGTTCACTGGAAAAGATTGGAGGTATCTTGGAAGAGAGTAAGAAAGATTTGGGGATTGATACGGTTAATATGGAGGAAACGGGTGAAAACAAGGTTCAACTTCCCAAGAAGGGAAGAGTTGTAGTATTCACACAAGCACCTTTAACGGTGTATGATTCGCCACTAATGAGGTTTGGTACGCCTTGTTGTGTAGAAGGAGTAAGTGCTTGGGACGCGCAACTTAATATGGCTTATGGAGAAAACTACATTTTGGAGAAGGTTCTTGACGAAATTGGTCATGTACGTTTGGACTATGAAGCATATGGAAGAAAGATGGTTAAAAATCTTAAGGTCAATATTCATGGACACATTTTTGAAATAGATTTTGTTGTGTTAGAAGAAGGGAATGCGGATGAACCTAATGTATGTTTTGGTCGAGATTTTCTTGTCACGACCAAGTGTCAAGTTGATTTTGCAATGGGAGAAATGAGGATTAATATAACTGATTTGGAAGAAGGAAAAGGAGTAAACGAGATGCTAGTGGAAGTATGTGCCAACATGGAAGAGAAAGATGTGGAAGTAGTTAAAATGGGGAAAGCAAATCGGAAGAAAACTTCATCAAACAAACTAACCCCAACCACAACCACAAACAAAAATGATTACACACCATCATCACCTCCCACTACAAATACTTTCAAGACTTTAACCGGCAAACAAAAAGAAGCTATTTTAGAAAACCTAGAACAAAAGTTTCTTGAGCTTAATGAAAAGAAACCGGTGATAGAGGTACTTCAAGATTATGTGCTTTACCGTAAGAAATTAAATGCGGTGATGCTAGCAAGGGCTAGGTTGGAAGATAAGAATCTCACGGAGGAGGAGCGAGATAGAATTTTGTTTAGAGGCATGCCACGGAAGGAGAAGGATCCAGGTAATTTTATGTTGCCAATAAAAGTGAATGGGACTACACCAGTTTATGCTTTAGCCGATACGGGGTCAAGCGTTAATGTGATGCCCTATCCATTGTTTATGACTTTAGGTCTAAGTAATCCGCAACCTAATCATTCGAAGCTTACTATGGCGGATAATTCTCAAGCGAAAGCAATGGGAGAGGTAAAGAATGTGAGAGTGCAAATTGGCTATCAACCGTATTTGGCCGATTTTCTTGTCCTAGATATTCCGGTGGACAAGAGTTTACCACTACTATTGGGGAGACCATTCCTACGAACTTGTGGTGCAATTATAGACATGGAAAGAAGCACAATGACTATTGATGATGGGATTTCAAGGCAAACATACTATCCGAAACCAAGAGGACCAACTTTGGAATTTATGGAGGAGTTAGAATGGATGGAAGCAAATGATGATTTGACTTGTTTTGAAGTGGGACGTGATAACCAAGGAAACCCAATGTATGGACCATTAGCTCCGCCTTATTTTGATATAGAGGACGAAATGGAACGTGCATTAGCGGTGGAAGCTTTCTATAACCCATTCAAAAACATACTAGTCTACAAGAAGTTGACCGACGTTTTAGGTTCTTTACCGGTGCAACTTAAGATTTTGGAATGGAGACCCGAGGGGTCGGGCACTTACAAGAGACAAACTGGAGATGGAGAATGACATGTTAAGTTCGATATACTCTGTCCGGATGGAAGAAGATTCATGAGAAAGTTCAAAACTTTTGAAACATTCCGTGAGTTGACCGGAAAATTTCAAAGTGAGGACATCCTAAGACAAGAGTATTTCGAGGAATTATAAGGAGAAGACAAGGGACCATAATAAACAAGCAATTATTTGCTTGAATTTTATGAACTATTTCTTTTTGATTTGATGCATTTAGGATTTTTGTTTCTCATTTCAGTTTTACATTTTTGTTTTTTATGATTGAGGTTATTTGGTTAATGCATTATGACTATGAGTTGTTAGTTGAAGTTTTGGTTTAGTTCATTAGTATGATGAATTGAATTTTTTTTAAGATTGGATGATTGTTGAAATTTCCAAATGGTGGATGAATGTTGTGTGAATCTTTAACATGATTTTTGAGTAAAAAATTGTTGCTTGGAAGGTAAATGCCTAAGTAACATGAAAAAAATGCAAAATTTGGCAAAATGCATACCGAAACGGTTGTGTCCATGACTGAACCGGTTGCATACAAGTATATATATACCAAAACTTCACTTTTCCAGAAAAACACACACTAATTCTCCAGCTGGGTTTTGAAAAATTCGTCCAAGAGAAGCTAATTGAAGATTGTTTAAGTTGTAGGAGAACATCATGGCACCCAAACAAGTAAGCATCTACATTCAATTAACTCAATTGAGGTTTAATTAGAGCATTTGATTCGAATTGTATATTAGGTCACTAATTTGGGGGTTTTTGTTATAATTCGAATTAAGTTGTTATATTTTTGGATTAAGTGGGTAATTGATATAGGAATGCATTGCAAAAAGAATTGTATTGATTGATTCAACATGGATTGAGTATTAGATGATTGAATTTTCGGATTTAATTAGGTTGTGCTTGTGAATCGAGTTAAGTTGCAATTGGTGATTCCTAAGGGTAGATGATGTGTTTTTCTGAGCAATAGATGCCACATTATTGATTAGAACTAATGATTGAAGAATATAGGTCTTATTAGTTGTGTTCTAAGATGATGAATGTGTGATGATTTGAGGTTTGAAAAGCGAATTTAGAGTAATTCAAGGATGTGGAAATCATTGAGGATGTTAGAATGCAATCTAGGAGTGGATTTAACTTAGAAAATTCGAGTGAATAAGGGTTTAAAAGGCAAAAGCCTTATGCAGATTGTAAAACCGATCCGGTTGCGCAGCGCAACCGACCGGTTGGATTTGGCCAAAAGGAGTAACCAATTCGGTTGCTCTGCAACCGAATCCGGTTACCGGTTCTGTGTTGGAAATTTTTGAAATTTTGAAGTGGACCTTAGAGGGTTCCATGAACCTTCCTGTTTGTTCTAACACTCTTATATTGTCTTATATTTATGATTTCTACAGAGAATTGTTGTAGCTAGCTCAAGCTCGAGGGGCATTCCAATGAACCCGATTGTTACAAAGTTTTGTCAAAGGAACGAGAGGAAGAAAGTTAAGTATAGCTTGAAGACGGAAGCAAATGCCAAGTTAAAATTCAAAGATCTCACCGACGGGGAAAAGCATGCTTTCCGGGAAAGATTATCGAAATTGCAAAATAGGACATGTTTAGTTCCGAGGGTGATTGATTGGGATTTGTTTGCGGAGTGTGATTGTGAAGATGAGTTGAGAAGAATGATGCGGACATCTTATGTATATCCAGCGGATGGGGATTCGTTCGAAGATTTGTCAAGGGAAAGAGCATTTAGCATCGATGAAGAAGTCTATCGAGAATGGTGTATGGAGTTCTTTTCAACCATGTATTTTGAAAGAAAGGTGAATGTTCGGAACTTGATGGAGGAAGTTTGTGTTTGGTTTAGGCTTTGTGGAAGGGATCATGCTTACACTTTGCCGGCTTTTGGCGTGGCTCTTGGTTTGTATGAGCCACATGAGGTTAATCATCGATTATTTGAAGCTCACTTTTCGAGGCTTCGGAGGTTTGAAAAAGACTTTCCTAGTATTCCCACTTATTGGAATCGAGTGGGAGATCCTTCTTGCACTAGCTAGGAGGAATGCCGCAACCATCAGGAATCTATTAATGATGATACTTCACAAATTGATAGTGACTGGGCCGTTTAATAGGTATGGAAGCAGGGACAAATGTCGAGGAAACGGACTTATGGGTTATGATGTTGCGGGAGGAAACTAAGGACGGTAATGTTGTTTGGCTGAGATAGCGGTATTTGTCTAGGAGGGCCCCGGGAATCAAGAGCAATAGCAACATTTGTGGAGGACATTTCGTGACAAGGTTGGCGAAAAATCTTGGGTATTATGTTGATGAAGAATTGGCTAAGTGTGGAGAGCCAAAGTATAGTGAGATGTGGAGTGCAAAAGGTTTTGGGAATGCTTTGAATAGGAGATTGAAAACCTTGGGGTTATGGGTTGAACCTCAACCACAACAACAACAACAACAACAACAACGCCAACAAGCACCACAACAGCAGGAAAGTATACCAATGGAGAACGTGCAAAGCGGGTGCGTCCATAGTTTAATTCAGGTTGGGGAGAGTGGAACCAACATTTAGATGAGATTCAATGTAGGGATGTGTGGAGAGACTCGATGATGTTGAGAAACAACTACATCAATGATTATTCAATGCCTATCTTTCAACACATGGCTCGTGAAGCCAATTACGAGTTACCACCCTACAATCCACCCAATGTTCCACCATATCCTTTTCCCTACACTTCTTATCCGGAACCTATCCGTATCCATATCCACCAAATTACGCACCATTTCCTGATCCATGCCCCCACATATGGTCGATTACGAGGTTGGTGGAGCAAGCTATGATGTTGGAGGATCGTCATCGGGAGTTGGAGGAAGAAGAAGAAGAGGAGAGTTCGTTCGGAGATTGTGGACGAAAACTATGTAACCGAAAGTGATGATGATGATGAGTATGATGATGAAGAAGGAGACGAGATGGCGAGCGAGTGATCGTGGATCATTCGTGATTTGTGGTTTCAAAGACAATGGTTATGATGTGTTAAACTATATTATTTCTATCTCTTTAACTATTTCTTTAGGATGATTAACATATTTTGCTTGGTTTTATCTTGTTTTTAGTAGCATTTGCATTTGGATTGTTTTGTTTTGTGTATTGTGTTTTGCAGTTTTGTTTGCAGGATGGATGTGTTGGAAGCTTATTGATGGTCAAATATTTGGAGTTGGATAACTCACGTGCTTTCTTATGACCCACGATATATTGTTGCATATTCTATCCCGTGGTATCTTTTAACTATTTTTTTTTCCCATTTTCTTTACTTTGAAGTTCATTTTATTACATTGAGGACAATGCAAAACTTAAGTATGGGGGAGGGAAGAAAATAGGAAAAATGATACGCATTTTTAATTTTTAGATAACTTTTGGATGCAAGTGATTAGAAGGAATTCGCCCTTGATGGTCTAGTTGTTTTCACGCATTATTGATAAATATTAAAAAATAACTTGGGAATTTCAATGGTAAAATGAGGTTTTTGAAATTTTTTGGATTTGAACCAAATTACGGAAGTAATTCATTTTGGATTCGATAGCATTTTCTAGCGCGCATTATAGCCTTTTTCCACGCAATTGTGAGGTTTCTTTTTGTATAAAACACATCTTTTGTTTTATATTTGCTATGAGTGTGTCGGTGATTATGTCGATTCTAGAACTTGTACTAGTTATGCATTACGGTTAAAATCACTTTCGAGTGATATAAATTTGTTCAAGTGATAAGAGGCATCGTAGGATTTAACCCAAATGGCCTTCGTTTACATCTAGATATATTAGCTAGCCATCGGTTAGTTAACCACCTTTATATGGACCCATTTGTTAGTGCTCATCTTTAGCACTAGATACCCTTAGTTACACCCTTTGAGCCTATCTTTTCATTTGTTAAATCCAGAAAAATACAAAAAGATTTTACACTTTAAACTTTAGCCAACCCTTGTCATGTCTATTGGTTTGTTGCTAGTTGTTTGGAATGTTAGATTGTTTTTGATGATTATGAAGAAGCTACACTTTGTTTATAGTGTGTACCATTCTCCATCATAGATGAAAGAGACGTCTTTCTTGATTTTTTTTGTGGTGTATGCTTACACTAAGTGTGGGGGAACTTTGTTAAAAAAAAAAGAAAAAAAAAGAAGGTTATAGCCAAGGAGCTATATGAGGGATATTGATTAGCCAATGAGCTAAATTGAGTTATACATATTTGCGGAGATCGATATTTGAAGAGGTGAAATAATCATTTACGGGATTGTGGTTTGTATGATGGCTAGCAACATGGAGGTTTAGACTTGACTTTATTTTTTTTAACACCAATTTCATAAACCATCCCATGCCTTATCCATACCCTTTATGAACCCTTAACCTTAACGATATAACCCGAATAAAAGCCCTCTTTGATGAATTTATTTTCTTTGTTTTGATACTTGTACAAGCTTATGGTAAAAGCATTGATCATGACTAGGCATTGAGTGATTTACATATACCCACCAATATATGAGTGTTGAGTGAATTCTTAAAATCATTAGTGAGGTGTTCTAGTTATGTTATCTAAAGTGTTTGGTTCATTTTTAAAGTTTTCACATATTAAAAGCAAACTAATGATTATCTCTTTTGGGATGATTGTTACATTTTTGGAACCATGGTGACAAGACCATTGAAATCAATCTTTGCATATGTTAGACCTACTCGAGGGCTAGTAGAACTTAAGTGTGGGGGAATTTGATAACGCCTAAAATGAACATGTTTTTAGTAGCGTTATTGTTGGTTTTGTGCATGATAATTGGCTATATTTACTCATAACTGTTGCAAAAGTGCAAAAGATGCGTATTGTGTATGTATATGTAGCCAAGTATCACGAATGATAAATAAATTAAGTTTTTATGCACATTTGGAAGATTCTCGAGGAAGGAAGTCGAGCTAAGAAGCTTTTGGATTCAATGATTGGGAAGCACAATGATTTCTAAGTATCTACAACAAGGAAAGAGCAAGTTTTGCCTTGAAAATCATCAGCGAGAGCAAAGAATGAGGCATATAACAAGAAAGTCAACAAAAAGTCAAATCAGCAACACCCAGCCGTTGGTCGGTGACCGTAACGGATCCGGCTGGGCATATGGTCAAAAGCAAACCGATCCGGTTGCCATGCATTACCGATCGGTTGCATGAGGCCTTACACAAAGTTGCATTTATTGTTGCCTTAACTCCCCATAATCATTGGAGGCTGATCATTTCTTGCTATTAACTATTTGGGAACGTTTTTGGTCAGTTGAGCAAGCATACTTGGCTATATAATGAACCTAGTCCTAGTTTACTAGGTGTGACACAACCAAAAGTGTATTAGTTTACATCAAAACTAATACCAACCATTTATATTCAGCCCAAAGCTTAGTTCCTACTGAAAAACGTCCAGGAGCAAGAAGGGAACAATTCTCATCCATAGTTTTGGTAATTTGGAGTTATACGGTGAATCTAGGTGATTGGAGGCGCGTGGTTGCTACAATCCACGAATTCTAATTCTTGTAATCGCAAAAGTTTAGGTATTCTATGAACTTTGTTATGGATTTCTATTCTCTTGAATTATTGGAATTACTTTGTTATGATTTGTGTTTAGTTATTATTATCATGGAGTAGTTTTGGGATATACTTGTGTGTTGGGATGTAGTTAATCATACTAGTGTTCTCATATGTGATGCATGTATATATGATCTTGTTTAAATGAGTTTGTTGGAAAAATACTAGTCTTGGTTTGATTTGTTGATAAAACATGTTTTAAGAAAAAGGACGAAAGGATTTCTCTTGTGTTTTATTCCAAAAGTTGAGTGACAAACTAGTATGGGGATATGGTGATTGACAACCACCATGTTTGCTTATTAAAACAAGACTAGGAACATTTTCATCACGAAAAGGTCGAAAGATTTGTAAGAACAAATTTAATAAGAACATGTTGCAAACAAATGGAATTTCTAAATGATAATCATTAGGATAAGGACCGAAAGGATTACCTATATGTTTTGTTCTTAGAATGATTTTTACAAACATATACCATGGTTGGAGGATCATTTGCTTATGATTTGTGCATCACATCAAGAGTATACACCAAACCTTCATGAACACTATTTATGATTGACTATAGACTACACACAAGTATATATATTTCTTATTATTGAATTTCACTATAAACATCACTATTTGAGGAAGCCTTGACAAGCTTTCTTGTTGGAATCTTTTCATAAAAAAAATTTCAAACACAAAATCCCTTGGGACGATCTCGACTTACCAAACTTTGCTATCACGGACGAGTATACTTGCTCGTATGTGTTAATAGAATTAGACGGTTAAATCGTGTTTATAAATTTTTAAAACTTGCACTACATGTAACACATCACCAACCCATGGGTCACGTACGTGGCCATGGTGGTTAAATCACGTCCCTTAATTCATCACCAAACACAACCAAATCACTTCCACAACATCCCAATCCAATCATTCAAGCTCCAAACACTAACCAAACACAAATACCATCAACTATTCTTAATCAAAAACATGCAACTAAACCCTAAATGCACAAACTCATCAATTTAATACACCACACATGTACCAAACACTAATTGCTTGTTTATTTCATCACTAATTAGCTTTAATTTCATGTTCCACCCAAAAAGCCCCAAAAATAATAAAAATTAGGTGAAACCTAATTTTCGAATTGATTGAGTTTTTGTTGCCCAATCAAGCTCAAAACATGTTCCTTTACCTTATTTGTCACCAATTGCAAAAGCCCTTTGAAAAACCAAAAGTACGAATCTTGATTCAAGGATTTGAAGGTGTTATGGTAGTCCAAATGGAGCTTATGATATATGGTTGGAAAGAGGAGAAAGAGAGCTTCAATATGTTGGTGGTGTTTTATGGTGACTCGTCGTGATGCGGCGGTGGTGGCGGAGCATTGGCGACCACTATGGTGGTGGCTAGGGTTTTGTTTTAGAGAGGGTTAGAGAGAAAAGGTGTATTGTGTGTGTTTTGGTGAAGAGAGAATGAAGGTGGAAGGGTGGATGACCCTTTATACATGGGACTTAAGGACCTCAAAATAATTAAATTAGGAGGGGCCGGCTACAATTAAAGGGGAGGGTGGGTTGTAATTTTAAGTATCTATCTCGTTTACCCATTCTCGAGCTCATATATCATCTCCGAAGTGTCCCACGACATTTATTTTAACTTTCCAACATTGTTGCTATGTTTTTCGCGAGTTTTGACTATTTATTGTCAATTTTCGAGTTCACGGTCTAAAAAGTTACAATAACTCTTGTTTTAGGCTTTTTCTAGTGCGAATCGAATAGTGCCTACCAAATAGGTTAAGCGAATACGACAACTCATTTAATAATGAAATAAATCATAAAACGTAGGCGATATAAAATCAAGTCATGGTTTATAAACACAGTGTTAAAGGCAAAGCTCGGTTCAGTTTAACGTGTGGGTTACTAAAATAGTCTACCTAAATTGCCCGTTGTCACAATCATCGGATGTTGTGATTGTCGTCACAACATTATAACGATCGAATCTCAAATCTAACTTCCTCAAATTCCTAACTTTTGCAATATCCCATAGTCTCATCTCGTTTGTACTAGGACGATTCATTTTAAGAGACTCAAGTGAGGGACACCAGCAAATAAAGTCCCCAAGCGTAAGCAGAAAATTGACATGAATCAATTCTAAGCTCACTAGATTTAAAAAACCATGAAAATATTCCAAACTAGCCATACCACAAACATGAAGTACCAGATGTTTCAACTCACTACGAGAGTAAAGTTGGGTTGGGAACATAAGCTGGGTCACCATACCATTTGTAATAATCATCTCTCAATTCCATGCTCACCAAAAACAAGAGCCTTCACGAATCTCTTCATAATGAAAGTTGTCTATTCAATCATTGATCTTGGCTCTACGGCAGACAAACTTTCTTATTGGACCCATAATCCGATTTAAGAATCTAGTAACAAGCCTCCCACCAAACTCATATGTTAAATAATAAAAGAAATCCTCATCAACTATGACATCGGTGGCAAAGTCACTTAGACCTCAGGTTTAGCGATAAACTAGAGGTTCTCACGCTTCTAACAAAGGCAACGATTCAAAATGTTAGTGATCACTACATCGGCATGTTGCTAATATGATCGTCGACATGGTTTTGTTGGAAGTTAGGTTGGTCTTTTGAGTTCGGAAATGATTTAGATTCGGTTCGATTTTCTAGGTTATCGTTTACGGATAATGGTGTATTATGATTGGTAAAGTTGTTTGTTGGGTGGGTGTATTGGTTGTATAAAAATTAAATGGCGTATCGAGGGAAAAGCGGCTAGTAGGCATAATCACAATTGGTCCCTGGGTTAAAGGTTGGGTCAAAAATGTTAATGGTCTATTATACCCTCGAAGGAAATCCAGAAAATTAGGTTTGACTATGCCAATCCTGGTCAAGGGACGAGTTTGGCATTTAAAGGCCAATACGGCAATGATAACGCCGAGTTTTGTCCCATCGCCAAGCGGTTTGCCAAGTTTAGGGACCAACCGTGTATTTTAGTCTAAGATATATTAAAAGGCATCAAGTACGACACCATTTTGTTGTAGGCTTTTTCCGCCAAATATGGTGGGCCATGGGCCATTTGTGGCTTAATGTTGCGGCCTGTTTTTGGGAAATTTGGTCCATTTATGTGATAATAATCCCGAACCTTCCACATTTATCTTCATTCCAGACTTCTCCCACACACACAATCAAATCAGATCATGAAAATACATACGCCTGAATCTTATTTATGTGATAAAAATCCTGAACCTTCCACATTCGTCTT
Source organism: Chrysanthemum makinoi (assembly GCA_910596185.1). Taxonomy (NCBI): domain Eukaryota; kingdom Viridiplantae; phylum Streptophyta; class Magnoliopsida; order Asterales; family Asteraceae; genus Chrysanthemum; species Chrysanthemum makinoi. Next base: position 229,897,996 of record OU343220.1, read on the forward strand.
CATTCCAGTATATGAATGACACGGATAAGAAGGAGTTGAATCTTCACGAATATCAAAAATCCACCGCAAATCAGAAACAAAAAATTACCAGGATTAAAGATTAGGCAGATTAGTGTTGTAGAAGAAACCCACAAAATTGCATGTGTTGATTTAAACCTAAACCGTTTCGTAAGTTTATCAATATTTTTTTCCCATAATGTATGATATTATTGAAATTTGATATAGGTATAATTAAGTTAATGTTTTAATTTTTTTTGGAAACCTAGGCGTTTATATGGGTTCATTTGTTTGATTAACATTGCAACCACCTGGCAGGTTAGTGTATTATAAAAGGGTGTTTGGGAAGGAGTTGGGGAGACGTGGTATGGTGTGCCAACAGATGCGGCTTTGGCGTTTAAGGATATGCTGAGAGCTCATGAGTATGGGGTGTTAGACTAATCCGATTGGTGAGCTATGAATTTAACCCCTGTAGTTTTATTGGTGTTGATTATATGATATATTTTAATTCGCCATGTACTTCATTAGTGAATAGTTTTAACATTTGATCATCCAAACAAAATTGCTTATTGTGATAAAGAATGTATTTTTGATAAGGTTTTAAAATGTACCTTTTTTAGGGGTCATTTAAGCCCTTATTTGATCACTTTTGTATCCGTTATTACTTAATATCGTTTCTTTTTACTTTTTAGGTCTCCTGCGGAAATTCTGGAATGACACATTAGGACGAAAAGGCCGCGATTATCTGACAAAATGGCCAAAGTCAATCGAGACACTTTCAATTGCTGATTGAAAGGGGCGGCATCGGGTTATACTTGTGGCCGTCGAACAACAAATTTTGTGACGCTCGTACCAAATTGCTTATTTACAAGTGGCGGCATCGGGTATTAAAAGAGTAGAGCGTCGCACTCAGGCGGCCTAGATTTGATCAGGGCCAAGTGGCGAAGAGAGGCGTCCGCGGTCATAAGGTGACGTGTCGCAATGCTAACGTGGCCAATACAAAACCCTAATAGCAGCGACCCGGCGTCACAAACTAAAGGGTGACGCCGCCAGCGATTGTAACCTTATATATAGAAACCGAATTTTTTAGTTTTCAGTGTGTAGTTTTGTGGAGTAAAAACCAAAACCGAACCAAGGCTGTCTTGTACAGTATTTTAGGGTTCCATACCCTATCTTACATCAAGATAAGTATTTTACTTCATTAATTTAATTATGTCTTCCATTGATTGTGTGTATGCTTGCATGGTCCCCATGTCCGGCTAATTTACTTGTGTGTTTGCTTAGGTAATATAAAACTTAGTTATTGAATATTGATTGGTTGTCTCTTATCTTAATTGTGATTGACCTAGTATTGCGATAGGTCATTCGTTGTGTTGTTAATACTTGACTAATCTTTGTTGAACCTTAGTTTATAATCACCTAGAGTATTTGTAGGCTATACATCCAAAGAATACCTTAGAGTTAAAGTTAATAAATCATAGAGATTTTGTAGTCATTAACCTTTGGTAGCTTCAAAGAGTTAGGGATAAACGCATACCCTACGACCTTAGAGACACAACGCGATTAAGAATAAGGACGTGACAATTCAACCATCAATAGGAGATAATTAGGGAGTAATCGGGGTGAAATAGACTACCCTCACCTTAGTTAATTAGATAATTAGATAGTAGAAGTAATCGGTAGAAATACCAACCCCCCAAATTCAAACCCCGAGATTCGTACCTTTCCATTTCCTAAAAAACATAAAAAGATAAAAAAAATAATCTTCCTCAACCACAACCTTAGCGTAGTAACTTCTCACTAGCATTCCTATTCCCCTAGAGAACGATATCAATTCCCGTGGCTTAACCTAATACTACACTAAAATGATTAGGTTCACTGCCTAGGGTGTTGAAAAACTTGCTCGATGAAAAGGAAGTTCTTTTGACCCGAATGCTTGTGTGTAAGTATCAAGTTTTGGCTAGGGGGAATAAAGAGCTAGTTAGGAGTCCACCTCTTTTAGGTTTCCTTGCTTGATTCCTATCAGGTAAGATTTTTTCCCATTTTTAGCTTCCTCAAGTATCCCCTTCTTCGTGACCTTTGTTAGTAATCCCATCACTTTTTCTCATGGAAGGTGATAACCAACCACCATTCATCAACCCACCACCAAATGACACGCCAAGAGGCGTACTCTTGGTGAATACTGAGACCAAGCCACCTAGGCTATAGGAACACCATTGAGCTTCCCGACCAAGCCCAAACTATGGCCTGCGATCCGACACCATCCGGTTGGTGCAAAACGGATGTGCATTCCATGGACTTCGTTTGAAGATCTAATCAGCATCTTAAGGATTTCCTTAAAGCTGCGATTATATGACCTCGATGCTACTACCGGGGAGACCACAGCGTCTGCGTCTCTTCCAATTCTCTCTACGGGACCAAGCTAGTAATGGCTTGAAGCTTCCATGACTCCATCTCAAATTGGGATGATCTCACCTCTCGTTTCCTTGCTCAATTTTTCCCACCGGGGAGAACTACCAAGCTTAGGAATGAAATCTTGATGTTCCAACAACGTCAAGGTGAATCCTCTCTGAAGCATGGAATCGATTCAGGACTTACTTAAGAGTCCCTCATCACGTCATTGATCTTTGGCTTCAAGTCCAACTCTTCTACTATCATGTCAACTTCCCTATAGCGATCCATTGATAGCGGCGGTTGGAAAACTTAGTGATCTCACTGCGGAAGAATCATGGGGTACAATAGAGGACCTTGCTCTCTATGACAACAGTTGAATGACCCCGTGTTTGCCCAAAACCGTAGGAACAATCTCCTTGCCTCCCTTTGACTCACAACCTTCCGACCATAGGATGCTCGAGCTTGAAGATCAAGTCAAATTCCTAATGAGCTCTTCAAAATCCTAAGTCTTCACAACAAGTGAACAAAATCACTCTACCTTGTGAATTGTGTAGTGGTTCCCACGACACTCGAGATTGCATAAGACTCCCCGAACAAGCTTTTGCGGACTACGCCTCCACCGCATTACCCGGCCAGGCCGGGAAATGGTACTAATAACACATGGAGGAATCACACCCTAACCTTAAGTGGAACCAAAATTCAAGCACACCCCAAGCTCATCTAGTCCACCCAATGGTTCAACCCTTCAAACAAAGAGAACCCGGTCTTGAGGCAATTGCATCTAGGTTCATGTCATCTCAAGAAACTTCGATTGACTAAGCTTGAAGCGATTTAGCGGCGATAAGGCGAGATGACAAACAAACTTGATGCCCTCTTAAAACCTTTGACGGGAAATTGGAGCACTCTCAAGTGATACTATAAAGAACCCAAAAGTGAGTTTGATTTCATCGACTTCATGTTCTTGTTCACCATGGGAGAGTGCACATCCATGCCCCTCACACCCAAGCGGTTCACTTCGGTAAATGCTATCAACAAGGGTTCCAAGCAATCCAAAATGAGATACCAATGCCCCGCACCATTGGTAGAACCTACTCTTGAGAAACCCGTCAACTAAGAACCTAAACCTAGTCTAGAGGAGGAGTACAAGAGGCTCCATCAGGGAAAAACGGTTCTTGAAGTCTTAGCTCATGCACCTTATTATAATGCTTTAAAAGAAAAATATGAGCTAGAACTTAAACTTGGAAAACATGGGTCCGCTTTTGTGCGAAATAATTACCTAAGTTAGGCGATCGGTATTAACTCTTTCGTGTAGGCTTGGAACTTCCAAACCTCTCGATGCTCTAGCCGACTTAGGATCATGCATCAATCTTGTTTCGTTGTCCCTCCACGAAGCCTTAACTTAGGTAAGATAGAACCAACGGAAACCATCTTAGGTCTAGCGGGCGGTAGTATTGCATATCCGGTAGGGATAATAAAAGACATGGTAGTACACTTAGGAGAATTGACTCTTTTGGCGGATTTCCATGTGCTAGACATGAATAAGGACCCGACATGCCCATTGCTAGTAGGAAGAGGATTCTTAGCTATCGCTAGTGCCATCATTGATTGTAAGATGTCCAAAATAGTGGTAGGAGAAGGGAGTGCTAGGTCATTTTACGATGTCAAAAAGCATACTTTACACAGAAGAGGAAACCCCACAGGGTTGGATAGAAGCCATCTAGATCACGGACCTTGGATGGATAAGAACTTCATAGGTCCCTGACCTTTTACCTAGATGAAGCCTCTGCTAGTAAAAGCAACTTTCCATGAAAAAAAATGGCTAGGGACATGGAAGTGAACTTGTTCGAGGGCATTAGTATTTAGGAAGATGACCAGAGTTCCTAGGAAGCTTGTCCGACCTTGTCATGAATAAGTGGAAAGTTGAGGCGATAAGCCTAATAAGTGGGATTGGGATAGACCTCTAGGGATTAGGATAACGATCTATGACCCCAGCGGAGAAATTTGAAAAGGCATATCGAACCAAGCACTACTAGGAACTTAAATTATAAGTTTGATCCTTATGACATTCTAGAGGATAGGCTTACTTATATGATGCATTAGGGGCATGACTTGAGTCTAGCTACAAGACTCATAAATAAAGAAAAGCGCTTCGTGGGAGGCAACCCATGCTTAATTGTTCACTTGTTTGTGTGTCACGTATCTTTTTATTTATTATTCTCATGTTTAAATTTGTAAAAATGCTTTATTTTGTCTTTAACCTCGTCTTAATTATATTTAAAGGTATTTTACATAGGGATAAAGGTAGGGAGGATTATACGCGTTTTCAAAAGCGTGAACATAGAAATACAATTAATTAAAAGATACACATGTGTGTTTGTTGAGTCAAACTTGTCAGTCATAATGGATGTTTTGCGAGGAAATTTTTCAATTCTAAAGATGTAAACTTTCAGATTTTTCAGAAAATCCGAGACGTTTATGTCGAGGATAACTTGTGTCAGGATCGCAACTGGCGTCGGGAAAACTTAAACAACTTATCACTTTTTCTCATTTCGAGAGCTACTTATAAATTTTTTGGAATTTTCAGTCTTAATTTTTAAGAAAATCTGTAAACATCCATTCCACAAGCATTATATCCTAGTTTAGTAGAATTTTATATATATTGTTACGTAGATTTTACTGTGAAGGTTCGTTTGTTTTCTTCAAGTATGTAGGTTTAATTTACCAGGAAGAAGATACATAAGATGAGAAGGAGCTTTTAACGCAAACGTTCTTCTTGAAGAAAGATGTAACCACCACTTTACGCGGATCCTACCGAGCTAATCAGGGGAGTATTAGTTTCTTTCTTCTTTTATTTCCTTCCATTATCATAACTTTGATACTTTCGGGGAAAATGTTCAGTTTAAGTGTAGGGAGGGAAAATAAAACGGGAACTTTGAAACTATGCTTATCCTTGATTATTTGCTTTGTCCAATTGCATTTGTGTAATAAACCATGAGAAATATCGGTTAGGGTAATTTTGGCACCAAATTTAAAAATTTTCATGACATATAGGAGTGGGCCATTAGTCTTAATATAGCGTCTCATGGATAGGAAGTTATATGACTAGCACAAAAACCCTTTACCACTTAAATTCCACCCAAAATGTGAGGATCGCCCTTAGATTTGTAGGAACTAAAGCATTCATCTTTGATGCTTAGAGTGTGAACCGGTAGTATAATAGATTCTAGAACTTGTTTTGTGATGCATCCCGAGATCGCTAGTAAGACTACACTTGTGTAGTTAGGAATAACTAAATGATAAGAGGCATTAGGATAACCCTGTTTTGATACATGTAATATAATTATTTTCCATTCAGAGGAAATTCCCCACACCTTTCGTTGTACTTATCTTTAGTACACGATACCCTAGTTAACCCTCGAGCCTATCCTTTTCGCGGTTCTCGTGATGTTTCGGTTTTTCGGAATATCAATGAAGAGCATTGTTTAAATCCACCCCAAATGTACACAATCGCCTAGCCTACCTTGTATGCACTCACTTTTAGTGCATTATTGTTATCACACTAAACCCTTAGTTCAATTATCTAGTTGCTTGCATAAGTTGCTAAGTCGAGTCATATCCTTTGTACACAGTTTTGGGGCGATTGGGACTCATGGGAAAAGTTAAATTTTGTAATGACGAGGAGAGGCGTTAAATTCAAATTCCCTTTATTTGCGTAATAATGTACTTCAAGTGTTTTGATCTTTTCAATTCGGGTCAAATTAGTGTTAGAGTAATAAAAACTCAAGTGTAGGGGTGTGCCTATAAATCCCTATCATTTTAATGTTATCGTAGAGGATGGTAGAGTAAAAGTGTATGAAAAAAAATCGAAAAAAAAAAATAGAAAAAAAATAAAAAGAAAAAAATAGAGTGTTGAAAATATATATATATATATATATATATATATATATATATATATATATATATATATATATATATATATATACGGGCTACCATCCTACATCTATCTTTCAATTTATGTTTGTTTATTTTAGTTATCTAGAGTTTAGAGTGTCGAGTCTTGGCTTATAGCATGCATTCTTAGCATGCTTGTAACATAAATATTTTTGACTTGCCACCACTAAATAGCCTATCCCACCAAACCCTTTGTTTCCCTACAGTAAGCCTATCATTACAACCCTTTAAAAGACCTCTTGGATAGTCTTTCCTAGGTGCTTACGCCAAAGCGATGGAGGTTTGTTCTAGTCTCAAGCCTATGGTAATCTATGTACTAGGACCGGTTAATGAGTGTTTATCTTCTATTTCCAACTTGTTATATTTCATATACACCCGAGAGATGTGAGTATCCAAACACCCCATGTGAGGTGCTAGTATGTAATTTCCGTGCTTGTTATGACTTTTGCGGGGCTTATATGTGTTGTGAATCGTTCTAAACTAATTCTTCATGACCTCTAACTTATAAATTAATTGGATAAAAGCACATTTGCTTGAGGACAAGCAAATACCAAGTGTAGGGATATTTGATAAGGTTTTAAAATGTACCTTTTTGAGGGGTCATTTAAGCCCTTATTTGATACTTTTGTATCCGTTATTACTTAATATCGTTCCTTTTCACTTTTTAGGTCTCTTGAAAGCAAATTGCTGGAATGGCATTTATTTGGACGAAAAGCGATTATCTGAAGAAAATGGCCAAAGTCAAGAATCGAGACACTCAAGCTCTGAATTGAAAGGGGCGGCGTCGGGTTATATTTGTGGCGTCGAACAAATTTTGTTCGATAATAGCCAAATTGCTTATTTACAAGTGACGGTATCAGGTGTTAAAGGGTAGGGCGTCGCAGCTCGGACGGCCTAGATTTGATCCGGCGACGTGAGAGGCTGAAGGAGCGGCGTCAGGTCATAAGGTGGCGCCGTCGCAATGCTAACGTGGCAGATGAAACCCAATGATGGCGACCGGCGGCGTCACAAACTAAAGGGTGGCGCCGTGTGATTGTAACCTTATATATAGAAACCGAATTTTTTAGTTTACAGTGTGTAGTTTTGTGGAGTAAAAACCAAAGAACCAAGGCTGTCTTGTACAGTATTTTAGGGTTCCATACCCTATCTTACATCAAGATAAGTGTTTTACTTCATTAATTTAATTATGTCTTCCATTGATTGTGTGTATGCTTGCATGGTCCCCATGTCCGGCTAATTTACTTGTGTGTTTGCTTAGGTAATATGAAACTTAGTTATTGAATATTGATTGGTTGTCTCTTATCTTAATTGTGATTGACCTAGTATTGCGATAGGTCATTCGTTGTGTTGTTAATGCTTGATTAATCTTTGTTGAACTTTAGTTTATAATCACCTAAAGTATTTGTAGGCTATACATCCAAAGAATACCTTAGAGTTAAAGATTATAAATCCTAGAGATTTTGTAGTCATTAACCTTTGGTAGCTTCAAAGTTAGGGATAAACGCATACCCTACGACCTTAGAGACACAACGCGATAAAGAATAAGGACATGACAATTCAACCATCAATAGGAGATAACTAGGGAGTAATAAAGCCTAAGTAAATACATTTTTAATCATCATACAAACACTTAAGACATAGACTACCCTACACCTTAGTTAATTAGATAATTAGATAGTAGAGTAATCGGTAGAAATACCAACCCCCAAATTCAAACCCCGAGATTCGTACCTTTCCATTTCCAAAAAACATAAAAGTTAAAAAAATAATCTTCCTCAACCCCAACTTTAAGCGTAGTAACTTCTCACTAGCATTCCTATTCCCCTAGAGAACGATATCAATTCTCGTGGCTTACGCTAATACTACCCTACAACGATTAGGTTCACTGCCTAGGGTGTTGAAAAACTTGCTCGACGAAAAGGAAGTTCCTTTGACCCCGAATACGCTGTGTAAGCGTATCAATTTCATATGAAGATATGTCGTGTGGTCTTGAATTGACACATATTTGAATGTGACTGTTATGGTTCTTAAATTGGATAAAACGTTGTTTTCTGCTAATCCAAGGTATGTTGGATTTGTAGGATTTTTGAATTGATTCTTTCAAAGGTAATAACCGCCGTGTTATAGTTTTTGTGTCATTGACTTTTGCAGTGAAAATAGGATGCGTGAGGCACAGACGAGGAAGAAGAATAGGAGGTCTTGAAATTGAGTATTCAAGGTATATCGCCATTCATCTGTGATTGATATGATGTGGTCTTACAAAAAAAAATTCATGTAATTCCCTTATAGAATTCTATTTCACTTAACCATGTCGTATTCTACTTAAGTTCCTGGGACGCGTACAATTACTTCGACAAAAATGGTATCTCAATTATATGAGTTATTGATATGGTGAAAAGGTTAAACCAACTAAAAAAATGCTTTTCTGCGGTCCCCAGGCTTTACTGAGTGTCTTCATTTGCGTCTTTTTATCTTACGAAAAAATTAATTGATGTACATGCGCACACTTGGAAGAAGGAAATTACTGATCTACATGTTTTAGTTTGATATTCTATACCTCATTGCTTCCTCCATCCGATATGACTTCTTTGACATAGTTTGAATTTTGAATTTGCATGTGAAACTGTTATATGAGCACAAAGGTGTTCTTCCAAAAGTGTTGCTTCAAGTGAGACATGTATGTGTTTCAAAATACTCTAATATTTAAACCTACAATTTGCCACACCGATTCTTTTTAAAGCTGATTTATCACTCTACACTAGGTAGATATGTGTTCTAACTATTACTTGCACATTTTGACCCTTTAACTTCCAGATCTATGATCGTATTGATACTGAATCAATAGTGGATGATGATGATGCCCGCCTTGATTACTTCAAAACCAAGGTATCATTGTTTATTTCTCTTCACAAATGGGTCAAACAAGATTTAGCTAAGAAAAACGGGTCAACCGGGCTAAGATTTATCCAATCTTTGTCTAACCCATTTTGACCATTAAAGTTGATCAACCGGGCTAAGATTTGACCCGTTCATGTGAAGGGGTTCTTTTGCGTATAGATTAGTTAGCCGGAGGTCTAATAAGATCACAATAATGTACTGACATATGGCATTTTCTAAGTGTTTTTTTGGTGTACTCAAAAATTAAAGATTTTGGCCAGGTATTGTTTAATCCATAATCAACTTAACGTACTGCTTCCACTTTTACGCTACGTGGTTTGATATTAAATGATTATATTCATGCAGGGTGGAATTATGATCTTTATTAGTTCATACTTTGAGTTTGTTCATGTACAGAACTTCTTGAAGTTGGAAGATGCATCCATGTGTCTGCTTGGAGAGTGACATTATTTTTCGACGAAAATGGTATCTCAATTATTTCGACGAAAATGCTTTTAGCGGATCAAAGTGTGAATGCACATTGTGATGTTGTACTTTATATAATATTTCTTTTGTCGTTGGTCCCTCACATGTATGATTCCGGTATTTGCGTGAGCCGAAGATATGTAGTGTCTTTGCGACTCAAGCATTGCATTTCTTCTTGGGGTTAGCGGATCAAAGTATGAATTCATCGTGATGGTACTTTATATAATATTTCTTTGTTGTCGGTCCTCACATGTATAATTGTGGTATTTGTTTTTAATCGGGGATAGAGGATTTTGTACCTGAAAATCTAAAAACAACTACTATTGGATCCCAATAAGTACACGTATAAGTTAGTAGTGATTAAAAAGTAGAAGAAGAACTACACACAACCCGACCCCAAGCATGATCTGGCTGGAGCATATGTATTCACAAAGGTATTTGTAGCAGTTTATATTTGTGTTTCAAATAAGAAATGATAAAATACCTTATTAACATTCTGTTTTGTAAATGAACATTATAATAGCGGTTCAGGACCATGAATCGAGAAGCGATTCATCAACATTCCCAGATATTCCAAGGAACCCCGAAGACGTTGCATCGGCATTAGCGACACACCCAGAGGCTGAAGAAAATGTCATACAGAAATATCTCCAGGCGAGATACCTCCTCCTCCAAAAACAAACGAACATGCAGAAATGGAACAGATGACTATAACAGTTATCTTTCTAAAAACTAGATACGTGTCATGCTTGAGTCAGTTAGTAACTTCGCTTATTTTGACAAGTTTTTCTTTCTTTCTTTTTCTTTTTTTTCTTTTTCTTGGATGGTACTTGCGATAGCTTATTTAAGTGCTTATCTACTTACTTCATTAACTAGATAAGCAGTTGTGAATGTTGGGATGAAGTGCTTATATGCTTATTGAAAAGTAAATTAACGGATTGGTAAGTGCTTAATAATTTAGCCGGTTGGTAGTTTTACGTAAAACAATCCCAAACACCCAATAAGAATTATCACAGGGCAAAAAAAATAAATAAAGATCACTAAGTTTTTGTGTGTCGGTCAACATACGTTTATTGTAGCGTTTTTCTTTGGGAAAGGGGTTACGATGCTTGCATCGAGAGTAGTTTTAGTGTCAAATGCAATATTAAAATCCGATACTTAATATTAGTTCCCGCAAAGATCGTTGTGATCGTGTCACCGTTTGTGGAAAGGTAATGACTGTCTCAATTTATTACTTTGGTATGTGTGTTAGATGTGTGAAAAGATTAGTTGGTTGAGTTTCAATGTCATTAACGTATTGTGAGTACTGGCCGGGGTTGTTCGATTGTTTATTTAACATCAAAATTTGGACCAAATACTAATATTTATAGCTTATGTTACTTAAAATTTGTAGCTTATGTTAATGGTATAGATTACATAGTTTTGTTATGTTGGCTCTTATGTGACAAATTGATAAAGACCATAGTTTGATACTAATATTTCTACATGCTAAAGCTTATGTGTTTCAAATCATCTCATTTAGTTTTGTTTCATTGTTTTAGGTGTGTTTGGTTGCTACATCGAGGTAATATCAACTCATCTGCATCATTTTTTTAGAACCTTGAGGTAGAGCGTTAGGAATTGGAGGTGCGAAAGAATGTTGATAAGTGAAATTGAAATATCGTTCTACTTGAAAGATTTGGATTAAGCACCACATACTATTTTGAATTGATTAACTTGCAAGTTATTGATGTATTTGCATAAGCTTTTATTCGTTAACGTTTCATTGTGGTATGTTGTTAAAAAAATACCGTGAACACCATGAAACAACATAAAACCCGCAAGTTTACGAAGACCCCCCGCAACGCGGGGGGCGCCCATCTCGTTATAAAGTAATTTCACCAAGTTCATTGTAAATACTTGTAATCTATATTCACTTATAGGATATAAACACACAACCAAAATAGAATAACAAAAGAGCGAAGAGTGTCTAAACTTGTCATTAAGTAATTATATCATTATAAATCGCTCATACATGCTCGTAAATTTAAACATGGATGTTTTTTTGTTTAATATGCTAACGTAAAACCTCTGTTATTTTTTACTTTTTAAGAATGGGGCTTAAAAGTTTGAAACTAAAACAACATCATCGTTATAACAAAGATTAAGATTCCTAATCTAACTACCTATAAAGCACAAAGGACTTTTCTAACATTAAATATTTTAAAATTAACTAAACAACTAACAAAGCAAAATGTACAAGTAAATTAAACATAATTTTAATAATTAAATATCTCTAAAACTTAATTTCCTAGTATTAAACACATTAAATATCAAAAGTCTTAACTTAAAATTAAGCAATACAATATAACAAGGCAAAATATACAAGTAAATTAAACACAATTTTGAAACATTAAATATCCTCTAAAACTTAACTTTCTAACATTAAACACATTAAATATTAAAGGTTTTAGAATTAAGACATACAACATATAAACCACTTGGTACAAATCAATTAAACACACATATCAAATCTTAAAATAAATAATACAACATTAAACACATTAATTAATATTATTTTTAAAGCACTCCTATAATAACATTAAATACATTAAATATTAAAGGTTTTAGAATTAAGACATACAACATATAAACCACTTGGTATAAATCAATTAAACACTCATATCAAATCACTTCCCAATATTCTAACTTTAGTTTCCACCTTCCCATTTCTCACCTTCAAACTTCTTTTCCCTGTTTATGCCAATCCACGATGTCCAGGAGAAAAATTCGAAGATTCAATTGATGATTCTTCTTTTTGAAGATGCCACTACTAATTTAGCTGTTATAGTGAAGCTTTGTTAGGGCATTTCCCCTTACTTGCAAGGTGGCTCCGCACCTTACCATACATGCATAACATGTGTAATTAGTTTGTAACTCGTTTAACTTGTTTCAGTAAATAGGTCAAGCGATAAAAAATGTTAGAGATTTTTCAATTCAACAATTCAAATTCAAAATGATATATGATTTAAAAAATGATAAGATAAGATATAAATAACTATACAACAACTGCAATAATATCAAAGTTATAATCGTAATCTAATGTCATATTAACTATATAAGAAAAGACGTTTAAATCCAAATCCAACATAAAATCCAAGTTATATAGTTTATTTTTGAAAGCTTATCTATATCTATTCTATATATAAAGAAAAACCAAAAATTAAGGTGAAAACTTAAAACTAATGTATCTCATTTCTTGAATATTGAAATTAACTATTAAAATTTGTTCTTTTAATTAAAAGTCATTATCATGTTACAATAATTTCTGATTTTGAATTTTTTATTTGTATGAATAAATGTTATAAAAACACCTAACTTAAAATATGAAATGTCATAATATGTGTTGATAAATTCATATTTATCTTGCAGTGCTGAAGTTGCATATATTTAAGCGGGTTCACATGTTTGACATATTTAATATTTACTCAACACAAACCGACGCTTTTATTAAGCATTGTTGAAGCGGGTCACCTATTTTGACCCGATGCATGTTCACCTCACCAAACCTGTTTAATTTCCTATTGGGTTCGTGTCCATTTGTGCATCGTGTCATGTAAATTGTCACCCTTATGTCAACACATATCACAAACATGTACATAATAAGCGGTTTATCAAATTTTAAAAAATGAGGGGATCCGCCCGTTGCTCAGGGAGTGATGTGTTCCCGTTATATTTTTCAAATATATATATATATATATATATATATATATATATTAAGGAATAGTTTGTAACTATTCCATAATGTTTAACTGTGTTTGAAAATTTGGTCAATCGGGGACTAACGATGTAATAAAATTTAACTTTTAAGGATCGATGTGTATATATATATATATATATATATATATATACATCGGTCCTTAAAAGTTAAATTTTATTATCATCGTTCCCAGAACCATTGAAAATTTCAAACTGATTAAATGATATGAAGATAGTTACAAACTATTCCTTAAGGTTTAACTCCTTTGCAAATTTGGCCCTCCTTAGTTTTACTATTCAAAGCATTGTGGCTACAGTGGTTTGAATAGTATTACCCCACTTTTAGTATATAAAGATAATATGAAAAAACTAATGGAGCTCAAATCAAAGCAAAATGTATACATGATACGGTATCAATTATAATTTTAAAAATTCGATCATTTTCTATCAATTTTTGTTACATGAAAAATAAATGTGTATTAAGAGAGAAAAATATAAACAGTGATATAAATAGGGTTTTTCTAACTTGTGCCCTAAGGGCACAAGTTAGACAATAAAAGTCTGACAGTCACATTGGACGTAAAAGCACATGCGTGCTTATATGGATCACTGATATCTTTTTGTGAATCCTAATGCACTTTTGTTTGCTGCTTAACTCCAAGGCATAAGTTAAAAAAACATATAAATAAGGTAATATAAACATGTTTTTCAAAAAAATCTAAAAGCACATGATCTTGGTTTGAGTTATAAATTGTTAATACAAATAAAGCCATAAAATGTTTATTTATATTTCACGATCTTCTAATTTTGTAAGATAACAAGTAAAATCATTTTACTAGAACAAATAAAATAATTTAAAAAGTTTGAGCCAATAGTTTACTAACACACTTTTACTAAACATATTAAAACTATATCAAAACATGTTTAGTAAATAAGTTATATAAAAACCTAAGACATTTTTATAAAACACTAACAAGAAATATTGTTTACATCTTATAGAAATGCATATGTATAACAACTAGTGTTTACATTTTATAGAAATGTATATGTACTTTATATATGTTGTAATGGGTAAGTAATGGTAAAACCAAAGTCCATGACCCATGATCCATTGACTTAGGTACAATGGAATGTTGTTGGGTAAAACCAAAGTCCATAACCCATACTCATGGAGCATGATCCATAACCCATGACCCATTTCATGACATCATGCATGAAGTCATGTTAGGTAATATCCATGATCATGACCCAAAGTTCATGACCCATGACCCAAGACCATAACCAATGACTAGGTACATGCTTTGTTTGGGTATAAAATCCATTACTCATGACCCATGGTCCATAACCCATGCTTAGGGCTTGCAATCCAAAATCCGACTAAAGCGGCTAGTATCCGGATCCACTGGTTTTGCACCCACTTGGGATCTGAGGAGGATCCATAGGCCCGATGAGTGTGTAAATACTCATCATTTTTGGTTAAATCTAAAGCGCAAAACGTTTAAAAATGCTCATAAATGCATCAAAATCTCGAAAATATCTCAAAGTTGCATTTTATATGTTTGGATGCAAAATGTTTAAAATCTGATGAAAAATGAGCTAAGTTTGCATAATTGGCAGTTTCAGTCCCCCGACTTTCAAAAAATGGCAAAATCAGTCCCTAAGCACATAATTTCAAAAGAAAAATCACCAAAGGTCCTTTTTAAAATCATATGTTGTCATATTTAATCCTTTGGTGAAAAGTTACAAAAGTTTTGAGAAATTTGTTTTGGTCCTGGATTTTAAAATGGTCATGTCTAATCTTTGGAATTTCAAAAGTGTCAAAATTAGCCGGTCTATTACTTAAGATTGGCAAATCCAACCCTTGGAATTACATTTGCGAGAAGTTACATGAATGGTCCCCTAATTTTCGACTTTTACACATTTGGTCCTTGTGTTACTTAAATCCTAAATCCAAACCGGATCCAAAATAAATGATAACCCACGTGAAGCCCAATCCAATACCCGCCCCCCCCCAATATAAACCCAACCAAACCACCCACGGTTTAAAATAAAACCGAAACCACCTATGTCTTCCCAAACCATTTTTGCGCAACTCTCCCAACATTCACTGCGCCTCACTCAAGCCCCTACTCCATGTTTTGTTCCCCCCACCTCAACAACCCTCCAAAGTGCATTAAATGCACCCCTTCCCTTTCCCTGTTATCAAAAAACCATTTTGAGCCAATTTTGATCAACGGCCAAAAGTGATACCAACCAATCCAAGGGCCAATTATTCTTGCGGAAGTGACTAGAAGAGAGAGAAGACACATTGGTGTATAAAAAAGAAAGAAGAAAGAGAGAATGGGGAGTACTTAGTTTTAATTTTCACAATGTATGTCGTTTTTTAGCTTATCATGTCTTAAATAGTTTTCAGTTGTATTTTCAAGCTTCTTTGTATCAAACTCAAGTGTTTTAGTGTATTGCAACTTATTTCAAGTATCAATTCAAGTTAATGTTACAATTTCATATTTTTGAGCACTGTTGAGATTTTCAGTTTCCAAATCTTATATACAAACTCTAGCGAGCAATTTCATCAAACAAGCTACAAGCTTATTAAAGCTTTTAAATAAGCTCACATTTAGTTTTTAAGCTATTTTGGAATCTGGTCAACAAAAGTCAAAATGGGGCAAAAATTGATGCAGAAATGGTAAATGGGTGATCTGGGGCATGGAAATGGGTTAATTCCGGAGTTCAATGAGTTGTTGGTTTTGATAGGCTAGTAGTTCCGGTTTCAATCATTATCAAGCCATAGTGGCTAGGACCATCAGAAGTGCATATTTCAAGTTTCATAAGCATAATGCTTTTAGTAGTCACAAGTAGTTAAAATCGTGTATTAAGTTGTATTTAATTAGGTTAGTTAAACTTGGTTTTGATCAATAGTTCTTAATTGATTAATGGTCTTTTAGTTCATAATTGATTGCAAATTAATGTTTAAAGGTGTGTTTGGTTTATAGCTTAATCTGTTTTAAAGGTGTATTAGGTGGTAGTTGCTTGTTGGTTTATGCTTGTGTAGTCCCTTTGACTCATATGTCCAATAACTTGAGCTGCACACTCTAAAAGTCAACTTTACATGAAATCTGTCTAAAGCTAGCTGTCTGTTTAATTTGGGAAAGCAAAAGGTTGTTTTGTGTTTAGAATTCCTAGACATTGCTTGCATTGAGTTTGTTTCATCATACAACATCTATCATCCAAAATTAAGTCTCAAATCTCACCAAGGTCAACATTTCATTTTTACTACCTAAAAGTCAAATTGGTAAAAACTGTTTTGAGCCAATGAATGGAATTTTCATGAGCTCATTTTTTAGCCAAATCAATTGAAATTGTGGGTGTATAAAGTTCAACTGGTCTCCTTACTTATTACTATTTTTCAGATTTTACAAATTTTTATAAGCTCAAACAAGCTTGTCTTTTGAGTCCTAATTACAGTTCTTCATAAACTTCAGCATAAGCGGAGTTTTTCTCGCTTTAATGTGAGGCTTGCACAAGGCTCAATAAGAGCTTCCCAAGTCATGGTCTTTGGTTTGTAAAGTAGCCACCCAGGTCTAGTTGAGGTCTCCTTACTTGGTTTTTGGTTTCTAGCTTATTTGAGTGCTTATTCTTGGGCTTAAAGTAGACCCCTAAACCTGATTTTTAGCACATTACTCAAAACATCAAATCTGTGTAAATGGTGATCTAGAGGTTAAAAGCAGTTGAGATTAGTTGAAATTGGGTAGTTTTAGCATATTAGAACTTGTTTCATTGGTAGCTTTTGGTGCTTGTTTGTGTTCATTAGCTTATTTAAAGTGCTTATTCTAAAGCACTTGGTATAGCAGTTTCATATTCTTGCACACAAGTACCTTTGTTTTCCATTTTTCCTAGATTCAGTACATTATTTTAAGCTTATCTTGAATTTTTCAGATTTTTATAGGTCAGTTTGGTATTTTTCTTCATTTTAATTAGTTTTTAAGCATTTTTAATTAGCATTTAATACAATTAATTAAGAAAAGCTTCAAAAAATTTATTTTTCATTTTTCTCTTAAAGATAAATATAAAAAGTCAAAAAAATATTTTTCTAGATTTTTCTTAGTTAAATTTGTATTTTTAAGTAATTTAATTAGTTTTAATAGTTTTTAATTCATAGAAAATACAAAAATATTCAGAAAAATATAAAAATAGTTTTGAAAATTCTCTTTTGATATTTTAGATTTTTCTAAGTCATAATTTTATTTTTCTAGCTTAATTTACTATTTTCTTGTAATTTAGGTAATTATTTAATAGTTAAAATAGTTTTTAATTAATAATAATTAATTAAATAGTTGTAAAAATAATTTTCTTTTTCTAAAATTTTCTTTTATCATTAGGTTTGTAAAAATATCATTTTCATATTTTTAGGGTTAATACTTATTTAGTTTCACATTTTCATTTTGTACGTAGTTTTTAATTCAATTTTATAAAAACATAAAATCAAAAACATCATTTTGCAAATAGTGATAGCGTTTATTTAATATTTTTTATCTTTTTAATTTTCTTTAATTTGCATTTAAGCCTTTGTAATTATAGGCTATTTTTGTAGTTATAATCATAAATCCTCTTTCTACGTTCAAATTCCCGATCACTATATCGTTTGGTGATCCGTTGCAGCATTTCATTTGGGACATAACGACGGAAACTATACTCCCGATCTTCATTGCATTTGTGCTTAAGCCGTTTTAAGTTTCTTACAGTTGGCCATTCACAAGTGAATTGTCACTTGGTGAAAACTTGACAGCGGTTTTTGCAAATCAAATTTTTAGGCATTGGAGTATTCAGGTCTTGATTATCCTCCGTTTAGCACTTGATTAGTAGTTTGAATACTCACTCTTTGTTTATATCATCCATATCTATCTATATATATATATCCATATTTTCTTATAAAAAATCCAAAAACCCAAAAACAAAGCGGTTAAAAGCGTATAAAACACAAAATATTTTCTTTTGTTTCTATATATGTATCAAAAATAAAAATACAAAAAGATTTGTCGTTTTCTTTAAATAAATAACAACATAAAGATTACCACAAACCAAGGCGTGTACTACCTTACTAGCGGGGAAGTACGACCACCATAATAAGTTCGAACCAAAGATTTAAAACTTGCCTTTGCGTCCTTTTGTGATTGGTGTACCTTTTTCAAAGCCATTCATCTTGTGATTATTGGTTAAGTTCCTTTGTTGTTTTGCCTCGATTTTGTTTTAATTGATTTTGTTGTTATATCTACTTATCGAACCGAAAACCTAAAAAGATTCTTCTCACACCATTTTTCATATAATATCTTCATAATTCCATTTCCTCTCCTTAACTCGAGGTCTCTTAGAGTTAACTCTATATATCTTTTCGCTCTTCTAGATCTGTGAGCCCATTTAGGTGAGGTTGTCAAGATTCCAGAAGGCGTGTCCGTAGACTTTCGCTCCATCGATCGGATCGAGATCCGCAGGCCGTCCACTACTACCCGTTACCATGGCGGAGACGCATCTATGTGAGCTTCTCGGTGCACCCATCGACGGGTATGGAGATGCTATTGTTGTACCGCCATTGTGGTGAAAATTTTGAACTCAAAACCGAGTTATCAATCTTGTAACCTCAAATCAATTCTACGGTTTTGAAGCGGATGATCCTCATGCTCATATTCGATGGTTTAACAAGATTGCATCTACCATCAAAGACAAGAATGTCCCTACGATCTTTGTTAAGCTTCTTCGTTCCCATTTTCTCTTGAGGGCAAGCCGGATTTGGCTAGAAAACAACCCCTCGGTCAATTGAGACATGGGAAGATGCGGTGAAGAAATTTGTGAATGAATTCTATCCACCTTCTAAAACCACGAGTCTTAAAAATGAAATCATCAAGTTCACTCTAAAGTTTGATGAATCCTTCAGTGAATCGTGGGATCGTTTCAAGGAGTTGCTTCGCCAAATGTCCTCACCACGGTTTCTCCGAGTTGATGCAACTCGATACTTTCTATAATGGAATGAGTCAATCTGATCAAGATTCTCTCAATTCCTCATTGGAGAAATTTCTTGAGCAAAAGCATCCAAAGAAGCTTTAGCGATCATTGAAAACAAGTCTAAAGTCCAGACCGCACTTTTGAAGCAAGCGTTGTTTCCCAAGTCGTGTTGGTCCTTCTTCTTCATCGCGGTGAGTCAATCTAGCACAGACCGATGCTAAGATTGACAAACTCCTGGCTATCAAGCTTTGGTTCTCCAACCAAAAGAAAGTCTCTTTTCCCCAAACTTCACCTCCTGCTGAAGTTAAGAAAGTGGAAGTCTGTGTTACTTGTGGTGGCCCCATGCTTACTACAATTGTATGGCCACCGACGGTAACCTCTTTGAAGCCAATGTTGTGGTAGGGTTTTCTAATCAAGGAGGCAACCAATATGGGTGCTCCTATAGACCCCGAACCAGGAACCCCCACTACCCTGCGGACCTCCGGTTTCAATCAAAACCGTAATCAAAATCAGAATAGACCAAACCAAGGTTTTCAAAACCAAGGTAATTTCTGTCCAAACAACGGTTTTCTAATCAGAATCAAAATTTCCAACACCAAGGAAATTTCAATAGAAACCTGTGTCGGGGAAATTTCAACCAAGGGTACTTTCATGGCAATAATCAAGGGAATTTTCAAAATCAAGGCCCTAATCCAAACAATAGAGGCGGAATTTTCTGCAAAATCAAGCCATTGTTCCAACTGGACCATCATCCGATGAGTTGTTGAAACAATTCATGAAATCCCAAGAGGAAATGAATAGGTTGTTGGTTAGCCTTTTGATTGCGACATTAAGAAGTCTTTAAATGATCGACCCTCTGGGCTCCAGTACTTTACCTAGCAACACGATAAGCTAATCAGAGGGATGCAAAGGCGATCACAACGAGAAGTGGTGCTTCATATCATGGACCCGCTTATTCCTACTACCTCTTCTTCTTCTCCCAAGGTAGTGGAAAGTGAACTGAGAGGCGACAAAGGACCAATTGCAACCTACTAGCTCACAAAGTACAAAGACATGTCCATCATCGGGTTGTCCCTAAAACCCAAAACCAAACTGGAGTTGTTTTTGAACCTCCAGTTGATGACCCCAAATCCAAAACTTCTATTCCTTACCCCTCACGTTTACATGAGCAAAGTCCATGAGAAAGCGGTCATCAAATGGAAAAATCTTTCAAATTTTTCAAGAACTTCATTTGACATAAGTCATGATGCTATCATGTTGATGCCCAAGTTTGCATCAATCCTCACACATGTTGAGCAATAAGGAAAAATTTGTTTGAAATGGCTAAAACTCCTTTGAGCGAACCGGCGGTCTTGTTAAAAAGCTTCCCGAGAAGTCGGGAGATCCCGGAAATTTCTTCTTCCTTGTGTTTTCCGGGGTGATTGAATGCTTTGCCCTCGATCTTGGTGCAAGCATCAATCGATGCCTTATTCATGTGGAAGAAGCTTTTCTTCCAACTTATTCCTACCCGCATGACTCTTGAGCTTGCGGATCGTTCTATATCAGCGTCCTCTTGGTATCGAGGATGTATTTGTGAAAGTAGGAAAGTTCCATTTCCAAAGTGACTTTGGTTGTTGATTTGATAGACGATCCCTGCCCCTACATTGTTGAAGAGGATTCACGAGAACGGGCCGGTTTTATTGATGTATTTGAGCAAGAAATTTCTTTTACGTGTGGGTAATGAAGTTTACATTTAACCTCGACGGACTTGAGGTACTCCTCAAATTATGATATCAATCGATTAATCGAGTCGATTTAATTGATATTGCTTCAGAGGAGTACTCTCAAGAGTTTCTTAGTTATCTTCATAATTACGTGGTGGGGATTCCACCACATCTTCTCAACCTATCATCGCTGACTCTTCCCTCCTCACTCCATTCGAGGGAGGTGACTTCTTCTCGAAGAGATCATGAATTTCTTGTTATGATGAATCAATTCCGCCTGGAATTGATGGTGTTTATGATTCGAAGGGAGATATTCTTTATCTTGAGCAATTGCTTAATGAAGATCCATTACCTCCACTCCTCCAAAGAAATCACAATGAGGAAATCAAATCGGTACAAACATCTATGAAGAATTTCCGAGGTTGAACTTAGGACCTACCTCCTCATCTCAAGTATGCATTCTTGGAGGGTGATGATAAATTACCCGTCATAATTGCTAAAGATTTAACTGGTGAGAGAAAACTGCCTCATAAAGGTCTTGAAGTCACACAAGCAAGCAATTGCTTGGAAACTCTCCAACATTGGGGTATCAACCTCGAGTTTGTACTCACAAAATCTTAATGGAGGATGACTTCAAACCGCCAGTCCAACATCGGAGAAGGGTGAATCCTAAGATTCACGAGGTTATCAAACAAGAGGTTCTCAAACTTGATGCTTCATTGATTTACCCGATCTCCGATAGTCCTTAGTTAGCCAATTCATTATGTTCAAAAAAGGGTGGCATTACCGTTGTCACGAATGAAGAAAACGAGTTAATTCCAACTCGATTGGTTACGGGATGCAGTGTGCATTGACTATCGAAAGTTAAACGAAGCCACCCGTAGACCATTTCTCTACCCTTCATGGACCAGATGCTTCAGAGATTAGCGTGGAACAATACTATTGTTTCCTCGATGGTTTCTCGGGATACTTTCAGATCCCCATTGATCCTACTGGATCAAGAAAAAACCACATTCACCTGCTCCATACGGGGCGTTTGCCAACGATGATGCCTTTTGGCTTATATGCAATGCTCCCGCACGCGTTCCAACGATGTATGATGGCCATTTTCCACCTACATGATCGGGAAACTATGGAGGTGTTTATGGATGACTTCTACTATTGGGGACTCATTTCATACATGTCTCCCATTTAGAAAAATGCTTCAAAGGTGTGAAGACACCAATCTTTGTCTAAATTGGGAGAAGAGCCACTTTATGGTCAAAGAAGGCATAGTTCTTGGCCATTATTTCAAAACGGATTGAGGTAGATAGAGCAAAAGTCGATGTTATTGCCAAATTGCCTCATCCTACTACCGCCAAAGGTATTAGGAGTTTTCTAGGTCATGCGGGTTTTATCAGAGATTCATTCAAGATTTTTCTAAAATCGCCGCCTATCACGACCCATCTTCTCAAAAGATGCTCCTTTTATCTTCTCTCCTCAGTGCATCAGCTTTTGAAACACTAAAGAAAAGTTTACTAAGCAATCCATTCTAGTTGCCCCCGACCGGGATTTACCCCTTGAGCTCATGTGCTATGCAAGTGATTTTGCTATCGGTGCGCCTTGGGGCAACGAAACCAAGAATTTTTAGTCGATCCACTACGCAAGTAAAACTATGATCGGCTCAAACCCATTACACCACTACGAAAAAGAAATTATTAGTCGTGGTATGCGCTTGAGAAGTTTCGCCATACCTTATCTTGACCAAATGCTTAGTGTATACGGATCACTCGGCTCTCAAATATCTCTTTGCAAAACAAGATGCAAAGCCGAGATTGTTCCGTTGGGTTCTCCTCCTACAAGAATTTGATATCATTATACGTGATAAAAAGGAGCCAGAACCTCGGTGCATCATCGTCCCAATTAGAGAACCCTCACCAAAATGTGTTCGAGAAAAGGAAATAAACTAAACATTTCCTCAAACACTCAATGTGATTTCTTTCGTGAGACTCTTCTACCCCATGGTTTGTTGACTTTGCAAATTACCATGCGGGTAACTTTGTGGTGAAAGGGATGTCGCCCCAACAGAAAAATAAATTCTTTAAAGATGTGAAACATTATTTCTGGGACGACCCCTACTTGTTTAAAATTTGCGCGGATCAAGTCATCAGACGATGTGTGTATGGTCGAAGCCATTGACATTCTCTAAGGCTTTGCCATTCTGGACCTCCGGGGACATCATTCCCAACTACACCGCCAAGAAGGTGTTTGATTCCGAATTCTATTGGCCCACGATTTACAAGGATGCCCATGAATTTGTATCAAAACCGCGGACGCTTGTCAACGCCATGAGGAATATCTCACAAAGAAATGAAATGCCATAAAACGCCATTCAAGTGTGAGATTTTGACATCCGGGGCATCGACCAGGGCCATTTCCTTTCTCAGGTAATAAGTACATACTCGTGGTCGTTGACTACTTGTCAATGGGTTGAAGCTAAAGCTTTGCCTATAAACGATGCGAAGTTGTTGTGAAATTCTTAAATCTCTTTGCTAGGTTTGGAACTCCACGAGCCATAATCGTGATCGTGGTAATGCGATTTTGCAATGACCAATTTGATAGAGTCATGCAAAAGTATGGTGTAACTCAATCTCTCTCTGGTATCACCCCAAACAAGTGGGCAAGTGGAAGTTTCTAACCGATAAAAGAATTTTGAGAGGACGGCCGGCAAAACCGTGCTCTTGGTTGGATAAGCTAGATGACGACTCGCCTTCCGTGAAACTTTACAAACACCCAGACGGTGCACTCCATACAAGCTTGTATATGGAAGGCGTGTCATCCACGTTGAGCTTGAGCACAAGGCATACTGGGCCTTGAAAACATGCCAACTTTGATATTCGATACTGGTGATCACCGAAAGTTCAAATGAATTAATTAAATGAACTCCGTGATCAAGCTTACGAGAACTCTTTGATCTACAAACAAAAGACAAAGAATATTCATGACTCAAAATCAAGAAACCGCTTTCAACGCGTGGTGATCGAAGTCCTTCTTTTCAACTCAAGATTGAAGATTTTCTCGAAAACTAAAAATCCCACCGTCCGACCATTTACTATCACTAAGGTTTATCCTTATGAAACCATTGAGTTATCTCAACCCATGGTCCAAACTTAAAGTGAATGGTGGTCACTTCTATTGAAGCATTACTTTGGAGGACATTTCCCGTGGTTGTCCTGGATTTGCAAACTTTCCCCATGAACCAATGAATGCTGGGATCGTGAGTCAAATAGCTAATTCTGATCAAAAATAAGAGATGACATATGGGTTTTCACCCATATTTCCCTACTTTTTCTATCTTTCTACCACCCTAGTGTGGGGTTGCCCACATGTTTTGTGTATATAAGATTCAAAATAAAAAAAAAAAAAAAAACTTTCTAATAATGTAAGTAGTATTTCCCTTTTATCGCTTCTTTGCTTCTCGGTAACCCTAGTATTTTGAATATTGAGGGCAATATTCATTTTGCTGGGAATTCTTACTAATTTTATCATATATTATCCTACCTATTCCCTGTTTTGCCAAATTTTTTTGGAGTAAGTGTTTTACACTTACTCATTTGGTTATCGTATCACTATGTCTAATAAAATGAAGGATTGCTAATCCGAGAGCAAACGGCTTTTGGTAAAGATATCTCAAACTGCTGACTATTGCAATTTGCCCAAAATTGTATGTAGGACTACCACCATATCCTTAAAAGTGAAGAGTTGGCAGCCCGCAAGTTTATGGCTTGTGGTAAAGGCAGTGGAAAAACCATAATTGTAATCGACTCACCAAAGATAATATTGATAATTTATCTAAGAGTTGGCTAGTCTGAGCAAACGCTTCCTCGTAAAGACAAATAAAACCGCTTGGAAGTCGGTGGTTTGCTCAAAAATCACATGGTTATCTGTACCATGGTTCTTACTGAACTAAACATTTGGCTACTCCGTAAGTAATACTTTTTGCAAAGAGATTCAAATCCATTAAGTTTTTCTCAAAAGATTGCTAGGACTAGCAATAGTTTAGTGTGGGGGATTGATGAGTGTGTAAATACTCATTATTTTTTGGTTAAATCTAAACCGCAAACGTTAAAAATGCTCGTAAATGCATCAAAATGTCAAAAATATCTCAAAGTTGTTTTATATGTTTTATGCAAAATGTTTAAAATCGATGAAAATGAGCTAAGTTTGCATAATTGGCGCCAAGTTCCTACCTTTCAAAAAATGGCAAAATCAGTCCCTAAGCACATAATTTCAAAAGAAAAATCACCAAAGGTCCTTTTTAAAATCATATGTTGTCATATTTAGTCCTTTGGTGAAAAGTTCAAAAGTTTTGAGAAATTTCAGTTTTGGTCCCTGGATTTTAAAATGGTCATGTCTAATCTTTGGAATTTCAAAAGTGTCAAAATTAGCCCTTGGTCTATTAAAGATTGGCAAATCCAACCCTTGGATTACATTTGCAGAAGTTACATGAATGGGTCCCCTAATTTTCTTTTACACATTTGTCCTTGTTACTTTTTAAATCCTAAATCAAACCTGATCCCAAATAAATGATAACCCTCCCCCAAGCCCAATCCAATACCCAACCCTGGTCCAATATCCAAACTCCACCCAAACCACCCACTCTGCTTAAAATAAAACCGCCAAAACCACCTATGTCTTCCCCGACCATTTTATTCAGAACTCTCCCAACACTTCACCCCTCACCTCCAAACTCCACCCCTACCCATGTTTTGTCCCCCACCTCAACAACTCCCTCCAAAGTGCATTAAATGCACCCTTCCTTCCTCACCAATATCAAACCATTTGCCAATTTTGATCAAACGGCCAAAAGTGATACCAACCAATCCAAGGGCCAAGATTATTGCTGGGAAGTGATCAGAGGAGAGAGAGAAGACACATTGGTGTATAAAAAAGAAAGAAGAAAGAGAGAATGGGGAGTACTTAGTTTTAATTTTCACAATGTATGTCGTTTTTTAGCTTATCATGTCTTAAATAGTTTTCAGTTGTATTTTCAAGCTTCTTTGTATCAAACTCAAGTGTTTTAGTGTATTTGTAACTTATTTCAAGTATCAATTCAAGTTAATGTTACAATTTCATATTTTGAGCATTAAGAGATTTTCGTATTTCCAAATCTTATATACAAACTCCAAGCAGCTTAATTTCTCACTCAAACAAGCTTCTACAAGCTTATAAAGCTTTCTGAAGCTCACATTTTAGTTTTGCTATTTGGAATCTGATCAACAAAAAGTCAAATGGGGCAAAAATGATGCGAAAATGGTAATGGGTGATGCAAGTATATGGAAATGGGTTAATTCTCGAAGTTCAATGAGTTGGTTTTGATAGGCTAGTAGTTACGTTTAATCAGTTTCAAGCCATAGTGGTTAGACCATTGTAGTGCATATTTCAAGTTTCATAAGCATAACTGCTTTTAGTAGTCATAAGTAGTTAAAATCAGGTATTAAGTTGTAATTAGGTTAGTTAAACTTGGTTTGATCAATAGCTTAATTGATTCACTCTTGGAATTATTGATTGCAAATTAGTGTTTAAAGGTGTGTTTGGTTTATAGCTTAATCTGTTTTAAAGGTGTATTCAGTGGTATTTGCTTGTTGGTTTATGCTTGTGTAGTCCCTTTGCACTCATAGCCAATAACTTGAGCCCTGACACTCTAAAAGTCAACTTACATGAAACTGCCTTACACCACTGACCATGTTGTAATTTGGGAAAAGCAAAAGGTTGTTTTGTGTTTAGAATTTAGACATTGCTTGCATTTTGAGTTTGTTTCATCACACAACATCTATATCACCCAAAAATTAAGCCTAAATCTCACCATAATCAACATTTCATTTTACTCTAAAAGTCAAATTGGTAAAACTGCTTTGTTCAACCGAATGGAATTTTCAAGGAGTCATTTTTGACGCAAATTCAATTGAAATTAGGTATAAACTAACTGTCTCCTTTTGCTTATTACTATTTTTTTCATATTTTTTACAAATTTTTATAAGTCCAAACAAGCTTGTCTTTTGAGTCCTAATACTGTTCATAAACCTCAAAGATAATCCTGAAGTTTTTCAGCTTTTGAGTTGCACAAGGCTCATAAGAGCTTCCCAAAGTCTGTCTTTGGTTTGGTAAGTAGCCACCTGTGTCTAGTTGAGGTCTCCTCTTACTTGTTTTTGGTTTCTAGCTTATTTGAGTGCTTATTCGGGCTTAAAGTAGACCCCCTAAACCTCATTTTTAGCATTAATATCCAAAACATCAACTGTAAATGGTGATCTAGAGGTTAAAAGCAGTTGAGATTAGTTGCAATTGGGTAGTTTTTATATTAGAACTCGTTTTCAGTTTGGTGCTTGTTTGTGTTCATTAGCTTATTTAAAGTGCTTATTCTAAAGCACTTGGTATAGCAGTTTCATATTCTTGCACACAAGTACCTGTTTTTCCATTTTTCCTAGATTCAATACATTATTTTAAGCTTATCTTGAATTTTTCAGATTTTTTATAGGTCGGGTTTGGTATTTTTCTTCATTTTAATTAGTTTTAAGCATTTTTAATTAGCATTTAATACAATTAATTAAGAAAAGCTTCAAAAAATAATTTTCATTTTTCTCAGGTTAAGATAAATATAAAAGTCAAAAAATATTTTTCTAGATTTTACAAGGTTAAATTGTATTTTTACAATTTAATTAGTTTTAATAGTTTTAATTCATAGAAAATACAAAATATTAGAAAAATATAAAATATTTTTAAAATTCTATTTTGATATTTTAGATTTTTTTCAAGTCATAATTTTATTTTTCTAGCTTAATTTCCTATTTTCTTGTAATTTAGGTAATTATTTAATAGTTAAAATAGTTTTAATTAATAATAATTAATTAAATAGTTGTAAAAATAATTTTATTTTTCTAAAAATTTTCTTTTATCATTAGGTTTGTAAAAATATCATTTTCATATTTTTAGGGTTAATAATTTATTTAGTTTCACATTTTTCATTTAACGTGAAGTTTCTTTTAATTGATTTTATAAAAACATAAAATCAAAAACATCATTTGCCAAATAGTGATAGCGTATTTTAATATTTTTATCTTTTTTAATTTTCATTGCATTTAAGCCTTTGTAATTATAGGCTATTTAAGAGTTATAATCACAACCTCTTTCTGTTCAACCTCTTGATCACTCATATCGTTTGGTGATCCAAGCATAAATTACTGACATAACGACCGGAAAACCCTATACTCCCCAGATCTTCATTGCATCTGTGCTTAAGCTGTTTTAAGTTTCTTACGGTTGCCATTCGAAGTGCTGGTCACTATGAGAAACTTGACTGCTTTTTGCACCCCTAATCGAAACCGTGTGGGATGCGATAAACAAGATTTGTCTATAAATAGTGAGCCATTTCTCTCTTGCTCACTACCAATTTCTGGGATACTTTCATAGTATTCTAACATCTTCGAACACCGGATCCAAAGGATCATTCTATGTAGTTTTATGTTTGTGTGATTCTCTAGGTTCTTCTTAAAGCAGATCACCACCTCTGAAGACGCAAGAAGCTCAAGTCATGAGTTGTTAAGTTTCTGTCATCATCAAGACCACTGATGTGCATCTTGTTGATAGTTCTTTCCTCCCTCCATATGAGTGTTGTGTTGAAGGCATTAAAGGAATCCAAGTGTCAAGGGTCGTACAAAGGCATTAGTGAAAGGTGCCAAAGGTGTACATTCAATATGTTGCATCGATGTACAAGTTAGATAGTTAGGGTTAAAGGATGTTGATATCCTTCTATTGTTGTAACAAGGAGTGTGTCTCCTTGGGGTAGTTGTGCTGCAATCGTTGGTAGTAGTTCCTCATTTGTAATGGAACTCGCATTCAGCCTTGCAAAGGATAAAGTATAGGCTACGTTGCATAGTTTGTTCTACCTCGAAGAACTCCTGTCTAGCCTTGTACCGGATAAAGAGTATGACGTTGTGAAGGCTTCTCACCCACATTGTTGTTTATGTTGTGTAATGCTTACAAACTCTCAGTTGGGGTACTCGAGGAGTGCAAAGAGGAAGTGAGTCCTTGTATTCAAATCCATTATAAATACCATGACGTGGTTTTGTGTTCCTTTACTCTTTATGTTGTGCATTGCTTACTTATATACTTGTCTATCATTATCCAACACACATACTAAATAGATTGACATAAGTCTATCTAAATACTCTTTAAAAACGGGTTTAATCGCATTAAACTATTCAAGCCCCCCTTCTAGTTTTTCCACAATTTGAAAATATAGTTTGCAAGTTTCTTAGAGTATATTGTACTTTTAAAACTTGATAAGACCGTATGTTTGAAAACTATAAAGAATGAAATTTCTTAAAACAAAAAGTCATGTTTTAGAAATTTATATACTTTAAAATGTTGGATAGTACAGATCATTCTAACATTTTCTTTTTAAGAATTCTTCATGATAGGATTTGTTAAATGACTTGGCCCATCCAAGGAAAATGAAGTCAACACCCAAGGAAAGAATCCAGTAGTCACATTTGCTTTACAAAATCATGATTAGGTATTTTAAAAACTCATGAACTATTTTGTCTATGATTTTAAAACGCAAAACAAATTATATAAAGCAAATGTATGTTCTTCTAACTATAATTAGTTAATCTAAAAATATGCTAATTGTTTGTAGACAAATTAATAATATATGCTTCTAAATTATATTAGGTAGTTTGATTCTTAGAAAAGAGATCAATAATAATAGAGTATCTGAGACAGGGCAACTCAAACGATAGGTTTGAGTCCTCGGATCGCTCCAAACGAGGGATGAATGGAGTTAAACAACCCACGCCACGCTTATCCCGGATTTGAATATGAAAAGGGGATAATTTGATGTTTTCTAAACTATGGGGCAAGGGAAGTAAATGGGAAACAATTAAGGGAGCTAAATCTAATATGCAAACAAAGGATTACAACTAATTATGCAAATTAACACTGGAAACGTGAATTACTTATTTAATTAAAACGTGAATTAAATGCAAACTAATTCAGATTTAATCCCTTAAAAGAGATCTAAAATTATTCTCAACTAAAAATGCAATTTAAGTATTTAAAATTTAAAACTATTTTTATATTTTTATTTGAATTAAAATCTATTTTTAACTTTTTAAAATGATCTAAAATACTTTTAAAAATTATGAAAACTAGTGAGAAATTATAAAATATTTTTCAAAATCTAAAATGACTAAAAAATAATTTTCAAAACGATTTTGAATTTTTTTTCAATTTTTTATCTAATTTATATGAATTAAAAACTATTTAAAACTAATTAAATGGCTAAAAATTACTATTTAAGCTAGGAAAAATGAGGGAAAATATTTTTATAGTCTTTTAATTTTATTAATCTATGAAAAATTTAATTATATTTTTTGAGCTTTTTTAGATTATTTGTAAATAAAAGCTATTTAAAAAGTGCTAAAACTATTTTAAATGCGTAAAACTAGCAACTGTAAGATATTGGTTTTCACATACACACAAACCATATAGCAAAAAGTAGGCGTATAAGTGGAATTCTAGAGAGAGAAAGTTAGAGGTTTAGGGAACTTTAGTGAGAGAAAGAAAATATTATTATGAGCTCCAACTCTCTACCTTGGGAGGTAGAGAGTATTTATAGTCTTACAATAAAAACGCCACACAACCAAGTGGATCGTATACAGTGGGTAAAGACCGGCCCGTCTCCACGGTGTTACTTAACAAAATACTACTTAACTAAATATAACTATGACTACGAAGCTTAATGATTACATATACTTGAGGTGACCGACTCTTTAATACCGGGAATTTCTAATTCCTAACAATCTCCCCTAAGGAGGTCACCTCAACCATATACTAAAATGACATTGAATACAATCAGATATTACATTAACAATTGATCTTGCATACTTGATGTAGTACTTGTCTTCGTCAGAGTCGTTGATTCCACTCATTGCATGTTTGGTTAATCCAAGTGGAGGTCTTTATCGATCCACGGATAATAATGTGAGCAAATTTTGAGATCATCACTAATAGAAAATCTCCATACATCCATTGTGGTGTTGGTATTATGATGATGTGACTTTGACCACATGCTCACATTCTCGATCATGATATCTTCTCATCGTAGTAGCGGAAGCTTTAGTTGATTCATGATATTAGCAGTGAAGGTAAGCATGGAGTTAGAATATCAGAGTCATTGATGCACCAATCATGATATCTTTTAAGATGAATGTGTTAGGTGCATGCGCGCTATTGATCCGCTCCATTCTCGCATCACGCAAACGCCGGTGTACCCATACCGTTAGCAATAAATCGCACGAAAGTGTCTTTGATCACTTTCGCTGAATTGAGGTACACGCCCACGCTCCCCGCTGATCACATTACACGCTCGTGATCGTGAAAAATTCAAGAATTTCCTGACAGGTTTCTCGAAATGCAGAAGTCGTTCTCAAACCGAACGTCTCAAAGAAGACAACACGGAGTGAGTGAACCAAAATAATTTAGTCCATCGACATGAAAAAAAATTTGAAAACAATGCGGTATTGCTCAATAGAAATTGTTTTTGCAATATAACAACGGTTTTAATGAAAATCAATTATCAATCATAAAACACCTTTTGATTTGAAAAAAAATTAGTACACGTCCACGTGCTAATGAAAAGAGTTTTAAAGCACAAAGACCGTTTTTCAAAGGTATCCACAATCCATAACCCGAACCGTGATTGATTCAAAAGAATGAATCGCTCCCATTGTTTCGCTCGCTTGTCACATGGTTGATCTCAGATAATAGATCTCACATGCCACCTACCGTGAGCTTGTTAGATGTTGGCTTCAGAAGGCTTTCCATCTTCATTGTGAGTATGTTTGCATATCACTCGCATGTTCCGCAATACCACAAGGATAATGCGTAGGACTCAAGATATAATCTCTCTTTTCACATTGTGTGAAACAGAGAGTCTTCATTGAAAGTGTCCTAATGAGATTTATTGATGATCTCGTGGTACTAGACTCAATTTGTGCACATTTGGATCCTATATTTGACTAGGGAGAGGTCTCCTCCTTCAATATCAACAAACTCTAAGAGAAAGTCGATAGATAATGTCGGTTTCTCGTGAGAATGAAACAAGTCCTTTTAAGAGGAACTTGAGTAGTTTGGAAAGTTGAAGTGTCAGGCACCGGGTCCATGACGCTTTGTCTTCAATAATACCGATGTTACAATCAAGAGCATATGAATTGAACCCTGCTTTCTAAGGTTGAATAAATGGAGGGCTATTTGTTTCACCCTTTTCTCATTCAATTTTTTAATTCTTCAACCCCTTCAAGGCTTAATGAGACTTCATAGCTAGAACCTTGTTGGGTTTATTCCAAGACTAGCTCAGCCTCTAGTCCAAGACTTCCCATATCTCATTTTTCTCCTTTTATCATCATACCTAAGAACTCTACACTAACTAGTGGATAGTCCCTGGTTAGATCCCTCCTGTTCTCAAGGATCATGGGAACACATACCTAACCTTATCGCCCTTATATCACCATACATAATGTAAAGTTGGTCGGTCTTTTTGGTATTGTTCATCCGCCATAGGAACCAATTGAAAACCATTTGAAAATCAATCCATATACTTGTGATATATTATCAAAGCATTTTGTACCTGAATTGTTTTGATATTTTTAGAAGAAGAACTCCCCCTCAACATGTGAATCAAGTATGAAATAGTTTTCCACACGGAGGCAAGAGAAAGAATTAACTTCTTTGATTACCATTAAAAATATCAACATCACTTCCCTAATCGAATCAAGTAGATAAAGCATTTTGGGGAAGGATGAGGTTTTCATGATTTTGATCCTCCTCAATATGTGCCTCGAGATTTGAAAAGAGTTTTGCACATACTGGAGGGAACCCGACCTGAGATAAGTTATCACGTTTCAAATCATAGGTTTAAGATAGATGCTCCCCCTCAACATGTGCATGGGAAATTTGAAATCGCTTTTGTCATGTGGGAAGGAGAGCTTGTACATCCTTATAAAACCATTTACCTAATTATCGCTTAAATCCATTTAAATCACACATTCTCCCCGATCACAATTATCAAATCATTTGAGATTTGTGATCTCTTATAGATTTAAATTGATTTTGAAAGCTTTTAAGGAGAATTGTGACTTGATTATGAAAGCGTTTTAACCGATAATGAAATGTTTTAAGACTTTAGACTTCATTGATAAAACATGCTTGAATATCTTTTGAAAACAATTGAATGCCAAATAACTTTTTAATTTAATTGAAATCATTCTCTCCCTCAATCAATGACATAGGTTGTTGATTGAGAGATTGATATTTTGACAAATAAGTTTAGATGATTATCAAAAATGAGACTGAAGTTATTTTTCAAAGCATTAGTTTTCAATAGATAAATGTTTAAAGAATCGAGCATGGAATTTTGAAAACATGATAAAGTATGGCTCTCGTTTTTCTTTTGAAAAGCTGTTATCACGAAATGACAAAAACCATTGTTTCTCTTTCTCCCAAAAATAATTTTTGATTTTTTGATTTTAATTTTTTTGAATTCAACAACATCTAAAGTCCCGTCATTCTTTTGAATGACAAGACAAAGACCGTAGATATTATCGAACCGAGAAAACGCATGACAAAATGACAATATTTTTTTGAAGATTTTTCAATTTTTTGATTTTTATGGTTTTTGAAGGTTTTATAATTTTGTATTTTGATTTTTCGAATAGATATATACAAGAGATAGATGAAGATAGACCTTTACTCCTCGCCTTCCTCCTCAAGACGCGAGTGTTTCGTTGAAGACTTTTCAAGCCAAGAGCGGAAGAATAAACTCAAAACGCTTTCTGGAAGAGCTTTGGTGAAGATGTCCGCTAACCATATTCGGATCTCAAAAATAGAGTTCCACCACACCTTTTCCACTTGTTCCCCATGAAATGATGTCGAATGTCGATATGCTTTGCTTTTGAGTGTTGAACGTTGTTGCATGAGAGAGCAATAGCACTTTTATTGTCACAAAGATGTAGGATTTTGTTGAATTCAAAGCCATAGTCCGATAATTGAGATCTCATCCATAAGACTTGAGCACAACAAGATGACATGGCTATGTATTCACCAGAGGAAATAGAAGTACTCATTTGCTTCTTTGAAGACCACCACAAGCTTATCACCCAAAAACCGAGCACCTCCGCATGTACTTCGACGCAGTATCTTGACACCGCATGATCAAGATCTCTGCATAGGTCGTTAGAACATACCTAAGTCCTTCGTACCAAAGACCCATATTGATGGTTCCTGAGATACCGAAAACCCGCTTAACCGCTTCAAGGTGCTTTTAGTAGGCTTAGCCTCGGTATCTAGCACACATGCAAACAAATGAACAAGATGTCCGGTCTACTAGTCGTGAGGTACATCGTGATCCAATCATACTACGATATTTTGTTTGGTCAATCATGATCCCCGAGTGGTCCTCATCTAGTTTGGTTCGATCAATCATGGGAGTGTCAATGTGGTCACTTGAATCAAATCCAAATTTCTTTAAGATCTCATTTGCATATTTAGATTGATTTATGAAAATGCCTCCGGGACTTTATGAAATTTGTAATCCCAAGAAAAATGACATTTGTCCCATCATTGACATTTGAAATTTTGAACTCATTTCATTAGAAAAACGATCACATTCCATTGGGTCCGGCCGAGGCAAAAATAATATCATCAACATAAATTTGAACATGAATTAAATGTTTGCCCGACTTCCTGGTGAACAATGTTGGATCAACTGCTCCTTTGCTAAATCCGGTTGATAGAAGAAACTTTGACAAGTGTATCATACCATGCCCTTGGAGCTTGCTTTAAACCGTATAGGGCCTTCTTCAAACGATAAACGTGAGTAGGATGCTCTTGATTTACAAATCCTTCAAAGTTGGCACGTGAGACGACTTCTTTAAGATCTCCGCTTAGAATGCCGCCTTACGTCCATTTGATAGACTACCATGTTTTTACTTGCAAAGATAGCCAAAAGATTCTAATTGCCTCGATTCGAGCCAATCGAGCAAAAGATTCTTCAAAGTCTATACCCTCCTCTTGACGGTATCCTTTAGCAACTAATCGAGCCTTGTTCTTCAACACATCACCATGCTCATCAAGTTTCACTTTGAAGATCCATTTTAGAGTAATAATCATAGCACAACTGGAGCAGTGTACTAACTCCCATACATCTAGTCGATCAAACTCATGAATTTCATCTTGCATAGCATTGAACCAGCTATCTTCATTCATGGCGGTTTTAACATCATTTGGTTCGATCTTAGAGAGTACTGAGTTGAAGAAGCACCATAAGGCATCGGTTGCAAGTTGTTTCCGTGTTGATACCGGACGAGAGGGATTTCCAATGATGTTGTCTAATGGATGATCGTCCATTTTCGAGGTGTTCATGTGGTAGTTGTTGAGGGACCGGTAGCAGAGAGTTGATGTCTCCTCAAGAAGATGGTTCGATGAAGATTCAGAGCAAATATGTTTTCAAATGGAGCATCTTCAAGAGTAGCAAAGGGATTAACTTCATCATTGATGCCAGAAACATTTCCATGATGTACATTTGAAGAATGATGATTTGTTGATGAGACCGAAGGATCAGTAGAGTGCTTTTGACTTAAAGATATTGAGATTGAGGGATTGACTTCATTCACTCGAATATGAGCAACTGTGTAGGATCAACACCTCATTAGTACTCGGATCATAAAGTTCATCAAACATAGGATCAAACAATTTCTTTAAATCATCTTCGGATGGAGGTACATATGGAGTTTCTTGAGAAGAGTTTGGAACAAGATGAACCAATTGGACTGATGAAGTGCGGGTCCAGAATCAATTGTTCAGAGCCATTTGACCGTCACCATCAAACATAACGTGAATTGTTTCCATGATGTTTCGGGTTCTTTTGTTGTAGATTCGGTATCCCTTTTGTTTGGTGCATACCCTACAAATACTCCAATGTCCGCTTTAGCTCTAAGTTTGCCTAAGTCTTGACCCTCATTAGTTGGATAGCACAATGCTCCAAACACACGAAGGAAAGAGAGATTAGGTTTTCTGTTGTGGACAAGTTCATATGGTTTCTTTCCATGAACAAGTGTGAATCGTGGAACGATTTTGTGTGTAGCATGCAAAGGGTATAGCTTCGGCCAGAGAAACATTGGAACTTTTGAGTAAATCAACATTGTTCTAGCGGCTTCTACAAGAGTTCGATTTCGCCTTTCAACTACACCGCTCTGTTGAGGAGTTCGTGGAACACTTCTTGGGTGATTCCAATGCTTTATAAATTCACGTTGTTTGTTAACAAACTCGCCCATTGTCCACCGATAATTCGACGGTTTTGTTAAGTCGAACCCCAATGCTTTTGATGAGTTTGATGATGATATCAAGAGTTTCATCCTTTGTCCTTAAGAACTTGACCCAAGTGAATCTAGAGTAATCATCAACTATAACTAACACATATTTCTTCCCAAAGATATTCTCAGACTCTCATTGGTCCACATAAATCCATATGAATTGTATGAAGAACTTCTCGTGATGAGTTAGTAGGTTTGGGTTTATGGGCATACTTGCTTTTTCCCAATTGACATGTCAACAAAGATGATCCTTTTCATACTTTAGACGAGGTAAACCTACAACTAAGTCCTTTCTCGAGAGATCGATGGTGCCGAAGTTCAAGTGATTGAGACGTCGATGCCATAACCATGACTTTGTTTTTGAAGCCTTTGACAGCAAGCAAATTGGAGA
Source organism: Chrysanthemum makinoi (assembly GCA_910596185.1). Classification (NCBI taxonomy): domain Eukaryota; kingdom Viridiplantae; phylum Streptophyta; class Magnoliopsida; order Asterales; family Asteraceae; genus Chrysanthemum; species Chrysanthemum makinoi. Next base: position 229,934,937 of record OU343220.1, read on the forward strand.
AGACTTCATCATATCTTCTATAGAGATGGTGTGAAGATTTGAACCACGAAGTTCCTCCAGCCAGCCTCGCCAAACAAGTATGTTTTCCGGCTACTTAGATCGTAATCACGTAATTGACCACGTGAGAACGATATGACCAAGACCTTCCACATAGTATACTCTAGAGATAACACTATCACCAACAACATAAATAACCCATAATTGCAATCAAATGATCATTACCGAATCTAATCAGTTCCATGAATTTGCTCACGGTTCATGAGCCGCCGATCTCCCCGGTCATATGCTTGGAAATGTACCGAGTCCAAAATTACGTAATCCATTTGAACGACCAAGGAATGAACACGCATAAGAATGGATAATCGATAATTGGGATCCCCATGCAAGAATGGGTTCCACTTGGTTAGTAACAGTAATTGGAACACCCACATCAGAAACATCCATATCAGTAGAAGCAATGGAATCATTGGGAATAGATGCAATGTCGTGTCTCAGATTTGACCTATTCAAAGTATGTTCACTTCTAAGGAATAGTTCTACCAAGAGGCATCCATTTTCTAGTGGGCATAATCTTATAGCTTGAGAGGAAAACCGATTATTCTTATGGCCAAAAGGTATCCAATAATAACCTATCTTTATAAATGTTCTTCCCGTGGGTTTCCAATCGTTTCTAACAATCTTTCGCTTTTTGCCTTTTTGCCTTATTAGCATTAACAATTTTAATCGGGCATTTGACATCATTAGACAAAGCATTCACACCACATTCATGATTAGCAAATGTAATTCAAGCAGACATCATTACAAGGTTTGCAAATAGTATCAATTAATTAATTACATACATTTAAGGCTAATACTAGAATCAACACGATTCGATTTATTCAACTCAAGCTTAAAGTTCCTAGGTTGGTCTTCTACTCTCTTCCAATGCACATTCTTAGCTTGCAGGTCCTATCATTCCTTGTATTGTCTTGAGACTTTGACCTGCTCGCTTTAATGTCATTGATTACCTCTGAGGGAATGGGAACATTAGTTGGTTGATCTAATTTTTGCATTCCCAACTTGATGTGCAAGGATTCAAGTACTAGAAGGCACATTAGTGTATACTTTCTAAGATGTGATTTGAGCTTTTGCAGCACACTAAAGTTCATTTTCTTAGCACTAACATATCCTAGATCAACTACTTGAAGGCACATTAGTGTTTCCTTTCTAAGACCGCATAGAACGGATTTCCTGCTTGGCACTAGGCATAGAACAAGGCTTCATGCCGCTTTTTCACCTAAGGGTTTGGACATGTTGCAATTACACATTCAAGCAACTCTTGAGATCGCTTGGCCCGGAGGCAAGCAAACCTAATTTTTCTATCAAGAGGTTTATTAATGAAGTCCTCTTCAACAATCTCACGGAGACATTCTAGACTATCCTTAAGGTGAGCACAATAGTCATGAAAGGCATGTTCATTATTCCTAAGATGAAGAGGAATATATTTAATCATCACAAAGTATTTGCAGCCTAAGGGTGACTTTGAGACAACATTCTCATTGAAAACAAGTGGCGCTTTCCCATTTCCCGACTTCCGATTCTCAATTTCCTTTTGTAAAGACGTTATTTTTCTGTTTTGGTCAGGGTGACTTTCATTGAATCATATAACTCTTTAAAATGTCGCTTAACTTTTTCATTTTCTTCTAGAAAACTCTCGCTTTCCTTTTGTAAGGCATCAACTAAGTTTTGAAGATGAAAAGTTTGAGAATTCCGAGAATCTAAAGGAGGAGGCATTTGGGAGCCTGTCATATTGTTCGTCTGACCCTTTAATTGAGAGATTTGGGCTTTCAACTTTCTGATCGTGTTGCAATGAGCTTGAATTGTTCTCATCACGCTTGTTAATTTGAAAACGATCAAACTCGGAGCATCCGAGGATGTCTTGATATTTGAAGTTTTGACATTTTCTTTAAGATGTTGATATTTTAGTTGTAAATTAAAATGCTCAACTTCTAGTTTAGAAAAATGTTTAACCAAATTGTCGTGATCATCCAGTTCAATTTTCTCGTTTAGTTCAGAATTTGTTTTTCAAGCTCAATGACACGATCATGGGAGACTCTTCGAGTAAACCGATAATTCATGAAATTTGGAAGCATTAATGGAACAATTTGTAGCAGTGAAAAACACATCCCGAGCAATACATTCGAATCGTGTTCTCATTTAGTGTATGCAAGTTCTTCCTCTCAATCTCATTATATTTTAGTGCTCGCTCATAGTCACTAACTTCAACTATCATTGCATCAAATTCCTTTTCCATTCCCTTAATATCACTTTCTATCCCCTTTTTAAGACTCTCAAAGTGATTTAGAAGTTTAAAGAAAGGCATGACCGCTTAAATAACATTCTTTCATTTGCTCAAACCCCTTTCTCCCTCCGTAATACCTCGGGTGTGATCCTTTTCTTGCAAGTTTTCTCAAAATCAACAAATAGTTGAAGTATAATATATTGGCTAATTAAGGTCTTGCTTTTAGTGGCAATTGTTCTAGGAACAAGATGCATTGGTTTATTAGGAGGATACACGCCGCTTCTAGGCATTTTCCAAAGAGGAGGGTTTGTTTCAACAATATTTTCGACTTTTCGCTTATCTAAATCCATTTTCCAAAAACTTTTTCGAGTCAACAATGTCCGAGGTTTAAACATGTTCAAGGAAATCCAGTTTTCCTTCTTGTAATCATGGGAGTGATATTTTCTTCTCTACATTTAGGATCATCTAATTTCTTGTTCATCTTTTCCCTAGTGACTTCACCAGATTTCTTATCTTCCCTGCACTCAACGCGCTAGGTTTCTGTCTAGGTTTTAGGATTTCATTGCCATCATAAAGAACCTTATGAGCATTTCTAGTCCTTTTAATGACCTCGGATTGGTCCTTAACAAGGGAATGCTATGCTTATCGCTTAGGACCCTATGCTTAGTGATCATGTGAGCAAATCAATGGTGTTCCTTTGTATGTACAACTTGTTTTCAAGTTTGTTTTTCAAAGTTTTCAGATTAGAAAATCTTTCAAGAGTTTTGATTCCTTTGCATTAAATTCTTGCTTAAGCATTTTCACATTTTCTTGAAGTTCATGTTTTTGCTTAGCAGCTTTTAGAAAGCTTTTCTTGCAAGGAATTTAACTCTTGTTTTAATACTTCTTCTCTAAAATTACTTTTCTAATGATTGTACGCACTTGGTCATCCATTTCCCGCTCACGAGTGGTCAACTCAAATTTAGCACGTTGTTCATAAATAGCAACACTTTCTTTATAGGCATTTAGTTCGCATATTGGACTCATCAGGCACAAAAGTGTATTCATCAAAAATATAGTCATTGTTGACTACGTGAGATGCATCACTTGGTAAAACTTCACTTTCACTTTGTTTCACATATTGATCATATGGGACAACATTGATATTACCCATATTTTCAATATTTGATACAAAAGTTTCATTGATAGTACTTTGTCATGCATCTTTTGCACACGCCTCATCATAGTTTTAGTACCTCCGAGATGAGTTTGTCTTTGGATGGGCCACCTTGTGAAGAGGAGACCTTGGGAGAAACCATTGGAGAAATGCTAGCCATAAAGATTGTGTGTGCAATAGGTCCATCATCCACATCGAAGTCGTATGCATCACAATCGACTTGAAAGGCATTCGATGATTGTGACCTATCTCCGAATAGTCGCCATCCACATCCGCATCATAGGTCTTGCATTGCCCTCAAAGAAGAAACAACAACTCCTCTTCATCCAAAGCAAAGACCATTATCCCGAGCTTGTACAAGCAAAGATCTTATCTCTCAAGTACTCAGATTCTGCGGACGCTTTGGAGATGTGCGCTCTTGCAATGTGTCCCTCACCACCACAATTATAACATTTGATCAACTTAGCTTAACCTTGATTACCATTCCTTCTCGACTCACACAACATAACCTCTACCAGCTCCACCTCTTCCCCGATCATACCGCTCTTTCCGAATCGTTGCACTACCTATCCTCCCATCTTTAACAAGAGGCTTGATTGTGTGGGTTAGATGTCGTTTTGAGGTTGTTATTGGTTGTGGGAGAGAATTCATGTTTTGACCGATCAAGAGCTAGTTGATTAATGAAATTACCCACGCGGTGCATCAAAGATTTGTTTGAACATAGGATCAGGAATTAGTTTGTGATTACCATTTCCAATGGGTATGACTTGTGAGGCTTTGGTTGTGATTCCAATGTTTGAGTAGAATGCAGTTGAGTCATTAGACGAGCTCCTCCTCGTTGGTTTTGAACCCATTAAGAACCAATTTTTCAAACATAGCATGTCTCTCATTCTCAAGGAGGAAGGCATAGAGTTGCTCATAGTTTGTATTCTTCAATCCTTTAGTGAGCTTCACAGAGGTGACAAACTTGTGCCATTCGGGATTCATGTTGTTCACAAATTTTGAGTTCAATTGAATGTTAGGCATAGTCATTCCGATGTTCCTCATGTCATTCACCAACTTATGAAATCTCACATAGTACTCATAGACACTCTCATCCGGTTTCATCTTGAAGTGTTCAAATTCGTCATAGAGTTGTGATTCTCTGTCTTCCATAGTTAATTCTCAACCCGAGAGAAGCATCTTGACATTATCCCATATCGCTTTGCTTCGGTGTTGTGATTGATCGCTTTGTAGATGTCTTTAGGAAGACCTGAAGAACAATGTTGAAGCCCCATATCGATCGAATCTCTTTTCTCCTTATCATCAAGCTCATCATCATACATTTGGTCCGGCCCATTCCGTGAAATCGAGTTCCATCTTCAGTATCAAGTACATCTCTAGTCGTCTCAACTCGACACGGTCCTTCATCAATGGATTTGAGAATGTTGACACCATTTTCCTTTCCAAGGCAGTATACTAACCATTCGTTGAGCCCAAGAATCGTAGTCACTCGGTCAAGCATGGGTGGACGAGTATCGGAATCCGTACCAAGAACATCCTCGCAAAAGTGGAGATGATAGTAGGAACGCTGTAGACATGTTAACAAGATTATACGGATTTTATAACTCTATGATTAAACCTGGAAATAGATTCTTTCATGGGATTTTACTAAATCAAGAGAAAACCGTAAACAATCACCCAAGTCGCTAGAAGAAAATGCACCAAGTCGCTAAACACCTAATTCAAGCATAACCCCAAGTCGCTAAAGTCCCAAGTCGCTAGACAAATGCAAGTCACTAAGTAGTAACTCGTTAAGCCTCAAGTCGCTAGCAAAATTTTGGCAAAGAATTCGCTACTCAAGTCGCTAAAACTTCAAGTCGCTAAAGAGCAACTCGCTACGTACTCAAGTCGCTACCACCAAGTCGCTAAGCAACACCGTAGTAGAGTCCACTACTTGTACAAGTAATCGCTAGGTCAAGTCGCTAAAGCTCCAAAATCAGAATCCTACAAAATTACAGAAGCAAGTCGCTACTAAGAAAGAGATCCGTGATATCAAGTCGCTTCTTAAGAAAAACCACATAAACATCACTTTTCAATCCAAAACAACCCAACCAAGATGATTCAAGCTTACCAAATGAAAACCTAAACACTTGTGATGATTCTAAACATAAAAGTACTAACAAAATCCAAACTTTAACACAAGAAATCAACCAAATGATGCACAAACCACTAAACTTTTTCAAACTCAAAACCACCTAAAAACCACTAGAAATCCAAAGATGTGCAAGATATGATCTAACCATGGCTCTTGATACCAATTGTAAGATATTGGTTTTCACATACACATCAAACCATAGCACAAAGTAGGCGTATAAGGGAATTCTAGAGAGAGAAAGTTAGAGGTTTAGGGAACTTAGTGAGAGAAAGTGAAAGATATTATTATGAGCTCCAACTCTCTACCTTGGGAGGTAGAGAGTATTTATAGTCTTACATATAACGCCACACAACGGGCGTGGATCGTGCATACAAGGTAAAGACCCACCGGTCCTCCTCACTGTTACTTAACAAAATACTACTTAACTAAATATAACTATGACTACCAGCATTCTAATGATTACATATACTTGAGGTGACCGACTCTTTAATACCGAATTTCTAATTCCTAAC
>OU343220.1:229941122-230028151 GCA_910596185.1 Chrysanthemum makinoi
GTAGTATTGCATATCGGTAGGGATAATAAAAGACATGGTAGTGCCATTAGGAGGAATTGACTCTTTTGGCATTTCCATGCTAGACATGAATAAGGACCCGACATGCCCATTGCTAGAGGATTCTTAGCTACCGCTAGTGCCATCATTGATTGTAAGATGTCCAAAATAAGGTAGGGGAAGTGGAGTGCTAGGTCAATTTACGATGTCAAAAGCATACTTACTACAAAGAAGAGGAAACCCACGGTTGGATAGAGCGCCATCTAGATACACGGACCTTGGATGGATAAGAACTCATAGGTCCCCAACGACCTTTTTACCTGGAGTGAAGCCTTTGCTAGTAAATCAACTTTCCATGAAAAAGAAATGGCTAGGGACATGGAAGTGAACCCGTTCGAGGATGCCTTAGTATTTGTGGGAAGATGACCAAGTTCCTAGGAAGCTTGACCGTCAACCTTGTCATGAATAAGTGGAAAGTTGAGAGCGATAAGCCTAAACATAAGTGGGATTGGGATAGACCGCCTAGGGATTAGGATAACGATCTATGACCCAGGGAGAGAAATTTGAAAAGGCATATCGAACCAAACGTACTACTAGGAACTTAAATTATAAGTTTGATCCTTATGACATTCTAGAGGATAGGCTTACTTATATCGGGTGCACGTAGGGGCATGACTTCTCGAGTCTAGCTACAAGACTCATAAATAAAGAAAAACGCGCTCATGAGGGCAAGGCAACCATGCTTAATTGTTTGTTTGTTTGTGTGTCTTTTTATTTATTTGTTTATTCTCACGTTTAAATTTGTAAAAATGCTTTATTTTGTCTTTAACCTCGTCTTAATTACATATAAAGGTATTTTACATAAGTGATAGAGGATTATACACGCTTTTCAAAAAGAAATGTGAACATGAGAATTACAATTAATTAAAAGATACACATGTGTGTTTGTTCGAGTCAAATGCTTGTATCGAGTCATAATGGATGTTTTGGTGAAATTTTTCCGATTCTAAAGATGTAAACTTTCCGAATTTTTCCGAAAATCACTGGACAGTTTAGTCGGGATAACTTGACGGCGTCAGGATCGCAACTTCGACGTCGAGGAGCGTAACTTATCACTTTTTCGTTTTCGAGCTACTTATAAATTTTTGGAATTTTCCAGTCTTAATTTTCCGAAAAATCAGAACATCCATTCCACAAGCATTATATCCTAGTTTAGTAGAGTCTTATATATATTGTTACCTACCGACACGAAGGTTTTTTTGTTTTCTTCAAGTATGCGGTTTAATTTACCAAGAAGAAGATACATAAGATGAGTAAGAGCTTTTAACATAACGTTCTTCTTGAAGAAAAGATGTAACCACCACTTTACACGGATCCTACCGAGCTAATCAGGGGAGTATTAGTTTCTTTCTTCTTTTATTTCCTTCCATTATCATAACTTTGATACTTTCGGGGAACATTGGGGACAATGTTCAGTTTAAGTGTAGGGAGGGAAAATAAAACGGGAACTTTGAAACTATGCTTATCCTTGATTATTTGCTTTTTCCAATTGCATTTGTGTAATAAACCATGAGAAATATCTGTTAGGGTAATTTTGGCACCAAATTTAAAATTTTTCATGACATATAGGAGTGGGCCATTAGTCTTAATATAGCGTCTCATGGATAGGAAGTTATATGACTAGCACAAAAACCCTTTACCACTTAAATTCCACCCAAAATGTGAGGATCGCCCTTAGATTTGTAGGAACTAAAGCATTCATCTTTGATGCTTAGAGAACCTAGGTATAATAGATTCTAGAAATTGTTTTGTGATGCATCCCGAGATCACTAGTAAGACTACACTTGTGTAGTTAGGAATAACTAAATGATAAGAGGCACTAGGATAACCCTTGTTTGATACATGTAATATAATTACTTCTTCCACATCGGTTGAGTAATTCCCCACACCTTTTCGTTGTACTCATCTTTAGTACACGATACCCTAGTTAACCCTCGAGCCTAACCTTTTGCGGTTCTTGATGTTTCGGTTTTCTGGAATATCAATGAAGAGCATTGTTTACAATCCACCCCAAATGTACACCCAAATCGCCTTAGCCTACCTTGTATGCACTCACTTTTAGTGCATTATTGTTATCACACTAAACCCTTAGTTCAATTATCTAGTTGCTTGCATAAGTTGCTAAGTCGAGTCATATCCTTTGTACGTTTTGGGGCGATTGGGACTCATGGGAAAAGTTAAATTTTATGAAATGACGGGAAGGGAACGTTAAATTCAAATTCCCTTTACATTAATAATGTACTTCAAGTGTTTTGATCTTTTCAATTCAGGTCAAATTAGTGTTAGAGTAATAAAACTGGGGTGTGCCTATAAATCCCATCATTTTGATGTTACCGTAGAGGATGGTAGAGTAAAAGTGTATGAAAAAATGAAAAAAAATAGAAAAAATAAAGAAAAGAAATAGAGGAATATATATATATATAAATATATATATATATATATATATATATATATATATATATATATATATATATATATATATATATATATATATATATATATATATATATATATATATATATATATATATATACTACCACCTACATCTATCTTTATATTTATGTTTGTTTATTTCAGTTATCTAGAGTTTAGAGTGTCGAGTCTTGGCTTAGCACGCCATTCTTGATGCTTGTAACATAAATATTTTTGACTTGCCACCACCAAATAGCCTATCCCACCAAACCCTTTGTTTCCCTACCGTAAGCCTATCATTACAACCCTTTAAAGACCTCTGGATAGTCTTTTTCTAGGTGCTTACGCCAAAGCGATGGAGGTTTGTTCTAGTCTCAAGCCTATGGTAATCTATGTACTAGGACCGTTAATGAGTGTTTATCTTCCATTTCCAACTTGTTATATTTCATATACACCCGAGATATGTGAGTATCCAAACACCTCATGTGAGGTTCTAGTATGTATTTCGTGCTTGTTATGACTTTTATGGGCTTATATGTTTGTGAATCATTCTAAACTAATGCTTCATTACCTCTAACTTATAAATTAATTGGCTAAAAAGCACATTTGCTTGAGGACAAGCAAATACCAAGTGTAGGGATATTTGATAAGGTTTTAAAATGTACCTTTTTGAGGGGTCATTTAAGCCCTTATTTGATCACTTTTGTATCCGTTATTACTTAATATCGTTCCTTTTCACTTTTAGGTCTCGAAATCTTTTGGAATGACACTTATTCGGATGAAAGCGATTATACGGAGAAAATGGCCAAAGTCAAGAATCGAGACACTCAATGAATTGAAAGGGGCGGCGTTAGGTTATATTTGTGAGCCGCCGAACAAATTTGTTGACACTCAGAGCCAAATTGCTTATTTACAAGTGACGGTATCAAAGGTAGAGTAGGCGCGCGGCAACGGCGCCTAGATTTGATCCGACGCACGCCGAGATCGAAGGAGACCAGTCATAAGGTGACGCCACGCAATGCTAACGCGGGCCTAGATGAAACCTAATGATGGCGACCGGCGTCACAAACTAAAGGGTGGCAGCCGTAGCTTGTAACCTTATATATAGAAACCGAATTTTTTAGTTTTCGGTGTGTAGTTTTGTGGAGTAAAAACCTAAACCGAACCAAGGCTGTCTTGTACAGTATTTTAGGGTTCCATACCCTATCTTACATCAAGATAAGTGTTTTACTTCATTAATTTAATTATGTATTCCATTTATTGTGTGTATGCTTGCATGGTCCCCATGTCCGGCTAATTTACTTGTGTGTTTGCTTAGGTAATATGAAACTTAGTTATTGAATATTGATTGGTTGTCTCTTATCTTAATTGTGATTGACCTAGTATTGCGATAGGTCATTCGTTGTGTTGTTAATGCTTGATTAATCTTTGTTGAACTTTAGTTTATAATCACCTAAAGTATTTGTAGGCTATACATCCAAAGAATACCTTAGAGTTAAAGATTATAAATCCTAGAGATTTTGTAGTCATTAACCTTTGGTAGCTTCAAAGTTAGGGATAACGCATACCCTCAATGACCTTAGAGACACAACGCGATTAAGAATAAGGATGTGATAATTCAACCATCAATAGGAGATAACTAGGGAGTAATAAAGCCTAAGCAAATACATTTTAAATCATCATACGAGCACACAACAATAGACATAGACTACCCTCACCTTAGTTAATTAGATAATTAGATAGTAGAAGTAATCGGTAGAAATACCAACCCCCCAAATTCAAACCCCGAGATTCATACGTTTCCATTTCCAAAAACATAAAAGTTAAAAAATAATCTTCCTCAGCCCCAACTTTAGCGTAGTAACTTCTCACTAGCATTCCTATTCCCCTAGAGAACGATATCAATTCTCGTGGCTTACCCTAATACTACCCTACAACGATTAGGTTCACTGCCTAGGGTGTTGAAAAACTTGCTCGACGAAAAGGAAGTTCCTTTTCACGCGCTGTAAGCGTATCAATTTCATATGCAGATATGTCGTGTGGTCGCAATTGACACATATTTGAATGTGACTGTTATGGTTCTTAAATTGGATAAAACGTTGTTTTCTGCTAATTCGAGGTATGTTGGATTTGTAGGATTTTTGAATTGATTCTTTCAAAGGTAATAACCGCGGTGTTATAGTTTTTGTGTCATTGACTTTTGCAGTGAAAATAGGATGCGTGAGGCACAGACGAGGAAGAAGAATAGGAGGGTGCCGAGAATTGAGTATTCAAGGTATATCGCCATTCATCTGTGATTGATATGATGTGGTCTTACAAAAAAAAATTCATGTAATTCCCTTATAGAATTCTATTTCACTTAACCATGTCGTATTCTACTTAAGTTCCTGGGACGCGTACAATTACTTCGACGAAAATGGTATCTCAATTATACGAGTTATTGATATGGTGAAAAGGTTAAACCAACTAAAAAAATGCTTTTCTGCGGTCCCCAGGCTTTACTGAGTGTCTTCATTTTCATCTTTTATCTTACTGAAAAATTAATTGATGTATGCACACTTGGAAGAAGGAAATTCTTGATCTACATGTTTTAGTTTGATATTCTATACCTCATTGCTTCCTCCATCCGATACGACTTCTTTGACATAGTTTGAATTTTGAATTTGCATGTGAAACTGTTATATGAGCACAAAGGTGTTCTTCCAAAAGTGTTGCTTCATGTGAGACATGTATGTGTTTCAAAATACTCTAATATTTAAACCTACAATTTGCCACACCGATTCTTTGTATCGGTGATTTATCACTGTATACACTAGGTAGATATGTGTTCTAACTATTACTTGCGCATTTTGACCCTTTAACTTCCAGATCTATGATCGTATTGATACCGAATCAATAGTGGATGCTGATGATGCCCGCTTTGATTACTTCAAAACCAAGGTATGATTGTTTATTTCTCTTCACAAATGGGTCAAACAAGATTTAGCTAAGAAAAACGGGTCAACCGGGCTAAGATTTATCCAATCTTTGTCTAACCCATTTTGACCATTAAAGTCGATCAACCGGGCTAAGATTTGACCCGTTCATGTGAAGGGGTTCTTTTGCGTATAGATTAGTTAGCCGGAGGTCTAATAAGATCACAATAATGTACTGACATATGGAATTTTCTAAGTGTTTTTTTTGGTGTACTAAAAAATTAAAGATTTTGGCCAGGTATTGTTTAATCCATAATCAACTTAACGTACTGCTTCCACTTTCTGCTACATGGTTTGATATTAAATGATTATATTCATGCAGGGTGGAATTATGATCTTTATTAGTTCATACTTTGAGTTTGTTCATGTACGGAACTTCTTGAAGTTGGAAGATGCATCCATGTGTCTGCTTGGAGAGTGACATTATTTTTCGACGAAAATGGTATCTCAATTATTTCGACGGAAATGCTTTTAGCGGATCAAAGTGTGAATGCACATTGTGATGTTGTACTTTATATAATATTTCTTTTGTCGTTGGTCCCTCACATGTATGATTCCGGTATTTGCACGTAGGCACGAAAGATATGTAGTGTGCAGCGACTCAAGCATTGCATTTCTTCTTCAGGTTAGCGGATCAAAGTATGAATTCACATCGTGATGTTGCACTTTATATAATATTTCTTTTGTTGTCGGTCCCTCACATGTATAATTGTGGTATTTGTTTTTTAATCAGGATAGAGGATTTTGTACCTGAAAATCAAAAAACAACTACTATTGGATCCCAATAAGTACACGTATAAGTTAGTAGTGATTAAAAAGTAGAAGAAGCACTACACACAACCCGACCCCAAGCATGATCTGGCTGGAGCATATGTATTCACAAAGGTATTTGTAGCAGTTTATATTTGTGTTTCAAATAAGAAATGATAAAATACCTTATTAACATTCTGTTTTGTAAATGAACATTATAATAGCGGTTCAGGACCATGAATCAGAAGCAGTTACGCCAACATTCCCAGATATTCCAAGGAACCCCGAAGACGTTGCATCGGCATTAGCGACACACCCAGAGGCTGAAGAAAATGTCATACAGAAATATCTCCAGGCGAGATACCTCCTCCTCCAAAAACAAACGAACATGCAGAAATGGAACAGATGACTATAACAGTTATGTTTCTAAAAACTAGATACGTGTCATGCTTCAGAGTCCGTTAGTAACTAGCTTATTTTGACAAGTTTTTTTCTTTCTTTCTTTTTTTCTTTTTTTTTTCTTTTTTACTGGATGGTACTTGCGATAGCTTATTTAAGTGCTTATCTACTTACTTCATTAACTAGATAGCGATTGTGAATGTTGGGATGAAGTGCTTATATGCTTATTGAAAAGTAAATTAACGATTGGTTGCTTAATAATTTAGCCGATTGGTAGTTTACGTAAAGTAATCCCAAACACCCAATAAGAATTATCACAGGGCAAAAAAAATAAATAAAGATCACTAAGTTTTTGTGTGTCATCAACATCGTTTATTGTAGCGTTTTCTTTGGGAAGGGGTTACGATGCTTGCATCGAGTAGTTTTAGTGTCAAATGCAATATTAAATCCATACTTAATATTAGTTCCCGCAAAGATCGTTGGGATCGTGTCACCGTTTGTGGAAAGGTAATGACTATCTCAATTTATTACTTTGGTATGTGTGTTAGATGTGTGAAAAGATTAATTGGTTGAGTTTCAATGTCATTAACGTATTGTGAGTACTGGCCGGGGTTGTTCGATTGTTTATTTAACATCAAAATTTGGACCAAATACTAATATTTATAGCTTATGTTACTTAAAATTTGTAGCTTATGTTAATGGTATAGATTACATAGTTTTGTTATGTTGGCTCTTATGTGACAAATTGATAAAGACCATAGTTTGATACTAATATTTCTACATGCTAAAGCTTATGTGTTTCAAATCATCTCATTTAGTTTTGTTTCATTGTTTTAGGTGTGTTTGGTTGCTACATCAGGTAATATCAGCTCATCTGCATCATTTTTTTAGGAGCAGCAGAGACCGAGCCGCGATTAGGAATTGGAGGTGCGAAAGAATGTTGATAAGTGAAATTGAAATATCGTTCTACTTGAAAGATTTGGATTAAGCACCACATACTATTTTGAATTGATTAACTTGCAAGTTATTGATGTATTTGCATAAGCTTTTATTCGTTAACGTTTCATTGTGGTATGTTGTTAAAAAATACGTGAACACCATGAAACAACATAAAACCCAGAAGACGAAGACCCGCAACGCGGGCCGTATCTCGTTATAAAGTAATTTCACCAAGTTCATTGTAAATACTTGTAATCTATATTCACTTATAGGATATAAACACACAACCAAAATAGAATAACAAAAGAGCGAAGAGTGTCTAAACTTGTCATTAAGTAATTATATCATTATAAATCGCTCATACATGCTCGTAAATTTAAACATGGATGTTTTTTTGTTTAATATGCTAACGTAAAACCTCTGTTATTTTTTACTTTTTAAGAATGGGGCTTAAAAGTTTGAAACTAAAACAACATCATCGTTATAACAAAGATTAAGATTCCTAATCTAACTACCTATAAAGCACAAAGGACTTTTCTAACATTAAATATTTTAAAATTAACTAAACAACTAACAAAGCAAAATGTACAAGTAAATTAAACATAATTTTAATAATTAAATATCTCTAAAACTTAATTTCCTAATATTAAACACATTAAATATCAAAAGTCTCAACTTAAAATTAAGCAATACAATATAACAAGGCAAAATATACAAGTAAATTAAACACAATTTTGAAACATTAAATATCTCTAAAACTTAACTTTCTAACATTAAACACATTAAATATTAAAGGTTTTAGAATTAAGACATACAACATATAAACCACTTGGTACAAATCAATTAAACACACATATCAAATCTTAAAATAAATAATACAACATTAAACACATTAATTAATATTATTTTTAAAGCACTCCTATAATAACATTAAACACATTAAATATTAAAGGTTTTAGAATTAAGACATACAACATATAAACCACTTGGTATAAATCAATTAAACACTAATATCAAATCACTTCCCAATATTCTAACTTTAGTTTCCACCTTCCCATTTCTCACCTTCAAACTTCTTTTCCCTGTTTATGCCAATCCACGATGTCCAGGAGAAAAATTCGAAGATTCAATTGATGATTCTTCTTTTTGAAGAGGCCACTACTAATTTAGCTGTTATAGTGAAGCTTTGTTAGGGCATTTCCCCTTACTTGCAAGGTGGCTCCGCACCTTACCATATATGCATAACACGTGTAATTAGTTTGTAACTCGTTTAACTTGTTTCAGTAAATAGTTCAAGCGATAAAAAATGTTAGAGAATTTTCAATTCAACAATTTAAATTCAAAATGATATATGATTTAAAAAATGATAAGATAAGATATAAATAACTATATGATGAGTGCTTATTCACTCATCATTTGTCAAATCAATCGAAACATCTAAAACACTACTGAAATGCATCAAAATCAAAATATCTCAAAATTGTGTTTTATATGTTTCAAATGCAAAATTATCAAAAACAAATGAAAAACGAACAAAGTTTGCATAATTGGCGTCACCAGACTTTCAAAATTGACAATAGTCCCCGAAAGCACGTATTTTAAAAAGAAAAGTCACCAAAGGTCCTTTTGAATTCATAAGTTGTCATAATTAATCCTTTGGTGAAAAATTTCAAAAGTTTGAGAAATTACAGTTGTGATCCTGGATTTTAAATTTGTCAAGTTTAGTCCGGGTTTCACAAGATGGCAAATTTGGTCCTTACACTTCGAGATTGTCAAGAATACTTCATAAGTTACTTGATTGGCCCTGAAGTTTGGGTTTTGGAATTGATCCCTATGATTCAATATTAAATCTAGTCTAGGTATAACCAAAGCCAAAAAAAAAATTAAAACAACCAGGTCCAACCCATTGACAACCCAACCCAAATCCCTTTGACCCGGTCAACCCAACTATCCACCCGGTCAATTGATATCAAAAACCACCCTCTGCCCTTCTTCTTCCCATCTTCCCGCCCAAACCAAATCCTCCCGAGCCCAGCTTTCGGCACCCCAAACCTCTTCTTTCTCTCCTCCCCAAACACTCCACCCCCATCACTCTTTTACCCACCTACATCAAAACCCAAGTCCTCCCTTCTCCTCTTTAACCGGTTTCACCCAAATCCCCAAACCCATCACCCAATTTCCTCCAAGTCACTATCCTTGTTTAAATGACACGGTGGATGGTCAAGATTGAGCTCAAAATGGTACCTACCTGATCAAGGGTTGAGATTGACTTCAAGAAGCACAAAGAAGAGATGAAGAGGAAGACCAAAGACTTTGGTTCTAGGCATTAGAAATTTACTTTAAAATTAGTTTTATTTAATTTATTTATGGTTTAGTCCTCCCAGTCTCCTTCCTTATTTAGCATAGTCATTATCAGGTTTAATTTTTGTCATAAGTTCCATTTTAAGCTATTAAGTCGTTTACAAAAGAAAAAACCATAGTTGCTTTAAAAAAAATCTGTTACTTAAGTTTAACACCCCAAAAGGTGTGTTTGGTTTAAGCTTATTTGAAGAACAAGAAATCAATTTTTACCCGTTTTGACTCTTCAAGTCAAACATGTGTCAAGGTTTTAGTTAAAGTTTAAAAGGTTTGAAACTGTTTTAACAAGTTTAGTCAAGTTTTGATAACACAAAAAGTCATTTTTGTTTCTGTCTTGAACACAACTGCAGACGCTAAATGTTCAACCACTCTTTAAACACCTCATTTGTCATCAAAAAAGTTTCAAAATCATTTTTCCTACATCTTAACTTGACCCTTTAGATCTGTTATTAGCTTATTTATACCTAGTTTAGCTCTAGCTTAGTTTAGATTGCATTCAAAATCTGTCCAAACTCTCCTCGGGGTTGTTTTACGCCAACTGTGATCAATCACTGTTCGCTTATTTTTGTGCTTTTTAGTGCCCATTTAGCTTATTTAGGATCTCCCTTAGATGCCATGCCTTATTTCCCCATTAGTATAGCTTAAGTTAGCTTATTTGGTGATTATTATAGCTTATTTAGTTATTTAATTACTAGTTGTATGCTTAGGATTCCCATTTCTTAAACTCGCTTATCTGTATTGACCCTTCTTTTAGTATAATTCAGTTAAGGTAGCTTATTGTAGTTTTGCATAATCTAAATTTTATCCCTGGAATTGCTTATTCATTGCTTATCCTAGCTTTTTGTAGCCATTAGAAACCAATTTAAGTGTGATTTTGGTACTTGTGCAAGATCGAGGTGGAAGCGATTTAAACTGCTTATTCTTTTGGTTTGTAAAAAGCTTTTCACAAAAAGTCTTTAATTTGGTCTTATTTATAAGTTGCAAAAAGAAAATTTGAAAAAAAAATATATTTTGCAAAAGGGAGAGTGGGTCGAACTCGACCTCTCCGGATGAGAGTGATAGCATGTGTACACTGGAACCATAAGGCCCTTGGGACTTTCTTGTTTTAAGTTTGCATCACTTAATATTTAAGTCACCTTGTTGTTTTATGCTAGTCACTTATTGAATTTTTCTGACTTATTTCATTAAGCACTAGTGTAGTTTTTCATTTTTTCTAGATTCTATAGTATCTCAAGTATTTTCTGCAAAAGTTTCAGATTTTTCAAAAATGTTTCGATTTTTAATAAATTAATTAGTGTTTAATGGTTTTAATTGTAATAATTATTTTAAAAGTCAAAAAATTTACTTTTCTTAAAATCATTTTAGCCAAATAGAGCGTAGGAAAATTGATTTCACACCAGTAGCCTTTAAATTGCAAAATTTTACGTTTATGGTTCTGGGTTGCCCTCGCTTTTCGTTTTTATGTTTTAGCACCCTAGGACTTAGTGTAGTTTTATGGATTTGCTTCCCTTAGGTAGATATTTTTAGTTTATTAGGGTTCCTTGCCTTAATTACCTTCCGTTCATTAATTTGTAGAATCATAATCAAATCCAAAATCATTTAAAAACCAATTCAAGTTCAAATCCACGAAACTCAAGCGAATCCTTCCATTCACACCTCGTTGACACGACCAGGAAATCGCTTTCCGGTATCACTTTATCACACCCGAGATTTGATCGTTGGCCTTTTTCCTAAAAGGTCATTTGTCAATTTTACGGTTATTTTGATATCGTTGATATCGTGTTTTCACACACTCACTTTCACTGAATCAAATTTTGGCGCCACGGCCAGTGTGTTCGCGACAATATCGTGAAGTTCTTGCGATTAGTGACTTGAAGAACCTTCCTCGTGAAGTTACCGTTTTTGAAAAATACAAAAAATACTCGTCTCATTCCTTTATCCAGTATGATTCTATTTCTCTTACCCTCTGTTACCGTTTGATTCTACTCTTCTTTAACCCTCTATATGTTTAATTCTTATGTCGACAATCATCAACATCATCTTCACAAGTGTGTGGCGTGGAAGGCCTACTTCAGCGAATTTTGCAATTTGTCTTAATTATCCATAACAAATTCTTTTCAAGGTTATTTTGACCACCATACAACCGAAATACGTTCTAATGTTGACGAACCCGTTCAAGCGTGAGCTACCGGACACCACGAGGGTCGAGGACACTTTCTTTAAATCTAGAACCCGTAATCTAATTGAACAAATTCAAGCCGATGAAAAAAGGTCTAGAATTAGAATTGATTACGATGAACCCGTTCAAACACCGAGACCATAAGCGGAAGTGGAACTTGCTAGCTCTAAGAGCACACCACTTGTCCCAACTCCGGAATCTTCAACGTTTTAAGCGATTTCTTTAGGGCAGAAATGACATGATTCAAAACTTCTTATTGAACTTCGCCATGATTCAACTTCGGAAATACCGCTTTATGTGATGTTGTTGAACCCTCGATTCCTATTCGAGCCGAAATATCTTCGTTTTGATCAAAGTTATTGCTACGGTTGTGGAGACTTGTTACCACAAGGTTTTCGTTGTTACAAATGTATGTGCGAGTGGTGTGGAAACTATCTTGTCAATGGATGTTGTTCGATTTAGCTGAGAATTCGTTTGCTTATGATTCTAACCCGGAATCTTTCAGTTATCCTCAAAACAATTTCAATTACCCTCCACAAAATTCATACGAACCAGAACCGTATTTTCATCATTTCAATGATCAAACGTCATTTCAAAATTTCTCTCCCCAATACCCTCATTGTGCTAAGTGTGGGGTCCTGATGATTATCAATGTCAATCGTGGACTTCAATTTGACAACATCCAACCCCCAACAGTTTCAGTCATTGATCAATTTCCTCGTATAATTCTTGAAGAACTTTCCGAGGAACAAGCCTTCATAACGAAGATTACTAGCCGATGAGCGAAAAAAAGCTCCTCTTAAAGAAGCTTGTCGTCCCGATGGCGAGGATGAGAAGATTGAGATGACAAAGGACAAAGTGCATATATCAAGCCCACAAAGTACCGCACATGTCCACTCTCCGCCCTTATCTTGCCTATCTACCATAGAACCTTCGGATAACCTTTTAATGGGGGACGAGCATCTTAGCACTATTCGGAAGGAACCGTCTTGTGTTGAGAACCTTGTCCCAACCCCAAGTGAGTCGTGGTTATCTCCTAATATGTTTGATGAGCTCTGATGATGATTTTCTTCCTCTTGACATCCCAACGATCATGTCGAGATGTTCTCGATTCGACAACGATTGTACTTCGTTTGACAATTCTTTATCTTATGGAGACATCGATTATGTCGAGGACTTTCTTCGAACTAGTTAGCTTAGAGGAGAGATACGATGATCACGGAAATTGAGGACGATACCCGTGAAAAATTGTTTAATATAAATCTCCTCGTTTCTAAGATCGAATCATTATGTGCTTCATCATCTCCTATCCCGTTGTGGATAGTGAGTATATCTTGGAAAAGCCCGAACCATTTTCTGAACTTGAGGCTTTGTCCAATGATTCTTCCGAATTTGAAATATTCCACTTTGATGACTTTCATCTTGAAAAGAGAAGTGGCATTCCCACTTTTCATCTTTCTCTTCAGTATGAGTCATCCATTTAATTGCTTCTCCTTCCGAGGAGTAGGCTTTTCCATGAGGAGTTCACCGGTGAACTCGCTCACATCATTGAGGACGAGCTATTTGAGCAAAATGCTCAGCATCTCTTCTATCAATGAGTAACTCATCTACCCTTGAGGATTTTACCATGGTTGATACTTGTGTTTCATTCTCTCCAGGACAAAGTTTTCAAACCGGTATCTTACCTTTTAAGGGAGTTCACTCGGATATTTCTTAAGTCCAACAGCGAATGTTGTGACTTCTCTAGTGGATAAGATTTACGAACATTCGTTAATGTTCATCAATCTAATCTTTTGCCCACCCGTTGTCAAGAAATTGACACTTACTTTCATCCCGTGACTTCTCCATGTCTTAACTCCTACGGGAGTGAAGATACCATCTTTGATCCTGGCATTTCTCATTCTTTGAGGCTTTATCTCATCGGTGGAACTTTCATCACATTCAATCCAAACTATTTGAATGAAAGTCGATGGAGATTTCTCTTCCACTTTGCTTCCCCACGAACCAATGAATGCGGGTCGAAAGCTAGCGACTCGAGGAACAAAAACAGATAGCACACTATATGGGTTTTCACCCATTGACTTCTTTCTTTCTACTTTCTACCACCTAGTGGGGGAGTTGCCTCATTGTTGTATATAAAGTTTTCTAAAAAAAAAAAAAATCAAATAATGGCCGTAGTATTTCCCTTTTACGTTCTTTGTTTCGGCATAACCGCCGGTACTTTGAATATTGAGGAAAATATTCATTTCTAGTGTGGGGGGGAATTCTCACGAATTTTATCATATGTTTTACCATCTTATTTCCCATTTTGGCCTGTTTTTTTGGAGTAAGTGTTTGCACTTACTCAACTTACGGTTATCAGTCCGCCATGTCTAATAGACAAAAGGATTGGCTAATCCAGAGCAAACGGCTCTTGGTAAAGATTTATCAAATCCGTTGACGACTTGCAATTTGCCCAAAATTGTATGGTGTTCAGCTCACCATATCTTTAATTAGTGAAGAGTTGGCACAGCCCGGGCAGTTTATGGCTTGTGGTAAAGGCGCTTGAAAACCATAATTGGTAATCACCACCAAAGATAATATTGATAATTTATCTAAGAGTTGGTTAGTCCGTATGCCCGCTTCCCCGTAAAAGAGACAAATCAAATCCGTTGGAAAGTCGGTGGTTTGCTCAAAATCACATGGTTATCAATGTACCATAGTTCTCACTTGAACTAAAACATTTGGCTACTCCAGAAGTAATGGCTTTTGGAGAGACTCAAATCCATTAAGTTTTTCTCAAAAGATTGCTAGGGACTAGCAATGTTTTAGTGTGGGGGATTTGATGAGTGCTCATTCACTCATCATTTTTGTCAATCTGACGCAAAACATCTAAAAAAACACTCCGAAATGCATCAAAATACTGAAAATATCTCAAAATTGTGTTTTATATGTTTCAAATGCAAAATTATCAAAACAAATGAAAAGCGAACAAAGTTTGCATAATTGCGTTCAGTCCCCGACTTTCAAAAATTGAGAAATAGTCCCGAAACACGTATTTTAAAAAGAAAAGTCACCAAAGGTCCTTTTGAATTCATAAGTTGTCATAATTAATCCTTTGGTGAAAAATTTCAAAAGTTTGAGAAATTACAGTTTTGATCCCGGGATTTTTAAAATGATCAAGTTTAGTCCTTGGAATTTCACCATTGGCAAAAAAATGACCCTTGGTTTATTTGAGATTCACAAGATTGTTCCTTGGATTACATTTTCAGAATTACAGGAATGGCCCCTGGATTTTCAGTTTTGGCACTTTTGGTCCTTAAAGTCTAATTGGATCCTAAGTCTATACCATTTGTCCAAATCCACTAACTTGGCCCAACCACCCCTATCCAGACCCGGTCATAGCAATAACAAACCCATCCCTGTCTTCCCCATTGTTTTCCCGCCCAAGCAAACCCAACACCCAGAACCCTAGATACTCTTCTCTTTCTCAAAACATCCCACCACCCCAGACACTCAACCCCTCCAAACCTTCTATTACCCAATCTCACCACACCCCAAAAACCACCTTCATCTCTTTAACCAGGTTTACCCATATCCCAAACCCACTTATCTATATGCCACCATGGCAATCCTTGGCTCAAAAAGACCAGTGGACGGCTCAGATATGCTCTCATGGGTACCTAACATATTGATGGTCAAGATTAATCCAAGAAAGCACAAGTGAAGATTTGAAGACCATCAAGATTTTAGTATAAAAGGAGATGTTGTAGCCAATGTATAGGGAGTCAGTTTTTAAGTTAGGTTTTATATTTCAAAATAGTTTGTAGTTTCTCTAATTCAGTATTGTAATGTTTTTTTTCTAATCAATGAATGGTTTTAATTTTTAAGTCTCTGCTTCTGTGCTTTTTTTTTAACTGCTTATTTCAATTTTCAAAAAAAAAGGGTTTCTTTTTAACCTAAGTTAAGTTGATAAAAAAAATATCCAAGTCTTGTGTTTTGAAAATCAGTCTTAAGTTTTTTTATCCGTTTAAAGGTGTGTTTGGTTTAACCTGTTAAATGGGTCAAGAAGACATTTTTTTACCCACTTTGACCAATACAGTCAAACTCGTTTTGGATGTCATTAGTTAGTTTAACAAAGTTTTCAGTTGGTTTGGAAAAGTTTGCAACATTTTAAGTAAAAAAAAAAGATTAACTGTCACACTAAAAAAGGAGAGCAGCCACTGCTGTTAATCTTGGTCCTTTTTCTCAGCTTATTCGAAGCTTAAAGTTGATGCAAAGTTTGTTTCTATCAAGTCTTTGTATACCCAACATAGTTGAGTTTCAGTTTGGTATTTTAAAATTGCTTCTAGCATAGTTAAAATTGAATGTCAAAAGCTTAGTTTAACTGTTTTGTTCACTGCATCAGCATCAAACAGGGAAAAATATTGCTGATAACAACTTTGTTTTAAGCTGTTACCAGCTTATTCAGGCCCTATTCTTGGCTTATTATTCATCTATCATGTGCTAACTTTGTTTTGCAGCTTGTACCTTTCTTGGAAGCTCATTGTTCATTTAAATAAGTTTCAAACAGGGCCTTCAGAATTGTTCTCGGTTGCGATACCTGAATCGAGTCACACCATTTCTCATTAACTTAGCTTAACAGAAGTTTTCCAGCTTATTTAGGGACTTGGATTGTAGTTCTTAGGTAACTTGGTTTCAGTAGGTTAGATTAGATTAGATCCCATTTAGTTTTCATAGTGCTTATTTGTAGCTTATTTGCCTTTTTGTTCATGTTTTAGCTTAGGACTCGTTCTTAGTATTGCTTGTGCCAACTGATTTCCCTTGTTATTGTAGCTTATCTCACTTAGGTCCAGCTTATTTTCATTATTAGATTGCTCATTTACCCTTTGTCAAATTGCTTACTGCTTCTCTTGTTTAATTGGTGTTATAAAAATGTGCTAAAGGGGTGTTTGGTTTTCCAAAAGCTGTAGCGTATCTCAAGTTAAAAAGAGTTGGTGGAATCTGTTGAAATTAAGTCTGTCCCAATAAAACTTATTAGCAAGTATTTCTTCAAAAGTTTTTCACAAAAGTTTAACTTAGTGTCTTTAAGTTCCAAAAAAATTTGAAAAAATATATTTTGCAAAAGGGAGAGGCGGGGTCAACACGAGACCCTCCCTTGGATGAGAGTGATAGCATGTGTACCGGAACCATAGCGCCTTGGGACTTTCTTGTTTTAAGTTTGCATCACTTAATATTTAAGTCACCTTGTTGTTTTATGCTAGTCACTTATTGAATTTTTACTGACTTATTTCATTAAGCACTAGTGTAGTTTTCATTTTCCTAGATTCTATAGTATCTCAAGTATTTTCTTGAAAGTTTCGATTTTTCAAAATGTTTAGGATTTTAATAAATTAATTAGTGTTTAATGGTTTTTAATTCGTAATAATTATTTTAAAACTCAAAAAAATACCCGGCTTTTTCTTAAAATCATTTTTAGCCAAATAGAACGTAGGAAAATTGATTTCACACCCGTAGCCCTTAAATTGCAAAATTTTTACGTTTATGGCTCGGGTTGTTTTCGCTTTTACGTTTTCGCTTTTAGCACCCTAGGACTTAATGTAGCTTCGTTTTATCGTTCCTTAGGCTTAGTGATAGTTTATTTTTAGTTTATTAGGGTTCCCTTGCCTTAATTACCTTCCTGTTCATTAATTTGTAGAATCGTAATCAAATCCAAAAATCTTTAAAAACCAATTCAAGTTCAAATCACGAAACTCAACGAATCCTTCCATTCACACTCGTTGGGATTACCGACCCGGGAAATCGCTTTCCCGGTATCACTTTTATCACACCCGTGATATTTGATACGTTGGCCTTTTTCCTAAAGGGTCGATTTGTCGAATTTTACGGTTATTTTGATATACGTTGATATCTGTGTTTTTCACACACTCACTTCACACGAATCACTATACAACAACTGCAATAATATCAAAGTTATAATCGTAATCTAATGTCATATTAACTATATAAGAAAAGACGTTTAAATCTAAATCCAACATAAAATCCAAGTTACATAGTTTATTTTTGAAAGCTTATCTATATCTATTCTATATATAAAGAAAAAACCAAAAAAGTGGAGTGAAAACTTAAAACTAATGTATCTCATTTCTTGAATATTGAAATTAACTATTAAAATTTGTTCTTTTAATTAAAGTCATTATACGTTACAATAATTTACAGTTACATTTAGATTTTTTTACGCTGTATGAATAAATGTTATACGAAACACCTAACCAAAATATGACAATCATAATTATGTGTTGTGATAAATTCATGTTGTTATGCACAGGTACTCGTCTGTATATTTAAACGGGTTCACATGTTTGACATATTTAATATTTACTCAACACAAACACGACCCTTTTATTAAACGTGTTAGACGGGGTCACCTATTTTGACCCGTACATGTTTATCCTCAACTCAAACCTGTTTAATTTCCTATTGGGTTCGTGTCGATTATCGTGTCATGTCGAGAATTGTCACCCTTATTAATCAACACATATCACAAACATGTTACATAATAAACGGTTGCTCTAAATTTAGCAAAAAATGAGCGGGGGATCCCGCGCGTTGCTGCGGGAGTGATGTGTTCCCGTTATATTTTTCAAATATATATATATATATATATATATATATATATATATATATATATATATATATATATATATATATATATATATATATATATATATAAGTTGAATAGTTTGTAACTATTCCATAATGTTTAACTATGTTTGCAAATTTGGTCAATGTGGTTGTAATTTGTCTTATGAATCATGTATATATATATATATATATACATGGTCCTAAAAGTTAAATTTTATTACATCGTTAGTCCCCGATTGACCAAATTTGCAAACATAGTTAAACATTATGGAATAGTTACAAACTATTCCTTAAGGTTTAACTCCTTTGCAAATTTGGCCCTCCTTAGTTTTACTATTCAAAGCATTGTGGCTACAGTGGTTTGAATAGTATTACCCCACTTTTAGTATATAAAGATAATATGAAAAAACTAATGGAGCTCAAATCAAAGCAAAATGTATACATGATAAGGTATCAATTATAATTTTAAAAATTCGATCATTTTCTATCAATTTTTGTTACATGAAAAATAAATGTGTATTAAGAGAGAAAAATATAAACAGTGATATAAATAGGGTTTTTCTAACTTGTGCCCTAAGGGCACAAGTTAAGCACAATAAAAGTACAACGAAAGTACATTAGGACACACATAAAAGTACACTTGTCTGTACTTTTATATGGATCCCTGTGTACTTTTTTGTGGGTCCTAATGTACTTTTTGTGTGTTTAACTTGTGCTCTAAGGCATAAGTTAGAAAAACCCATATAAATAAGGTAATATAAACATGTTTTTTCAAAAAAAAAAATCTAAAAGCACATGATGCGGTTTGAGTTATAAATTGTTAATACAAATAAGCCATAAAAATGTTTATTTATATTTCACGATCTTCTAATGTTTTGTCGATAACAAACGTAAAATCATTTTAACGAAACAGATAAAATACGTAAAAAGTTTGAGCCAATAGTTTACTAACACACTTTTACTAAACATATTAAAACTATATCAAAACATGTTTAGTAAATAAGTTATATAAAAACCAATGACATTTTTATAAAACACTAACAAGAAATATTGTTTACATCTTATAGAAATGCATATGTATAACAACTAGTGTTTACATTTTATACAAATGTATATGTACTTTGTATATGTTGTAATGGGTAAGTAATGGGTAAAAACCAAAGTCCATGACCCATGATCCATTGACTAGGTACAATGAATGTTGTTGGGTAAAAACCAAAGTCCATAACCCATACTCATGGAGCATGATCCATAACCCATGACCCATTGCATGACATCATGCATGAAGTCATGTTAGGTATTATCCATGATCCATGACCCAAAGTTCATGACCCATGACCCAAGACCATAACCCAATGACTAGGTACATTGCATCTTGTTGGGTATCTAAAATCCATTACTCATGACCCATGGTCCATAACCCATAACCGGGCTTGCAATCCAAAATCCGGACTAAACTGGCCTAGTATCCGGATCCCTGGTTTTGCACTAGCCGGATCCGTCTGGGGAGGGATCCATGGAAACCATGGGACAGTAGACAAGATTTGTCTATAAATAGTGAGCCATTTCTCTCTTGCTCACTACCACTCTTAGATACACTTTCTCATAGTATTCTAACATCTCTGAACACTGATCCAAAGGATCATTCTATGTAGTTTTATGTTTGTGTGATTCTCTAGGTTCTTCTTAAAGGCGAGATCACCACCTCTTGAAGACGTGCAAGCTCAAGTCATGAGTTGTTAAGCTTCGTCATCATCAAGACCACTGATGTGCATCTTGTTGATAGTTCTTTCCTCCCTCCATATGAGTGTTGTGTTGAAGGCATTAGTGAACGGTGCCGAAGGGTCGTGTTAAAGGCATTAGTGAAAGGTGCCAAAGGTGTACATTCAATATGTTGCATCGATGTACAAGTTAGATAGTTAGGGTTAAAGGATGTTGATATCCTTCTATTGTTGTAACAAGGAGTGTGTCTCCTTTGGGGTAGTTGTGTTGTGGTGTACTGTTGGGTAGTAGTTCCTCATTTGTAATGGAACTCGGTATCTAGCCTTGTACCGGATAAAGTATAGGCGATGTTGTGATAGGTTTGGTTCTACCTCGTGGAAGAACTCGTGTCTAGCCTTGTGCGGATAAAGAGTATGCGACGTTGCAGAAGCTCCACATTAAGGAGCTTGTGTTGTGTAATGCTTACAAACTCTCGAGTGGTACTATGAGGGTAAGGAAGGAGTCCTTGTAGCCGAACCACTATAAATACTCGTATCGTGGTTTTGTGTTCCTTTACTCTTTATGTTGTGCATTGCTTACTTATATACTTTTCTATCATTATCCAACACACATACTAAATAGATTGACATAAGTCGATCTAAATACTTTAAAACGAAGTTTTAATCGGCGAAACTATTCAAGCCCCCCTTCTAGTTTTCCACAATTTGTATCATAGCTTCGTTACCAAGTTTCTTAGAGTATATTGTACTTTAAAAACTTGATAAGATCCGTGTATGTTTGAAAACTATAAAGAATGAAATTTCTTAAAACAAAAAGTCATGTTTTAGAAATTTGTATACTTTAAATGTTGGATAGTAATAGATCATTCTAACATTTTCTTTTAAGAATTCTTCATGATAGGATTTGTTAAATGACTTCGCTCCATCTAAGGAAAAATGAAGTCAACACCCAAGGAAGAATCCAAAGTAGTCACGATTTGCTTTTACAAAATACGATTAGGTATTTTAAAAACTCATGAACTATTTCGTGTCTAAGATTTTAAAAAATCATAAAAAGAATATATAGCAAATGTATGTTCTTCTAACTATAATTAGTTAATCTAAAAGTATGCTAATTGTTTGTAGACAAATTAATAATATATGCTTCTAAATTATATTAGGTAGTTGATTCCTTAGGAAAGAGATCAATAATAGAGTATTGTAGTATTAGGCAACTCAAACGTATTAGGTTTGAGTCCCTGGATCGTTCCAAACGAGGGATGAATGGAGTTAAACAACTCACGTCACGTTTATCGGGATTTGAATATGAAAAGGGGATAATTTGATGTTTTCTAAACTATGGGGCAAGGGAAGTAAATGGGAAACAATTAAGGGAGCTAAATCTAATATGCAAACAAAGGATTACAACTAATTATGCAAATTAAAACTAAAACGTAAATTACGATTTAATTAAAACGTGAATTAAATGCAAACTAATTCAGTTTAATCCTAAAAGAGATCTAAAATTATTCTACAACTAAAAATGCAATTTAAAAGTATTTAAAATTTATAACTATTTTTATGATTTTTATTTGAATTAAAATCTAATTTTTAACTTTTAAAATAGATCTAAAATACTGAAAATTATGAAAACTAGTGAGAAAATTATAAAAATATTTTTCAAAAATCTAAAATGACTAAAAATAATTTTCAAAACTGGATTTGAATTTTTCTGACTTTTTATCTAATTTATATGAATTAAAAACTATTTAAAACTAATTAAATGGCTAAAAATTACTATTTAAGCTAGGAAAAATGAGGAAAAATATTTTTTATGTCTTTTTTATTTTTATTAATCTATGAAAATTTAAATTATATTTTTTTGAGCTTTTTCTGATTTATTTGTAATAAAAGCTATTTAAAAAGTGCTAAAAACTATTTTAAATGCAGAAAACTAGCAAACAGTGACAGAAAATAATGAAAATTTCCAAAAAAGTCTAAAATATGATCTAGAAGCTAGGAAAAATGCTAAAAGCTACTATATAATGCAAATTACACTAGTTGCAATGTAACTGATATGGAAAAGCTACTTGAATTTAAGTTAAAAGCTACAATAGTGACCCAGAAGCTAAGGCAAGCTAAGTTATGGCTAATCTACTCTAAAATGACAAACTAAAACTAATTTTAACCAATTAAGCTAAGTCTAGAATCAATTAAGCTAATCTGCTTTTATACCCACTTTTAATCCAAACAGCATATGACCCTATTTTCCAGCTATTGCAGAAGCTTATTAATAAGCTCAATCCCAAATCCAGAAGTTGGATTTTCTAAACCACCCAAAAAAACTACTTAAAACCAAAATTTGAGCAAGATTAGACAAGTGATGAAGAATTTAGAAGCTTCACAAGAACCTGTGATGAACTGATACAAATGCACAAGACACTTTTTCAACTAAGGACCAAGTTACAAAGCAGATTTGATTGATTTAGAAAAATCA
Source organism: Chrysanthemum makinoi (assembly GCA_910596185.1). Taxonomy (NCBI): domain Eukaryota; kingdom Viridiplantae; phylum Streptophyta; class Magnoliopsida; order Asterales; family Asteraceae; genus Chrysanthemum; species Chrysanthemum makinoi. Next base: position 229,964,013 of record OU343220.1, read on the forward strand.
CAAAATTAAACCAAAAATACCATGTTGCAGACCACCAACCAGACTTACTAATTCCATAATCTCATTAAGTTTTAACCACAGATTAAGAAACTAAAAATCCACAAAGTTCATTGTTCAGAACACTTTTGATAAAATTAACTTTTTTAAACAGAAGTTGTATTTTGACCAATTTGAATTTTGATTCACTGAAACTAAATGCTTATGTTGTAAAATGATAAAATGAACCTGAATTTAGCTATATTATCTATCTCTTAACCTATATGCAAGATATGATTAACTATCTCTAACTATAATGCAAAACAGAACCAATCTAAAATGATTTTGACTATTAGTGAAAACAGATGCAAACTATTTAGCAAATTGACCTTAATAAACCTAAAAATGACTAAAGCAACTAAGCTAGACTACTGAATGAACCTTAAACCTAGATTAAATCCTTAATCCAAACACTGCTTTTAATACTGAAATGCAATTTTAAAACAACAAACTACTTTAACAGTCTACACTAACACTTAATCTAAATCTACTATATCAAATAACACCTAAATGTAATGACTTAAACAATCAATGACCTTAGATTCAACCAAAAACTAATTATGCAGACTTATATCAGATGCACATATCACTACAGCAATAATGAACAGATTACCACTACAACTAATCAAGCATCAGAATTACTAACTACACAATATTTGACAAAATCAAGCAATAGTAGCAACACTTAAATAATCTACACTACTGATTCAATAATTGAGACAGAATGGAACTTACAAGTGATCCAACCACTATGGTTTGCACTTGAGATCAAAGATACCCAATCCTAAACCTATTATCAACACCAAATTCTCTCCAAATCCAGATCCAATACCAGCAACTCAACCCTTAACCTGCTTTATGCTAGTATAGTTGACCTTCTTTGACTGAACTTTGTGTTGAATGTAGAAAACTGAGTGAGCCTTAGATAAGCACTAGTAAGCTATCAATTAGCTTATTAGAGCTTATATTAACAATTCTATAAACTGAACTTAACTTCAAAGCAGAATGGCTATTTTTTTTTTATATTGTTTTTCTGATTTTTTTTGCAATTTTTGTTTTTAAAAGATTACAAGCTAAAAGTGATTTAGAATAAGCTAAGTTGATTACTGAATCAAAATTAAGCTAATGAAAACTTTATAACAGAAATTAACAGTAGATTAGAACTAAAACTTGAAATGATTTTATTAATGAGAACTTGGTTACAAAATGATATTCAAATAAAACATGAGAAAACAATTAAAAGCTAAGCTAAACTCAGAAAACTACATGAATCCATCTATGAAAACAAGGGGCCATTTATAAGAGAGCTTGAGCATTTGGGGAAGGATCCAGAAGGAGAAGTGTGCTTTCTCTTGAGCTCTAACAACCATCAGATCGATTCCCAATTGTATCCAATCAATCTCAACCATCAGATTACATTCTCCACGTCCCTATAGCCAATGAGAGTCAAGCAAGGCACACGGATTGCCAGCGTGGCATTCCGTGTGTCAGGCCTTGTCAGAAAATGTCCTTTTTGTCCTTTAATTAAGGTGAATTGCACGAATTAGCTTGGGGGCTTTTTAGGGTTTATGTGGATTTTCTGGTAAAAATGAATTGGGGGTGAATAAGGTTTGGCGGGTTTTTTATTTAGGTAATATTTAATTACCTTTGACCTGTTGACCAGAGTAATAAAAAAGGTGGACCGGGTTTGACCAGTTGACCGGTGGGTGGATATGTGGTAAACCGGGTAGGAGTATTTGGGCTTGGATCAGATTTTGGGCTAAGGTATTATTGGATTGATTTTGAACTTAGTTTGGATCCGGTTGTACTTATAAGGACCATTTGTGTAATTTGTAAAACACCAAGGACCAATTATGTAATTTCTGAAAAGTATTCCAAGGGTCATTCTTGTCACTGCTAAATAAACCAAGGACCAAAATTGCCAATCTTGAAACTCTAAGGGTATTTTCTGACAATTACTGAAACTTGGAGGACTGATTCTGTAAATTCTTTAAAGTTGAACAAATCTTTCATAAATCATCCTTTCAGCATCAAAATCTTCATAATTGCTCATTTCTGACTTCCCGGCTCAGCTTTTGCACTCTTTCCTTCTCGTGCTCGGGTTTTGTCTGATTTGTCTTTCTTTTGTGTGTTTTGTCATATCCGTACCTGCACATGCATAAACTCAAGAAACCAACAAATATTAGGCATAAACGGCTCTTTCTTGGTTATTTTGGGTCTATTTTGGTAAAGAAATGGTATGTGTTTTTGCACATACCAGTAGTATTATAATTCTTTTACATATAGTATGAAAAGACTCGTAGATTTAATGTTAATACTTCAATATCACAATTTCTCCAAAAAGTCGTTCTTCATTTTAAACACATCATCAGGAATAGTATTCTTGGTTGATCTCCATGGACAAAACTATAAACTAGTCATTATAAATCTTTACCTCGTAAAGAAATTTGGCTAATCAAAAGTTGTGATCCATCATTTCTCACATAGAGATATTGGCATTGCATTAGTAATCTATGTCAATATTTTCTATTCGAAACTTTCCATATCATGATAAAATAGAATTTAACATGATTCTTAGCTTCCCGACTTATGGCTTACTCGTAAAAAGAAACTTCGTCAAAAGTGTTTTGTAAACACGAAGACTCGTCAAAACCTTGTACTATAGACAAACTCTAAGATATAGAGCAAAACCATTGACAAAAATCAAAATCAAAAACTCCCGTGTCAAATTTATCAAACCCACTCAAACTGTTTCTCTGCTGAACTGTCGGATCCCTAAATTTTAACTAGCCGGATCCCTTTTGCAAGGGATCCATGGGAACCGGCACATCAAGAAACATATAAGTGTTTGATGAACATTAGCACTTCTAATCCTCACTTTACTCTTTCACATATCACCATAACCTCGTATCGTTCCTAGGAGATCTTTCATCATCATTCCAAGAAATTCAATCACTTGTGTAAGTATTATCTTCACTACATTGTAATTTCCATTCTCTAGTTCATAGTAGTACAACTTTTACATCTTGAGAATTTTGATTCAAGTGGGTTTGTTACAATTTTCTATCACATTGTTTTCTAAGATAACTAATCAAAGAACAAAATTGCTAACACAAATTAGAACTCATAATGAATTCAAAAGAGATGTGTTGGGCGAAAATTGTGATGAACCTCAAAAAGGAACTATTCACTTAATTAACACCACATTATGGTTTTGGTGTTTAGGATCAATCATGCCAAGTTCCAAACAACAAGACACCAAGATACGACTCATTACATACCAATGCACCACCGAAAGGACGGTCTTGACCCTCAAGATCGAAAATATTTCAAAATGCTACAAAAGCAGTTGTTTCATGAAGGCCGTGTGGTTGATTAATCATTTCTCAATAATACCGATATTCCAGGTCTTTCGAGAATCAATTTTCAGTGTCTCCTCAACATCCACGAACAAATATGCCCCGTATTTGTTCTTGAGTTTTACAAAAGCATTCGAATCATAAGAAATGATGACGGAACCATCTCCATTGCCTTCATCATCAATGAGCGCAACTAAACCTTAACCCTTGTTGAGTTTTCCCTGATTCTCAGCATTCCTCACCATGGAGTGTGTATATATTCCAACGATTGGTCATTAGCCAAACTTCATGACATGTCGGACATTCCAATCCCTTCCCAAGAGTTCCAACAGACAAAGGGGATGTTCAAATGCCTTGTCAATTTTCTAATGGGGAAGAAGAAGAAATGAGATGGAAGCTTGAGGGGATTGAAGGTGAATCATGAGAGTGATGGGAGGTGAGGTCAATGACCTTGATTTGAACAATGTGATGTAATATCTTAAACAATATTGCTTTTATTTAGAACTTAGTAGTATGTGAGGGTATGGCGATAAACATGAACATCTTAACATTGGATAACATAATAGGAATTCTACGACTCTTTTATATCATATCAAAAAGTCGGTCTTTCTCCTAATTGCATGCTTATATATCACTTTTTATGCCATGCTATGTTTACTTACTATACATGAATGCTTGATAGAAATCACTAGGTTTGAAATTTGATGCTGGTGCAAATTCTTAATGATTCTATGAGAAATGGTCCCATAAGCGGATCCACTGGCTATAACTAGCGGATCCTCATATGAAGGATCCGTGACCAGGGTGGACAGAAATGGATATTTAACAACTTCACATCAATTCAACCTTCCAGACCTTATTAGACTAGTTAAACATGATACATTAGGTTCACTTAAGTTCCCCTTAGGCTCAGATGATCCCACATCCACTCATGGATGACTTAAGATCACATTCAATGTGTTTTTGATTTATCACTTCTTTAAAACTCACCATTTTTCCGCTCCAATGCTTACACATTATTTCTCTCATCTCAAAACACCTAGTTTGATATTTTTCTCAATTTTATCAAATTGATTTTAGTCATCTTTATCTCAAAATAGGCTAAAAACTAGTTTTTCATTTCTTGTGATTTTTAAGGAATTTTTCAAATTTTATTTAAGTCACCATCTGATCTCTAGGATCATTTGACATCATTTGACACTCTCAAAATCTTAGTATCATGCTTGACCACTTATGTGCATACATGAAAACTCCACCCCTTTATAAAAACCATCATGAGATATCCTCACTCATTATGTTTGAACATTTAAGTCCGATACCATTTAAGATACCCTAGGGAACTTAAACACTAAAGATATATAGGTACTAGACCTTGGTAGAACATCATCACTCAATTTCCTTTCTCTCTGAAGATGGATCCCTGGATTTTAACTAGACGGATCCCCATGATAGGGATCCGTAGGAACCGGCTCTACAGAACAGTTGAATTTCACTCAACTCATCAATTTCAAACTCACTTCACTTTGCCTTAAATGACTCCCTAGGACATAACAACACTGTAGTTGACCTTAGTACATGCTAAGAACCTTAGTGGTCTAAACTTTAATTCACTAACCTAATCTCATCCTTTATAAACCAAGTGTGTTTGTGTTCTCAAACCATCATTCAAAATCAGTAGCTAAAACACACCTTACATCCTAATCTTCACCATGACTAAAGCATCTAGTACAACCTCATCAACCAAAGGTTCCTCCAAGAAAAATGCTCATGTTCATGAAATTTCAACAACCGAGTCATCACCCGTCAAAACCTCAAACACTAGAATTCCTCCCAAACAAACTCAACCAACCAAAGCTAGGAGAACCACTCGAATTAGCATCCGACCAAGTGGTTTTGAAAGACTTTCAACAAACACTACCATGCCCTCTTGGTAAGGATTTAAAACGTACACTTTTAAGGGGTCATTTAAGCCCTTAATCGCCCACTTTTATATCCGTTACTGCTTAATTTCGTTCCTTTTCACTTTTTAGGTCTCTTGGAAGTAAAATGTTGGAATGATGCATATTTGGACGAAAAGGAATGAATATATGAAGAAAATGGCTAAGTCAAGATCGAAGACACTCAAGCTGATGAATTTGAAGTACGGCCACTATCAATCGCGGCGGCTTAGTACCATTCCGCCCGCTTATATCGTAATTAAATTTGTGACGCTCAAGAGACATTTCGACGACGCCACTCATCAAGAATGACGGCGTCACACATATCAACTGACGCCATCACAAGCTAATCAAGACTATCACAACATGCGCGCCGTCAAGTAGCCGATAATCGTTTTGGCCATAACTTTTGCATACCTAACTCGGATTTAGGTGATTCAAAAGCCCACGAATCGAACGAAAATCTACAGTTTGGTGAAAAAGTCTTTGTGATACCGTCAATCTATCGAGGTGACGCCGTCACCCTTTGCCGACAGAAAATCTGCCTATAAATAAAACATTATAACTTCACTTTTTGTAAGCTCAAAACCCTAAGTCCGATTCTAGGGTTTAGATAGGTGTTTTCCCAGCAACTTTGAAGGTTTCAATCACTCCAAAAACATCTTTTAATGGTTTGTTGATTATATCTTAATCCATATATTCAATTTATCATTATGTCTATCCCATGTTTGATTGATTGTGTGTATGCTTGCATGTTTAACATGTCCGACTAATTTACTTGTGTGTTTGCTTAGATCTATGAAACCTAGTTATTAATTATTGATTGGTTGTCTCTTATCTTAATTGTAATTGGCTTAGGAGTGCTTAAAGTCATCGTTGTGTTTTTAATGTTTGATTAATCTTTGTTGAACATTAGTTTATAATTACTAGTGAAATTGTAGGCGAAATATCCAAAGAAAACCTTAGTGTTAAGTTTATGAATCTTAGAGATTTCGTAGTCATTAACCTTAAGGTAGCTTCAAAGAGTTAGGGATAAAAGCACACCCTACGACCTTAGAAAACACAACGCGTTAAGAATAAGGACGTGACAATTCAACCACCAATAAAAGATAACTAGGGAGTAATAGTATCTAGGTAGACACATATTTAATCATCATACGAGCACACTTGAAAAAGACATATACTACCCTTATATTAGATAATTAGAATAGTAGAGTAATCGGTAGAAGTACCACCCCCAAATCCAAACCCCGAGATTTTACCTTTAGTTTCTAAAAAACTATAAAAAGATAAAAAATAATCATCCTCAACCTCAACCTTAGCGTAGTAAATTTCTCACTAGCATTCCTATTCCCCTAGAGAACGATATCAATCCCCGAGGCTTACCCTAATACTACACTACAATGATTAGGTTCACTGCCTAGGTGGTTGAAAAACTTGCTCGAATAAAAAGAAGTTTCTTTGACCCCTAACGCTGCTGTACACGTGATCACGCTTTTATTTTACCACCGGGAATAGAATAGATAGTTTGATTTGTATCTCGTTTAGGTTTCATTGCTTGATTCCTATCAAGTAAGAATTTTTTTCTCATTTTTAGCTTCCGTGTAGTCTATCCCCCTTCTTTGTGTTTGTGTTCGTAAAACCCCTTTCATTTGTCGCTATGGCAAGTGAAGTTGCATCTGACTCATTAACAAATGAGGAACAATTGAATTTCAAAAATTGGATTGCTTCTAATTGTTCTAATGAATTTGTGAGTGATCTTAGAGATATCCAAAAGGAGACGGGTGTAAGGTTGGATGGATTTGATAAATTTTGTGCTTGTGTGGCTTTTATTCAATGATCATTGTTAGAATCAACTCCTTTTAGTGAGACCCTCTGGAAAAAATTTGAGAAAAGCCTCCTAAGCATAAACCATCAGTTGAATGATCTTAGGCACCATGATAAAAAAGACCTAGTTTTTAAGAACATGGAACCTAAACCCGAACAAGATTGTGAGATGGTTAGCGTTGAACTACCTAGTTGCATGTGTGGGATAGATTTCAAAACATATGACACGCATGAGGAATCCTTTAGGCGAATAGAACATAGTGATCAAATTTTTGAGAGTGATTCTTATGAATCGGACCAAGAATTTGAAATGTCTAAAGAAGGATTTGAGATACTTAGGAGTGTATTTTGGTTAGATCATACTAAAACACATGATGAACATTTAGGAGATCTAGATATAATGGAGAATGAGGTGGAAACTCCAAGCCCACAAGCCCTACCATCACTGAGGAACATACACGCCTATAACTTACCTGGAAGAAGTAGAAGAGACTATAGGAACCCTGATTGATATAGAACCTTTGGACCAAACGCCACTAGAGAATGTAGGTTTAGATGCTTGTTGTCATGACCTTTCTCTTAGTCCTAGGGAAGTTCCTAATTTTGATGAACCGGAGCCTCAACCAAAAACCTACCCATTTTTTCCGTCTTTAGATGTGAACCTAGGAATTGAATTAGGCCCCAATCCACCCATCAAAATAAATAGTCTGGGTAGTTGCTTGATAAAGATAGTGGACTCTAGGCCATGTAGAGTTGAAGCTAATATAGGAGTAACCCATGACCTTACACACTTACATCACCTATTCATGGTTGATAACAAAAAACATTATGGGTTTAAACCGGGTTTATTAGGTCAAGATGGATCCTTAACTAAGAATCTCTTGAAGTTGATAGAGGATGATCCATTTCTAGGAGAAAGACTTGATTCACCCGCTACACCCCATAGAATTAGGTAAGGTTATAATGAATGGAGCACATCCCTTTGAGCATATAAAACCACCCATCACTCTCTCATCACGTAGCAAATTTCCACCCTAAGGGTGTGTATCGCTATCACCCGCGACTTAAACTTAAGTGTAGAAAAAACTCCCCTTTATCCGTTAAATAAGGGTAGAGTCAAGCTCGTGACTCGAACAAAAACAAGCGCTTCTGGGGAGGCAACCCATGTGTTTTTTTTTCTTTTTTATTTGTGTGTCATATATCTTTTCATTATTGTATGTTCTCATTTTTGAATTTGTGAAAATCCTTTATTTTGTCTTTAACCTCGTCTTAATTACATATAAAGGTATTTTACAAAAAGGATAAGTGTATGGAGGATTACACACGTTTTTAAAAGAACGTGAACATGAGAACTACAATTATTGAAAATGATATATATGTGTTTGTTAGAGTCAAATGCTTGTATCGACTCATAATGGAAGTTTTGCAGGAATTTTTCCAGATTTTAAAAGTGTAATTTTTCTAGAATTTTTCCAAGAAAAAAGCTGAAACCTTTCATCGGTCAGATAACATGACTCGCCGATCATAACCTAACGCCGGGAGGAGTAGAAACAACTTATTACTTTCTCTCGTTTTTCGCTATTTATAAATTTTTGAAATTCTCGTGTCTTAATTTTCCAGAAAATCTGCAAACATCCATTCCACAAGCATTATATCCTATTTAAGTTTGGAATTACATCTTGTTGTGATTTTTCTTTGTTCGATTTGATGCTTTGGGTTGTCTGTTTTCTTAAAGTGTGCAGGTTTTATTTATCAAGAAGAAGAAACATAGCATTGGATGGAGCTTATCACGCATACATTCTTCTTAGAAAGAATTTAACCACTACTTCACATGGATCATACCGAGCTAATCAGGGGAGTATTAGTTTCTTTATCTTTTAATTACCTTCCATTATCATAACTTTGATACTTTCGGGGAATATTGGGGACAATGTTCAGTTTAAGTGTAGGGCGGGAGAATAAAACGGGAACTTTGAAACTATGCTTATCCTTGATTATTTGTCTTGTCCTATTTCATTTGTGAAATAAACCATGAGAGATATTTGTTAGGGTAATTTTAGAGCCAAATTTAAAAATTTTCATAAAATGTACGGGTGGGTCTTTAGTCTTAATAAAGCGTCTCATGGATAGGAAGTTATATGACTAGCACAAAAAACCCTTTACCACTCAAATTCCACCCCAAAAAAGTGAGGTTCTCAATCTATAGGAATTAAAGCATTCACCTTTAATGCTTGAGAGTGTACCGGTAGTATAATAGATTCTAGAACTTGTTTTGTGATGCATCCGAGATCGCTAGTGAGACTACACTTGTGTAGTTAGGAATAACTAAATGATAAGAGGCATTAGGATAACCCTAGTTTGATATCCGTATTATAATTACTTCTTCCACATCGGTTGAGTAATTCCCCACACCATTATGCGTTGTACTCATCTTTAGTACACGATACCCCTAGTTAACCCCTCAGAGCCTATCCTTTTCAAGGTTCTCGTGATGTTTCGGTTTTCCGGAATATCAATGAAGAGCATTGTTTACAATCTACCCCCAAATGTACACCCAAATCGCCTTAGCCTACCTTGTATACACTCACTTTTAGTGCATTATTGTTATCATACTAAACCCTTAGTTCAATTATCTAGTTACTTGCATGGTTTCTAAGTCGAGTCATATCTTTTGTACATAGTTTTGGGACGATTGGGACTCATGGGTAAAGTTAAATTTTATAGAGTGACGGGAAAGAACGTTAAATTAAAATTCCCTTTATTTACGTAATAATGTACTCCAAGTGTTTTGATCTTTTCAATTCGGGTCATTTTAGTGTTAGAGTAATAAAAAATCAAGTGTAGGGATGTGCCTATAAATCCTTTATATTTTGATGTTATCGTAGAGGATGGTAGAGTAAAAGTGTATGCCAAAAAAAAAGTGTTGAAAAAAAAAACAAAAAAAAAAAACAAACATAAGGGCTACCATCCTACATCTATCTTTATATTTATGTTTGTTTGTTTCAAGTTATCTAGAGTTTAGTGAGTCGAGTCTTGGCTTAGCAACGCCATTCTTTTCATGCTTGTAACATAAAGATTTTTGAGTTGCCACCACTAAATCGCCTATCTAACCAAACCCTTTGTTTCCCTAACCGTAAGCCTAACGTTACAACCCTTTAAAAGATCTTTTAGATAGTTGTTCCTAGGTGCTTACGCCAAAGCGGTGTGTTAATACAAATAAGCCGTAAAAACGTTTATTTATATTTTACGATCTTCTAATGTTTTGTCGATAACAAAAGTAAAATCATTTTAACGAAACAAATAGAGTACGTAAATAGTTCGAGTTAATAGTTTTCTAACACAATTAAGTTGTCACATAAAACACTAAAACAAGTATAAGTGAATTTATGATTTAGATACATATGTACAACAACTAGTGTTTACATATTGGGTTAAACATATACTTAAACTAAGTATACTAAAGTGGGTAAAAACTAAGTGTATGCTAAAATGGGTAAATACAAGTATATACTAAATGGGTAAAATACTAGCAAATGGTTTTTGACCCATAACCCATGGTTTTATAAATACCACTTAACCAAGTTCATTGTATCTAGAAAGAAAACCATGGATCAACCCATAACCCATGACCCATGATCCATAACCAAAAATACCCATGGGCAAAGAGGAGCGGACCACGGATCCCTAGCTTTGTGCTAGCCGGATCCCTTGTGGTAGGGATCCGTGGGATCGGGGAACAAGAGAATTTTCTCTATAAATAGAGAGCCATTTCTTCTCTCTCTATATGGTTTTTCACACATACTTTCCCAAAGTATTCTAACCCTCTAACCTCAGATCTAAGTGATCTATGTAGTTTGTCTTTTGTTTTGTGTGATCTACTAGGTTCCTCTTAAAGGAGAGATCACCACCTCTTGAAGACGTGCAAGCTCAAGTCCATGAGTTGCCATGCTTCGTCATCATCAAGACTACTAAGGTTCTCTTGTTGATAGTTCTTCCTTTTTCCATAGATGTTGGGTTGAAGGCATTAGTGAAGAATGCCGAAAGTGTCAAGATGAAAGCATTAGTGAAAGGTGCTCATCATCCATGTCAAAGCATTAGTGAAGGATGCTAAAGGTGTCAAGACGAAGGCATTAGTGAAGGGTGCCAAACGTTGTGTCAAAAGCATTAGTGAAGGATGCTAAAGGTGTCAAGACGAAGGCATTAGTGAAGGATGCCAAAGAATCAAATCAAGTAGCATTTGGGAAGAATGCTTAGGTCGTATAATCGATGAGGCGCATCGTTATACATATGTGTATTTGTTTATCTACAAGGATGGTGATATCCTTGATGGTGTTGTAACAAGGAGTAGATCTCCTTGAGATTAGGTGTTGTGTCGTGAAGGTATAGTTCACCTAACGTGTGAAAGAACTAAGGTGCTTAGCCTAGTACCTAATAAAGGGTAGGCGACGTTGTGATAGGATTAGTTCTCCTAAGGTGTGAAAGAACTCGGTGGTTAGCCTAGCACCGTATAAAGGGTAGGCGACGTTGTGTTAGGTGTGGTTCTTTGTGTGAAAGAACTCTTGGTATTTAGGTTTGTACCTAAAAGGTTAAGCGACGCTAGAAGGCTTCTCCGCCCATAAGGAGATTGGTGTAGTGTTTACGAACTCTCGAGTAGGTGACTCGGGAGGTGGAGTAGGGCAAGGAAGGTGTCCTTGTAGCCGAACCACTATAAATAACTTGTGTTGTGGTGATGTGCTTCTTACTCTTTATATTTCATTTCACGCTTATATATCCATCTATCAACGTCCAACATAAACAATCAAATAGATTGACATAAGTCGATCTAAATATTTAAAAGGAAGTTTTAAATTGGTAAAACTATTCAACCCCCTTCTAGTTTTCCACAATTGGCATCAGAGCTTAGTTACCAAGTTTCTTAAAGTATGTTGTACTTTAAAGACTTGATACGATCCGTGTATGTTTGAAAACTACAAAGAAGGATTTTTCTTTGTTGGTCATATTTTCTTTTAAATCATTTTGTTGGACATTGATAGATGATTCTAATCATTTTGGCTCTTAAGAAATCTTCGTGCTAGAATCTCTTCAAAGTCTTCATTCAAAGATTAATGAAGTCAACATTCAAGGAAGGATCTAAAAGGTAATCACAACCCATGTACACCAAGTACAAAGGATTACTTTAAAAGCTCATGAAGTATTTTTGGTATTATACCAAATCAAGAAGCATAGAGGTATGTTTTACTCTTCATTAGATAGGTTACATGAGTCCCATTTATTGTCATAAGTTATCTCTGCTTAACTAATCACTAACATCATTAGAAGTCTCTTTCGTCACCTTTAGTATTTTTCAACATAGGGGATGATATTATTTTTTTTGTCAAACTAACGCCGTCATCACATATGAACCCTCGATATGTAATTCATCTAAAATCATCATTCAAAAACAATCCTCATCAAATACCTCCATTTTTTGGGCAAGCTAATTTATAAGCCTACTACAAAAATAATACCAAACAACTTCCTTCTCGTCCACAAGAGTCGGATCCCTCTAGTTGTACTAGCCGGATCCCAAATACAAGGGATCCGGGGAACCGTGGAACGTAACTCGCCTATACGCTTCAAAAATTCACCACCATTTTTTCTATTCAAATAACACTATAACGACTAAACTACTGAATCCATCCTCATTGGCTTCCATACTCTCAAGTAGTCCTTCCTAGAACATCATTGTAAGTAATTACATTAACTTTCATCATCCTCATCCTAGGGTTTATGGTTTCTTAATTTTTAATCAATTAATTTAATTAGGGCTTTTTAAATTAAACATGAAAATGAGCTTTTTAACAAAATCACATTGTGTTCACAACATTGTTAATACAAATCAAAACCATAAACCCATCCCAACTAATTTTACCTAATTGAAAATTTGTATTTTTAGGACCAACCATGCCCAAAGCTACTCAACAAGATCATCATGACACCGCCCACTACCTTACTCATTACTATCGTAAAAAGGGATTGACTAAAACCGACCGTAAAATCTTCAAAAGTCTTGTAAAACGACTTATCCACGAAGGTCGTGTAGTCAAGGAATGTTTCTTGAAGATACCGATTATTCGCAAGTTTTCTCGACAATCAACTTTGATTGTCTCCTTGACATAGATGAACAAATTTGTCCGTTTTCATTTTTGAATTTTACAAAAGCTTTAGGATCATTCGAAACGCCAATAATAGCATTTCAATCGCTTTCATCATCAATAAACAAAACTTCACTCTTCCTCTCAACACCTTTGCTCAAACTCTTCGCATTCCTTGTGAAGGAATTTGTATGTACTCTAAAGATTGGGCAATTAACGCTCAAAACCTTGCACTTGATCCTAAGCCTCTATATAACACTCCTATTGATGAACCCGAAACCATCCGAGACACTATTTTCAAAATAAGAACCGACCAATCCGCTTCGACCAAAACAAGAAGCTCATTCACCGTAATCCCTTTCAAATGGAACTTTCCAAAATGCACCCCATGTTTAGAAATGGGAAGAAATCCTTAGGGAAAATGTCATTAGCCTAGTTGGAAACAAAGATCATCCAAACGCATGTCTTGTGCAAATGATCTATTGTCTTATCCATCAAAGGCCATTTAATCTTGCCTATTACATGGTAAGGAGAATGGTTGGGGTATTCAAAGCTTCCAACATGGTACTTCCGTATGGTATGCTCCTAACACGACTTTGTAAGTATGTTGGTACATTGCAACCATCTCCTATCAACGATGATCATTATCTTTCCACCACGCCATGGTACCTCTTACCAAACGCCTCTAAACGTTCATGGTCAATAGAGCAACCGAAGCTCTCGACTCCTCGGCAGATGAAGAAGAAGAAGATGAAGAAGACATCGACCCCAGATTCCAACATCAAATTGGGAATCCTCGAATACCACGAACAACTTCCAACCATTCCAAACGAGACCGCTGAATTCAAACAAATAAGAGGCATGATTCAAAACCTCAGCTACAATCTCACTTAAGCCGTCAAAAAGGAAAAGAAAGGATTGACGAAAGAGACAATAGGAATGTGCTTAGTTTCATTTTATGTTTGAATGATTTCTTTTTAGCATTGTTGGTTTATGGTATTTTGGATATTATTACTTTATCTTATAAGAGGTGTTATATGATGGCTTGCTTGTTTCTATTGCTTGTTTTAGACTTAATTCAGTGTGCAAAATCTGCACATCATCTTTGAATAGGTTCTCGATCCACAAATGCCGGATCCCTAGGATTAGCCTAGCCGGATCCCTCCCTTGAGGGAACCGTGGGATCCGTGTCGCCAGATCGCAACATCGCATTTCCTACATCAAAACGCTTCTAGATAACATCACGTTAGCTTAGCATATGATTTTAGAACCCAACTAAGTCCACTTCTAGGATGAGAAAGGCTTAGACTCACTAAAGGCTTAGTTAAGATCTTAGTCTTACTTTATCAACACATCTAAACTCACCATATTTCCGCTTCGACTACTCACAAACTATTTCTCACCTCTCAAAACACTTAAGAAGATAAGCTAAGCAATTTTAGGAAATTGCTTCTAGTCATTTATATCTCAAAGATAAGACAAAAATTAGTTTTTCAATTTTTGTAACTTTTAAGAATTTTTCTTAATATCACCTCAAGCCTAAATCTGATCACTAGGATCATTTTTTTTACACCTTCATAACTCTTAATGTTATCCTTAGACAACCATTGGTAGTCATCTTGTCCCATCCCCATTCCATAAAAAGCAATCATTTGCTACAACACTTATTACCTCTAATCATTCAAGTACCCTTTCATCCTAAACACTTAGGAAACCTAAACATTCAAAATAAGATAGGCTTTAGCTCCTAGAAAACCTCATTTCAAATGGCATAATCGCCGAGAGCCGGATCCCTAGATTATTTGTAGCGGATCCCTCCAAGGAGGAACCGTGGATCCGTGGCATACTATGTCAAACATTGTTAAAACAATCATTTCTACTCATTTTCCTAACTCAAACACTCCATCTCATCTTAAATGAGTTCCTAGATCGTGAAACTCAATCTCAACCTTGCATGTTGATCATCACATTCCAAGACATTAGTGGATTAAGTCTTAAATGCAAATTGCCAAGATTTTTCCTTTATAAGCCATAGAACACTTTAGTCATCAAACACCATTACTTATAGTTAAGACTTCCAACAGCTAGAGACTTCAAACTGAGTCAAAAACCTTGAAATCCATTAATAATAATGATTTCATCTAAGCCCTGAACAAGTCACGGATCCTGGTTCTAACCAAAGATCCTCGCCGGAGGGATCCGCTGGATCCGTAAGTACATAAAGCAAAAATCACCTCCATATTCAAAAACACCTATTGGTTTTCTAAACCACCTTTAGAATTCATTAATTATCCTCCTAGAACTGATTAAAACCCCAAGAGCATGCCTATTCCTCTAAGTGGTCAATAATTTAATTTTTCTCTTTCAAATCATCCTTCAATAAACCAAATAATCTTAGGATTAAAACCATCACTCTCAATCACATCCAAGAAGTTCTTACTTGTACCATCATCACCATGACTAAAGCCCCTAGTGCTAACTCATCCACTCAAAGACCACCCAAGAAGATCACTAGAATCACACAAGAAGTTTTCTCAACCGGATCATCTTCGGTTAAGTCCACCAATGGTAGGATCTCTCCCACACCAAGGAAACCATTTAACAAGAAGAGTGTTCTCACTAGGAGTTCATCACCTAATCCTACTAAACCAAACACACAACCAACATCATTAGTGCTTAGAACCACCTCACAACCATTTGAAGATCCTCAACCCACTTCACTTAAATTTTCACTTCAAGAAAATCAAAACCATGACAAGGATTGTGATCATTGTAAACATAGGAAAGAATGATACATAAACTAGATAAATTGATACATGAACTACAAGCTCAAAATGCTGAGGAAAAATCTTCTCATCATTAAAAATCATTAAGCTTTTCGTCGAATCTTAAGTTTGGGGTAATTCATTAGCATTAGTAGCACTTGTTTGGCTAGTTCATTCTCTTAGTTTTAGAGATTTGGTGGTGTATCTCTTGTTTTATTGAATGAATACTTATATGCTATGATTATTTTGTGTTGTGCTTGATATATTATACATATATCTTATTTTTTTCAAAATAGCATTCCTTGACTTTTTCTTCACTACTGAAGATACTGTCAACAGATAGCCGGATCCCTTCGAAATAACTAGACGGATCCTTCCTTGAAGGGAACCGTGGGATCCGTGGTACAGGAGCACAAATTTATACTAACTTGAGTCTCTTTTACAGAAAATTATGCACTATACTCTTGTTTTTCTAATCTTTGTTTTGTAGTTATTCAAAATACACATGAAGATATTGACACCATAAAGCTAGGGAGAGCTTTGTGTCAAACGACATTGCAAAATCATTTGCAACTTAATTCATTTTTGGATTAACACTTCATGACACCCCATTGCAACATTGCAATATTCAAGGGGAGCACATTCTCGCCACTTATCTAACCATTTGCAAACTTAATTGCAAACACAATTAGTTTATTTTACATTATGTCCTTGACGCCCTTACATAGGGATGGACTCGTCAAGGGGGAGTTAAGACGAAGTACCATTCCCCGCCACTTGCTCTCTTTACATTTTACATTTTTTTCCTAATTGTGTTAGTTTTTTTAACACTTTTGTTTCACAAAAGGGGAGAAGAAAGTAAAACTACAAATTCAAATTTTTACTTAATTTTAGTTTTTCCCTAAAATAATTTTATGTTTTGTCATCAACAAAAATGGGGAGATTGTTAATACAAATAAGTCCGAAAAACGCTTTATTTATATTTTACGATCTTCTAATGTTTTGTCGATAACAAAATTAAAATCATTTTAACTAAAACAAATAGAGTACGTAAATAGTTTGAGTTAATAGTTTTCTAACACAATTTAGTTGTCACATAAAACACTAAAACAAGTATAAGTGATTTTATGATTTAGATACATATGTACAACAACTAGTGTTTACATATTGGGTTAAACATATACTTAAACTAAGTATACTAAAATGGGTAAAACTAAGTGTATGCTAAAATGGGTAAATACAAGTATATACTAAATGGGTAAAATACTAGCAAATGGTTTTGACCCATAACCCATGGTTTTATAAATACCACTTAACCAAGTTCATTGTATCTAGAAAGAAAACCATGGATCAACCCATAACCCATGACCCATGACCCATAACCAAAAATACCCATGGGCAAAGAGGAGCGGACCACGGATCCCTAGCTTTGTGCTAGCCGGATCCCTTGTGGTAGGGATCCGAGGAACAGTAGAGAATTTTCTCTATAAATAGAGAGCCATTTCTTTCTCTCTACATATGGTTTTTCACACATACTTCCCAAAGCATTCTAACCCTCTAACCTCAGATCTAAGTGATCTATGTAGTTTGTCTTTTGTTTTTGTGTGATCTACTAGGTTCCTCTTAAAGGAGAGATCACCACCTTCTGAAGACGCAAGCTCAAGTCCATAAGTTGCCATGCTTCGTCATCATCAAGACTACTAAGGTTCTCTTGTTGATAGTTCTTCCTTTCTCCATAGATGTTGGGTTGAAGGCATTAGTGAAGAATGCCGAAAGTGTCAAGATGAAAGCATTAGTGAAAGGTGCTCATCATCCGTGTCAAAGCATTAGTGAAGGATGCTAAAGGTGTCAAGCGCCACTAAGGCATTAGTGAAGGATGGCAAACGTTGTGTCAAAAGCATTAGTGAAGGATGCTAAAGGTGTCAAGACGAAGGCATTAGTGAAGGATGCCAAAGAATCAAATCATGTAGCATTTGGGAAGAATGCTTAGGTCGTATAATCGATGAGGTGCATCGCTATACATATGTGTATTTGTTTATCTACAAGGATGGTGATATCCTTGATGGTGTTGTAACAAGGAGTAGATCTCCTTGAGATTAGGTGTTGTGTCGTGAAGGTGTAGTTCACCTAAGGTGTGAAAGAACTAAGGTGTTTAGCCTAGTACCTAATAAAGGGTAGGCGACGTTGTGATAGATTAGTTCTCCTAAGGTGTGAAAGAACTCGGTGGTTAGCCTAGCACCTTATAAAGGGTAGGCGACGTTGTGTTAGGTATGGTTCGCCTTGGTGTGAAAGAACTCGGTATTTAGCTTTGTACCGAAAAGGTTGTTTATTAAGCGCTAGAAGGCTGTGGCCCACAAGGAGTTGGTGTAGTGCTTACTTAACTCGAGTAGGTGACTAGGGAAGTGGAGTAGGGCAAGGAAGGTGTCCTTGTAGCCTAACCACTATAAATAACTTGTGTTGTGGTGATGTGCTTCTTACTCTTTATATTTCATTTCACGCTTATATATCCATCTATCAACGTCCAACATAAACAATCAAATAGATTGACATAAGTCGATCTAAATATTTAAAAGGAATTTTTAAATTGGTAAAACTATTCAACCCCCCCTTCTAGTTTTCCACACGGTGGAGGTTTGATCTAGTCTCAAGCCTAGGGTAATCTATGTACTATGACCGGTTAATGAGTGTTTATCTTCCATTTCCATTTACTATATTTCATACACACCCGAGAGATGAGAGAATCCAAACACCCCTTGTGAGGTGTTAGTAGATAATTTGCGTGCTTGTTATGACTATTGCGGTGCTTTTACTTGTTGTGATATTGTTAAACCAATGCTTCATGCCCCCTATCTTATAAATTGATTGGACAAAAGCACATTTGCTTAAGGACAAGCAAATACCAAGTGTAGGGATATTTGATAAGGATTTAAACGTACACTTTTAAGGGGTCATTTAAGCCCTTAATCGCCATCACTCTTTATATTCGTATCGCTAATTTCGTTCATTTTCACCTTTTGGTCTCTTGGAAGCAAAATGCCGAATGATGCATATTTGGACGAAAAGGAGTGAACATATGAAGAAAATGGCTAAGTCAAGATCAAGACACCTGCCGATGAATTTGAAGCTGACGCGCGCCACTATCAAAGGCTACACGACGCCACCCTCTATACGTAATTAAATTGTGACGCTCAAGAGAATTTCGACGATGTCACTATCAAGAATGACGGCGTCACACATATCAACCGACGCCACAAGTCGATCAAGACTATCACAACATGCGGCAAGTAGCTTATATAATGCTTGGCCATAACTTTTGCATACACTTAACTCGATTTAGGTGATTCAAAAGCCCACACGACCGGAACGAGAAAATCTACAGTTTGGTGAAAATTTCTTTGTGACACCGTCAATCTGTCGAGGTGACACCGTCACCCTTTGCCGACAGAAAATCTGCATATAAATAGAACATTATAACTTCACTTTTTGTAAGCTCAAAACCCTAAGTCCGATTCTAGGGTTTAGATAGGTGTTTTTCCAGCAACTTTGAAGGTTTCAATCACTCCAAAAATATCTTGTAATGGTTTTTTGATTATATCTTAATCCATATATTCAATTTATCATTATGTTTATCCCATGTTTGATTGATTGTGTGTATGCTTGCATGTTTAACATGTCCGGCTAATTTACTTGTGTGTTTGCTTAGATCTATGAAACCTAGTTATTAATTATTGATTGATTGTCTCTTATCTTAATTGTAATTGGCTTAGGAGTGCTTAAAGCCATCGTTGTGTTTTTAATTCTTGATTAATCTTTTTTGAACATTAGTTTATAATTACTAGTGGAATTGTAGGCTAAATATCCAAAGAAAACCTTAGTGTTAAGTTTATGAATCTTAGAGATTTCGTAGTCATTAACCTTAAGGTAGCTTCAAAGAGTTAGGGATAAAAGCACACCCTATGACCTTAGAAAACACAACGCGTTAAGAATAAGGACGTGATAATTCAACCACCAATAAAAGATAACTAGGGAGTAATAGTATCTAGGTAGACACATCTTTAATCATCATACGAGCACACTTCAAAAAGACATAGACTACCCTTAGATTAGATAATTAGAATAGTAGAGTAATCGGTAGAAGTACCACCCCCAAATCCAAATCCCGAGATTTTACCTTTAGTTTCTAAAAAAATATAAAAAGATAAAAAATAATCTTCCTCAACCTCAACCTTAGCGTAGTAAATTTCTCACTAGCATTCCTATTCCCCTAGATAACGATATCAATCTCCGAGGCTTACCCTAATACTACACTACAACGATTAGGTTCACTGCCTAGGTGATTGAAAAACTTGCTCGAAGAAAAGGAAGTTTCCTTTGACCCCGAACGCGCGTTGTACGCGTGTCACCTCTAAACCAAAGACACCTAGCTCCACTAAAACACCTAAACCATCATTTCTAGAACCTAGATTACACTCTTTCACCACACCTCTTTCACATCTAAACCTTTACTCCTTAGAAGACTCACCACCTAGGACTTCTCATTTACCATCCTCTCATTAAATGAGGAACTACCCCCACACCAAAACATTGATGATGTAACATCACCAACACCCGCATTCTACTCACCTCCACCATCAAATAGTCCATCTTTGAGTACAAGGAATCACCAATCTCAAAGACCGGACCATATGGATACCTCCTTATTTCCACCACCAATCCATAAATCACCACCTTCATTCTTAGTTGAAACCCATCCTACTTCACTCAACTCACCTCCACAAATCCCTCCATCCTTTGTGGAACCTCCTTCCTTCTCACCCAATATATCACCTCAAACCGCTCCATCTCCAATACCTCCATCTCCTACTCATGAAAATAATTGCTCTAATTGTCAACATACCCAAGGGTTAGTTCAAGAAGTACGAAATGAGTTACATTTCATTTTTAATCATCTCCTTAAACGATTTGACCAAATCAACAAATCTACTCGTCCCTAGAACTTAGGAATACAAGCACAATGGTGCTCTTCTCTAATCTTAAGAACAACTTAGAATTGTTAGATAATTTACTATATGTTTGTATCATTTTCTTAGTTTTTGAGATATGTGTATCATTTCTCATGTTTTATTGAATGAAACTATATGTTGTATGCTATATAGTTATTAGAATATGTTCTGTGCTATAATATATAACTCATTTGAATGTTTACGTCACTTTTTACATCTACATTGCTGCCAGTAGAATGTAGGTACACGGTTCCCTCAAATTAACTTAGACGGATCCCTCAAAGAAAGGATCTGTGGGATCCGTACAAAAGAAGCATATTTTCTTACTAATATGAATCTCATTTGCAGGAAACTATGCACAATATACTTATTTTCTAACCTTTGTTTTGTAGATTCTCAGAATGCATATGAAGACTTTGACACCTTTAACAAGGGAGAGCTTTTCGTCAAAGCAAAGCATTGCAAAAACGCTTGCAATACATTCACTTAGGTTTTCTATATTACTTGACGTCCTCCTAAAAAAGGAGCACTCGTCAAGGGGAGCATTTCGTCAAAAGACGAAACCATTGCAAAAATACTTGCAACACACTCGTTTAGCTTTCATAATTACTTGACGACCTCAACAAAGAGGAGTATCCGTAAAGGGAGAGCTAAGACGAGAATACTTCTCTCATCCTACTCTTCTTTTTTCATTTTGTTACTTTTCACAAGTTTTTCTCAAAACAATGTGTTAGTTTCTTTTCGACGCTCTTTTTGTTTCGATAAAAAGGGAGAGAAGAGAGTAAAATCTCCAATTTAATTTTTTACGAATTTATTTTCTTCTTAAAATAATTTTAGGTTTTGTCATCAACAAAAAGGGGGAGATTGTTAATACAAATAAGCCATAAAAATGTTTGTTTATATTTTACGATCTTGTAATGTTTTGTCGATAACAAACGTAAAATCATTTTAACGAAACAAATAAAATACGTAAAAAGTTTGAGCCAATAGTTTACTAACACACTTTTACTAAACATATTAAAACTATATCAAAACATGTTTAGTAAATAAGTTATATAAAAACCAAAGACATTTTTATAAAATACTAACAAGTAATATTGTTTACATCTTATAGAAATGCATATGTATAACAACTAGTGTTTACATTTTATAGAAACGTATATGTACTTTATATATGTTGTAATGGGTAAGTAATGGGTAAAAATCAAAGTCCATAACCCATGACCCATGACCCATGATCCATTGACTAGGTACAATGAATGTTGTTGGGTAAAAACCAAAGTCCATAACCCATATCCATGGAGCATGATCCATAACCCATGACCCATTGCATGACATCATGCATGAAGTCATGCTGGGTATTATCCATGATCCATGACCCAAAGTTCATGACTCCAGATCCATAACTCAATGACTAGGTACATTGCATCTTGTTGGGTATCCATAATCCATTACCCATAACCCATAACTCGGCTTGCAATCCGAAATCCGGACTAAACCCACTGACTCAAGAGTGTGATCCCTGGTTTTACTACCGGATCCCTCCGGAGGGATCCGTAGGAACCGTGGGACAGTAGACAAGTTTTGTCTATAAATAGTGAGCCATTTCTCTATTGCTCACTACCACTCTTAGATACACTTTATCCCAGTATTTTAACATCTCTAACCACTTATTCAAAGGATCATTCTATGTAGTTTTATGTTTGTGTGCTTCTCTAGGTTCCTCTTAAAGGCGAGATCACCACCTCTTGAAGACGTGCAAGCTCAAGTCATGAGTTGCTAAGCTTTGTCATCATCAAGACCACTGAAGTGCATCTTGTTGAGGTTATGAATGGCCTAATGACTAGTATGCTTGGTTTAAGATAAAGATGTGGCTAGTTAGTTAAACTAGCTAATTGAGCTTAGCATAAGAGTTATGTTTAAGTTGTGTATGCAAACGAGTCAAAATGGGTGTTTGTCAAAACACTCATCACCTTGTAAAGTACGTTTTCGCGGGTCGTTATGACCAAGTTTATACATATATTTGATATTTATGATGTTTTAAATTATTTTGGAAAGTCTGGTGAATTATCGAGTTCAGGAAGTTAGCTTTTCAGAAAAAGATTTTGAAATGGTTCTGGGTGGACAAAAGGCTCTAGCCTATCGGCTGGAAGGCCAATCCAATTGGCAGAAGGCTCCGGCCTTGACAGATTTGATCAATTTTTGGAAAATCATATATTTTAAACCATAAGTCGTCACGGATCGCGCCACCCGTCGTTTCAAAGCTAATTGAGTATAGTTTCATTTAAAATACTTCCAAGGGTTGGCTTGCTATATATTTTTATCAGTTTAGTTAAAGAGTACAGTAGGTCCGTTATAGTTGAGTCGTTTCCGCAAAAAGTTTAAATTTTTGGTCAAGTCAGGCACGAGGCGTAACATTTTTGGGGATGATCGTATTTAGGCCAACCTAGTTGGAGTAAGGTAAGTGCCCCTATATCATTAGCTTAGTTAGTTTGTGGAATAACTATGGTGTATTACACGATATTGGATTGTGCGTTGTTTAGCTTGTTATACCATTTACTTACTAAGCGTTTCACTTACATGTTTAGTTGTTTATGTTTTGTAGAAACAAGTGGTGCAAACAACGGTAAGGAACAAGTATAAAGTTGGACAAAGGAAGTTAGGAGATATGATTGCTAATTTTAGGTATAGGAGGCAAGTAGTCATCTCATAACCATGTGCAAAATCAAATTCAAACATCCCCCGCGTGTCGTTTGTTTTGAGTCTTTGTGGGTGTGTCACATGGGGTCAAGATATGGTGTTTGTAAAGTGATAATAGAATTGTGTTTTAGTCTAGTAAATAGTGTTGTTGTGGAATGTTTATAAATTTAGTGTTTAAAATGGCACTTTGGATTTGTGTATAAGTAATATAATGTGAATCTATATGTTTTATGTAATTGAGTTTGAGTGCTTTATACTTTGAGAATTATAGATGTGATTTTCTCAGGTCTTGTTAGTTGAAACGTGTTAAAGTTTAATTCGGAAAAAGTGCAGAATTTTGGTTAAAATGTGCAGGAATTTGGTACATGTACTTAACTACAACGTAGAGGGTTGAGTACCTCTACGGCGTAGACAAGTATATGTTTTAGTTATTTTGTCACAGGACGGTATACGGTGTAAGGGACATGGATCCTTTACGACGTAAATGATTTATGGTTTCTCTTACTTTTATTCAGTATCGTATACGATGTAATGGACATATAGCCTATACGACGTATACGCACCATTTTTTGTTTGTTTTGTTTTCGTTTTTTTTAATTGGCCTAAAAGTGTCGGGGTTTTTCAACTAAAGCCATAAGTTGGCTATAAGACCAATGCAAACTGCCTACAAACCGACGCACGTCGGTTGGGATCCGATGGCAGCACCTCGTCGGTGGTGCATCGGTTTGGCGGTGAGCAAGAGATGAGAGGTGCGAGATCCATTTGTGTTTTTTATGTGTGAGTATTTTGTGGGGTATATTTTGTTTAGTGACACAAAAAGAGTCACACCATCAGTGACATGAGTGCGTCAGTTTAGGAAGTGCTGAAGTGACACAATTGACACAGAAAAGACGTGCAATGATTAAGACTGGTCTAACACACCTCATACCGTGTGCTCTAAACTATGAAGAGTTTATTATTAGGGTGAATGCTATATTAACGTAATTTATTTTTTTTTAAATTTATCGAAATACGTGACGTATTTTATTAATTATCAATATCACTAAAATATTTTTTTAACTATTATCGCTAATTTTCATGTGATTTTACTAAAATACCCTCAAGAATAATTTCAAATGAGAAAAAGATAAGCATATTTTAGTCGAAATTAGTTGGTAAAACCGATCACATTAGCAATATTGACAAGTATTTGAAAGTATTTTAGCGATATTGGCAAAATTAATAAAGTATATTATGTGTTTCGATAAAAATTAAATTATGTAAATTCAACCTTCACCCGCATTATTACATTTCATCAAATTTCTCCTTTTGTTTTAGTAAAGGCCTTAAACTTTTCTTCTTTTTTTTATAAAAAGTGCAAGACAACTTTAGCTTTTGGGGGATAGAAAATTGGAATACGGTTCTTGCATTCCTAGCGGTAGGCAAAGAGCCAACTCCAAGCACCAATAAAACTCAACCATCAAACCCACACGCCGCCCGTTTGGACCACATGTTCCCAAACTTGACTTATTCCAAATAACATTTATACTTTCCACCCTATATAAAAACCATCTTTCTTTCATTCTTCCCCTTTTATTTTATAAAAAACGAAACCCTAATACGCTCTCTCTTAAATCAAAACAAAACCTTCAATCAGATCCATCATCATAATCAATGGCGTCATTCGCAGAGGCTCCTGCTGGCAAACCAGAAGCCGGTGAGAAGATCTTCAAGATGAAATGCGCTCAGTGTCATACGGTTGAGAAAGGCGCTGGTCATAAGCAAGGTCTAATTTCATTTTATTTATTTCTATTAATCAGATCTGATGGTTTTATGGTTTTATGATTTTATTGTTTTATATGTATTTGATTTGATCGTGTTGTTAGGTTGTAGATCTGGTGGTTTAATTTGTTGTGTTATAATATTAGGTTTATCTGTGATTAATGCATAATAAGGGATTTGCTAGATCTTGGGTGATTTTAAGGGGATTGATTTTATAAGTAAGGTGTTTTTGAAGAAATATAATGATAAAAGTAGATAGTTGATTGTTAGCAAAAGAAATTATTAGGCTAGTTTTTATATATTTTAGCGGTACAAATTTAGGAATATCGAGTTGTCTAATAAATTAATTAGGTGGTTAACTTGAAATTTTTGAAAGATGAAACTATTGTAATGTTCTTTGCTAAGGCGGAGTTGTTAGCGCTACAGCGATTTTTTTTAGTTGCTGTTTGTATTTTGCTAAGTTTGTGCCATATAATTCGTGTGTGTAAGTTGGTAGGTATTTTATGCCTTGTGTATAATTTTTCAGGACAAATCATAATTTGTTGTCGACTTTTGTTACAAAAGTAAAGGAATACGTTTTTTTACCAGATTTAAGCTAAACAATTCTTTAGGTATTGGTTTATGTGGTTGATGTTTGATACCTTAAATTTCTATTAATAGCCTATCTGATTAAGTTTATTTAAAAATGTCTGAATCAATTTTTATAATGGAGAGTATATATTTAAGTTGTAAGAGCAGCAACTCGGCAAATATTAACACCACGTAAGTCTCCAGAATTGGCTACCGTTTCCCTGTTTTTTACAGGGCAGTAGATTAGTTCATTTAAGGCTTTTCTACTTTTTTTTTGCGATTTCCTGGGATGTGTTTTTTTTACTTTTTAGTGTAGTTGTTAATTGGCGATCATCTTGCATGCTTCTTGTTTTGTGTTTTTTCATATAAGCTATATGAAGAATCTGTGATTCTTTAAATGTACTCTGTAGCATAAGAATATCTGTAGCTCTGCATTTTCACATTGATTGTTGATTGGATTGTAACATGATCTGAGTAACTAAATGTTTGAAATTACCTGGACATGGTTTTGTTTTAGTTCACAGATGAATCACACATTCATGATGTAGGCAATACAAACTCTAATGTTAAAAACTTGCATTCAAAACAAGTTGAGCACATGGCATTTGTGTTTTTTCATATAAGCTATATGAAGAATCTGTGATTCTTTAAATGTACTCTGTAGCATAAGAATATCTGTAGCTCTGCATTTTCACATTGATTGTTGATTGGATTGTAACATGATCTGAGTAACTAAATGTTTGAAATTACCTGGACATGGTTTTGTTTTAGTTCACAGATGAATCACACATTCATGATGTAGACAATACAAACTCTAATGTTAAAAACTTGCATTCAAAACAAGTTGAGCACATGGCATTTGTGCTATGACGTATGCTACTTTCTTTTAACTTTTGCTCACTGGTCGTTTAAATATTACGGTGGTTATTTATGTTGTTAATCAATCTACATAAAATTTGCAAGTTGGAAGGGATATTTGAGGTTGCAGTTTGTTGTACTTTCTGTTTTGAGGCATCATATGAGAGGAAAGAGTTGCATTGTTATTTTTCTTTGTTGTATTTTTGTTTGGTAATGACTAACGGCGAGTCTGGTGCTTATGCAGGACCCAATCTTAATGGACTTTTTGGAAGGCAGTCTGGAACAACTCCTGGATACTCTTACTCTGCTGCTAACAAGAACAAGGCTGTTCAATGGGAGGAAAACACTTTGTATGACTATTTGTTGAACCCCAAGAAGGTATGAATATCTGATTACCAGCACTGTGTTTCATAGAAAACTCTTCTTGGTTCATTAGTTGCTAATCATTTATATAATGGTTTTCAGTTGCATTCTTATAGATTCCGAACTAATTTTCTTATGGACTTGTTTGGAACAGACGTCTATTTTAAGGAAAAAGTAACTACATGAAATAGAATCCAGAATCCAAATAGGACTCGAAAACCAAACATGTGAAAATAAATTTACTTCACATTATAAGAATAAAATTACTTCAGACTTTCAGATTTTAACTGTGAAATCTACTGTAGCTATTGCTTTTCAGTTGAAAAAACAGGGATAAAATGTTTGTGTAAAGACTTTTTAGTGGTGGATAACCTGTATGGTGTACTAAGGAGTTGAGTAATTTATGGTGGATAGTTGGCACTTTCTCATTTAAATCCATAAATTACACTGCAGTGAATTTGCAACTTTTTAATCTTCTTAGAATTCACTTCATTTTTCTTGTGCTTACATTCAATATATTTTTAGGCTTGAAAGTAACCAATAATGTCAGATGATATATTAGTAAAGGTTTATCGAATGCCAAAAATGGCATGATTCATCTCTCATTGTGTATGTGTGATAAGAGGGGCGTTATGATTTTTGTAGATTTGATTGATTTGTTGCAAATGTGGCAAATTGGACTGGTATAAATGACTTGAATAATGTCTTGCTGTGTATGTGTGATTTAGAGGGGCTATAGTTTTAGTATAGATTTAATTGGTTTGCTACTTAGATGGCAAATAGGCCTAGTTCATGTCAAATATTATTTTGGGTGCGACTTGGGCAGCATTCATTTTCATTGACAGTTTTTATATTATAGATAACCTACTATTATTCTGGATAAAATGATTTTGATTTGCTAATTTGGTACATGTTTGTATTATGCAGTACATCCCAGGAACAAAGATGGTTTTCCCAGGACTCAAGAAGCCACAGGATCGTACAGATCTCATTGCTTACTTGAAGCAATCTACTGCATAATTTTGTTTTACGTTTATCATCATTTTGAAGACTTCTTGATGATTTGAGATATAAGGGATAAAATTTGGATTATTTTTTGATTAATAAGGGGAGGACATTCATGATCTTTCTTTGCTCCTAAATTTTTGAGCACTGGTTTATCACTTGGCAAGAGGTGTGCCTTGCCTTATTCATCACAAACACAAATTGCAAAGTAGATGAATGCATTTGAACTATTTTGTTAATTTTGTTGTTCTATATGTTTTAGTTTTATAATTGAACATGTATGCTTCCTCTCACCCACATAATGATCTTTTGACTTTTGCTATGTGGCATACTAATTGTTTAAGTATTATATGTTCTTAATAGTCAGCTAATGATCCAACTTGATGTTTTGTGGGAGAAATTACATTTGTCCAAGTGTTTCTGCTCACATTCAGCTTAAAAGATCATGAATTTTATGGTGATGAATATGCTAAACTAAAGCAAGAAAGATTAATTGACCTGCAAAACATTCATCGCTTAACGAGTAAACAGTTAAAGAAGCTTTCACTTCTATGAAAACAAAAACAAGTGCACGCATTAGCTTTATAAAAAAACTTGTTACATACGTCGAATATGAGTAGAAGCTTTGTATATACTGTTGGATGAGCTTTTGAAGCAAAAGTGCTTAGGACGCTTATTAGCACGATTAAGATGTCAATTGGTTTCTCGAAAACATTGTTCTCGTCAAACTGGTCGTGGTCTATTACCTTTAAAAGCGGACTCTTATTTTACTCGAAGGAAGAGGATTAAGCAAGAGACTATCATTAAAAATTGAAAAGCTCGACACAGACCGAATTCTCACTGCCACATCAGTTTTCTCTCTCTGATGATCAAACACGCTAAAATTGCCGCAGTCGTTAACCGAGTTATTATTATTATTTTTTTAAATTCAAATATTTTAAATAACAAATTTAAAATTCATTAAAAATGAAAACATTACAATACTAATTAAAACTTAGAAGTGTGTTTGAGGTTGATATTTCACGAAAGCGAAGTTCCTGATTTTGTGGTGGTGTTATGTCGGTTAATTTGAAATTTGAATCCGGCGAGAAATTCAAATTCAGTGCATTTTGGGTAGTCGGGATCATCGGATTTTTGATGTGGGAGTATTTTCTTTTACATGATGAATATGAATGAAAAGTTGTTTGAATTGTGTTTGAATTTGAAATTGTGTGTTTAGAAGTGTGTTTGAGGTTGATATTTATAAGATGGTAAATTGGTAAAGTTTTTAACAAGCGGTATTTTTTAATGAAACGGTAATAACTTTGTTTGTACAAATCGGTCACATTTGTGACCCATATTTCCTTAAACAAGCTCGACCGACCGATTTCTTAAAAATGTCACATTAGGCTCGACCGACTTTAGAATCGGTCGACCCACGCATCTCGACCGACCACTGTCACTAGCCTAAGAGAATATCCTAAAAATTGAATGACCCATGCATCTTTTGGTTGAATGACCACTGTCACTACCCATGCATCTCGACCGACCACGATTCATCTTTTGGTTATTATTCTCTCATCTTTTGGTTACTACTCATTAGTTAACCCTATACACCCTCCTGTGCACTTTTAAGTGCCCTAATCCTAGTTTCATCTACAAAAACGGTCACTATATCTAAACCCTAAGCTGTTTATCATGACAGTTACTACCCCTCCTCCACCCGCAATTCTTCTTTCCGAAAAACTCATGAATCACTAACCTTAACAATCTCATTCTCGTCAAGTTGGATGTTGAGGAGATGAATATTCCTTTTGGATTTACTTCTTTGCAAGGGATACTCTCTTTTGGATCATATCTTGGGCAAAACTCCGGATTACACGGCCTCTAGCACTCCACCACCTTCCGATGAAGAATGGCTAAAAATTGATACCATAATTCTTTCTTGGATCTTCATCACCTTGTCCACAACTCTTCAACAACATATTGTTGTTGAGGATCCTCAAACGGCAAAGGAAGCAGGGGACCTACTTGCTTTGATCTTCAATGACAATAAGCGCTCCCGTTCTATTGCATTGAAGGCTGATTTACGTGCATTGAAGCTCCGGGATATAAGTATCGGTGCTTACTTTCGTAAGATCGAGAACATTGCTACTATCTTGACGAGTCTTGGTTCTCCTATTGGTAGTGACGATGTGGTTACATTTTCTTTGGAAGGCTTACCCGCGAAGTATAATAGTGTCTCTACTATCATTGCTCATCGTGAGACATTTTCGGATCTTAAAACGGTACGTTCTATGCTTGATAAGGTTTTAAAATGTACCTTTTTGAGGGGTCATTTAAGCCCTTATTTGATCACTTTTGTATCCGTTATTACTTAATATCGTTCTTTTTCACTTTTAGGTATCTCAAGGCAAAATGTGGAATGACACTTATACGGACGAAAAGGTGCGAATATACGAAGAAAATGGCCAAAGTCAAGAATCGAGACACTCGCAGCTGCTGAATCGAAAGTGACGGCGTAAGTGTTATCTCGCGACGACTGCCGTCGCATCACTTTTGTGACTAAGTAGCCAAATTGCTTATTTACAAGTGACGGTGTCAAGTTTTAAAAGAGTAGGTCGTCGCAACTCAGACGACCTAGATTTGATCCAGACGACGAAGAGATCTGAAGGGACGGCGTCACAAGCATAAGGTGACGCCGCCGAAAGACTAACGTGCCAAGACGAAACCCTAATGAACGGCGCCCGACGGTGTCACAAATCAAAAGGTGACGCCGTCGCATATGTAATCTTATATATAGAATCCGAATTTTTTAGTTTTCAGTGTGTAGTCTTTTGGAGTAAAACCTAAATCAACCAAGGCTCGTCTTGTACAAGATTTTAGGGTTCCATAACCTATCTTACATCAAGATAAGTGTTTTACTTCATTAATTTAA
Organism: Chrysanthemum makinoi; assembly: GCA_910596185.1. Lineage (NCBI taxonomy): Eukaryota > Viridiplantae > Streptophyta > Magnoliopsida > Asterales > Asteraceae > Chrysanthemum > Chrysanthemum makinoi. The sequence goes on from OU343220.1 coordinate 229,995,248, forward strand.
TTATGTCTTCAATTACTTGTGTGTATGCTTGCATGTTCCCCATGTCCCCGCTAATTTACTTGTGTGTTTGCTTAGGAATATGAAACTTAATTATTGAATATTGATTGGTTGTCTCTTATCTTAATTGTTAATGATCTAGTAATGCGATAGGTCATCCGTTCTGTAGTTAATGCTTGATTAATCTTTGTGAACCTTAGTTTATAATACCTAGAGTTGTTGTAGGCTAAACCATCCGAAGAGTACCTTAGAGTTAGAGTTTATAAATCCTAGAGATTTTGTAGGCGACACCCTTTGGTAGTTTCAAAGAGTTAGGATAAACGCATACCCTACGACCTTAGACACACAACGCGATTAAGAATAAGGACGTGACAATTCAACCATCAATAGGAGATAATTAAGGAGTAATAAAACCTAAGTAAACACATCTTTAAATCATCATACGAGCACACAATAATTAGGCATAGACTACATACACCACTAGATTAGATAATTAGATAAGTAGAGTAATCGGTAGAAATACCAACCCCAAATCCAAACCCCGAGATTCGTACCTTTCCATTTCCTAAAAAAAACATAAAAAGATAAAAATAATCTTCCTCAACCCCAACCTTAGCGTAGTAACTTCTCACTAGCATTCCTATTCCCCTAGAGAACGATATCAATTCCCGTGGCTTACCCTAATACTACACTACAACGATTAGGTTCACTGCCTAAGGTGTTGAAAAACTTGCTCGACGAAAAGGAAGTTCCTTTGACCCCGAACGACGCGTGTAGCGTTATCAAGTTTTTGGCTCCACTGCCGGGGAATAGAATAGCTAGTTAGGAGCCCACCTCGTTTAGGTTTCTTTGCTTGATTCCTATCAAGTAAAATTTTCCCCATTTTTTAGCTTCCTCGTAGTCTATCCCCCTTCTTCGTGACCTTTGTTCAGAAACCTATCACTCATCATGATACGTGTCTTCCGCCGAAGATTCTTCACACTACCCGTTCCCAATCCTCGAATCGAAAACGCATCCCACAAAACCCTTCGCCCGTTCACCACTTTGGAAATCACCTAGGGCATAATGAGATAAATTGGCAACAACAAAGTCCTTTCTATGACTCAGATTCCGATGAGGAATTTGATTATGGTGAAGCGCTTGACAACGGGGAGGTCATTGATGAAGTTAGTTTTGAAATGGAAGAAGACCCCTCCCAATGTTTTGACCCTAGGTGTAGAATTGAGAAAGATGGTCCCTTTAACATGCAATTCCCTTGCAAAATAGGATTAGAAGGGTTCGATGCTTACTTGAATTCGTTCTTGCCTTTAAACTTAATCTCAAGGGACCTATACAATATAATCAAGGTCAATGAGTTAACTTATCAAGGGAACAATGTTGTTGAAGCAGTCACTCATTTGCATGTGTTTGTTGGAAGTTTTTCTTATTTGGTAGAGTTCATGGTCTTAGAAAACTTAGGAGAATTTATTGATAAGGACCTCACTCAAGTAATTTTTGGAAAACCTTTCAAGAGAAAGACTAGGTTGAACGAACGGATGATTGATGGTCTAATTACATTCTCTGATGAAGTTGAAGACTTTATCTACCAAATGCCACTTGCTCATCCTAGGTTTAAACACAAGGATATTGAGGCGCAGTAATAGAATGACCCCTATTCCATTGCTTAGTAAAAGGGATAAGGAAAGTGGACTTAGGTGTTCATATACATGAGAAAACTAAGAGGTATTACAAAAAATTCCTAGAGTTAGGAGATGATTACAAAAAGAATGAGAGAACATTGGAATGGCTTAGGTATGTGGCACGCAGTAATCGAGACCAATGAGGGCATGACTACGCAGTCTAGCTACAAGATTCATAAATAAAGAAAAGCGCTTCGTGGGAAGCAACCCATGCTTAATTGTTTGCTTGTTTGTGTCATATATCTTTTGTTGATTTGTTTATTCTCATGTTTAAATTTGTAAAAATGCTTTATTTTGTTTTTAACCTCGCCTTAATTACATATAAAGGTATTTTACATAAAGGATAAGTGTAGGGAGGATTACACACGCTTTCAAAAGAAACGTAAACATGAGAATTTCAATTAATTAAAAGATATACATGTGTGTTGTTCGAGTCAAATGCTTGTATCGAGTCATAATGGATGTTTTGCAGAAATTTTCCAGATTCTAAAGATGTAAATTTTCCGTAAAAATCGCAGACCGTTTTGTCGATAACCGACGGCCAGATCTAACTGACGGCCAGAAGGAGCAAAACAACTCATTACTTTTTCTCGTCGAGCTACTTATAATTTTTGGAATTTTCCGGTCTTAATTTTCCGAAATTTCGTAAACATCCATTCCACAAGCATTATATCCTAGTTGAGTAGAGTCCTATATATTATTACCGATTTTACGCGGTTTCTTTTGTTTTCTTCAAGTGTGCGTGTTTAATTTATCAAGAAGAAGATACATAAGATGAGAAGAAGCTTTTTAGGCAAACGTTCTTCTTGAAGAAAGATGTAACCACCACTTTACACGGATCCTACCGAGCTAATCGGGGGAGTATTAGTTTCTTTCGTCTTTTATTACCTTCCATTATCATAACTTTGATATTTTCGGGGAACATTGGGGACAATGTTCAGTTTAAGTGTAGGGAGGGAAAATAAAACGGAACTTTGAAACTATGCTTATCCTTGAATATTTGCTTTGTCCAATTGCAGACTGTAATAAACCATGATAAAATGTCGGTTAGGGTAATTTTGGCACCAAATTTTTAATTTTTCATGACCTATAGGAGTGGGCCATTAGTCTTAATAAAGCGCCTCATGGATAGGAAGTTATATGACTAGCACAAAACCCTTTACCACTTAAATTCCACCCAAAATGTGAGGATCCCCCTTAGATTAGTAGGAATTAAAGCATTCATCTTTAATGCTTAGAGTGTGAACCCGTAGTATATTAGATTCTAAAACTTGTTTTGTGATGCATCCCGAGATCGCTAGTAAGACTACACTTGTGTAGTTAGGAATAACTAAATGATAAGAGGCATTAGGATAACCCTTGTTTGATACCCGTAATATAATTACTTCTTCCACCTCGGTTGAGTAATTCCCCCACACCCTTGCGTTGTACTCATCTTTAGTACACGATACCCCTAGTTAACCCCTCAGAGCCTATCCTTTTCACGGTTCTCGTGATGTTTCGGTTTTCCGGAATATCAATGAAGAGCATTGTTTACACCCCACCCCCAAATGTACACCCAAGTCGCCTTAGCCTACCTTGTATGCACTCACTTTTAGTGCATTATTGTTATCACCCTAAACCCTTAGTTCAATTATCTAGTTGCTTGCATAAGTTGCTAAGTCGAGTCATATCCTTTGTATACAGTTTTGGGACGATTGGGACTCATGGGAAAAGTTAAATTTTGTGAGATGACGGAAAGGGAACATTAAATTCAAATTCCCTTTATTTGCATAATAATGTACTCCAAGTGTTTTAATCTTTTCAATTCGGGTCAAATTAGTGTTAGAGTAATAAAAACTCAAGTGTAGGGATGTGCCTATAAATCCCTATCATTTTGATGTTATCATAGAGGATGGTAGAGTAAAAGTGTATATATAAAAAAAAAAAAACGGGCTACCATCCTACATCTATCTTTAATTTATGTTTGTTTGTTTCAGTTATCTAGAGTCTAGAGTGTCTGTTAGGAATTAGATAATTCCATTATTGAAGAGTCAGTCACCCCAACTATTATCTAGCATAAGTTAGCTCGTAGACTTATCGTTAGTTACTTATTTATGTAGTTGTTTAGTTAATCAATAGCGTAAAATAGTTTAGTGCAACACCGTGGAAGAAGGACGGTCTTACCCATCGTATCCCCGATCCACGAGCCGTCCGAGGTCGCTTAGTTTGTAACCTATAAATACCCTCTACCTTGCAAGGTAGAGGGTTGGATGTTCTTTGGTAATCTAATATTCAACAAGTTTCTCTTACTAGAATATCCCACTCTTTCTCTCTCTAAAACCATCTATGTGCTCATTGGGTTTATGTTGTGATGTGTATGTGAAAACCAATATCTTACAATTGGTATCAAGAGCCATGGTTAGATCATATCTTGCACATCTTTGGATTTATAGTGGTTTTAGGTGGTTTTTGAGTTTGAAAAAGTTTAGTGGTTTTTGCATCATTTGGTTGATTTCTGTTAAAGTTCGGATTTTGTTTGTACTTTTATGGTTAGAATTATCACAAGTGTGTAGGTTATCAGTTGGTGTTTAAATCATCTTGGTTGGGTTGTTTTTGGATTGAAAAGTGAGGTTTATATGGTTTTTCATGCTAGCTTAACTTACTTCACGGATTAGTTTCTTCATAGCGACTTGCTTTACAAATTTGTAGCGAACGCCGCTTCTAAACCTAGCTTAACTTTGATCTAGCGATTTACAGACAAGTAGTGGACTCTCCACTACGGTAGCGACTTGGTGATAGCGACTTTGGTCAGGTAGCGAAGCTCTTAGCTTAACTTGCATCTTTAGCTTAACTTGAGTAGCATTGTCTGCCAAAATCTTGCTAGCTTAATTGCACTTAGCGAAGTTACTACTTAGCGACTTACATCCTGCTAGCGACTTGAACTCTAGCGACTTAATTTAGTGGCATTAATTGTGTTGGCTTACTTGGTTCTCAGATCTTCTAGCGAACTTGGGATTATTGCTATTTAGTTGGTAGCGAGTTGGTTCTTAATCTCTAGTGACTTGGGGAGTAATTCATAATAACACAATGTCAGTCATCACGGATCCTTTAATCACCAAAGTACTTGCTCTCTATGACACATCACGTAATAGTGAAACGAATGCTTATCGGAATGTCATACACTTAATGATTCATCATCGATTAATCAAAACAACTCAAATAAGTCACACTTAATGTCTGCAAACGATGACAAGAATATGGAATGCACCAAGGAGCCGCTTTACATCTCAAATTCTCAAATTACTCTTATCAACAACCATGGATCGAACAAGTTGTGCCATCCTTCATCAGGATTTTCCCACTTTGACAAGAACTGCTTACTTAACTTAGAACGACCGAGGTTTCAAATTACCAAAGAAAAGTTCTCAACCTGATGATTCTCATGTCGCTTCTCCAAATCATCATCAATCAATTTCAGCCACTCATCCTGAAGAATACTCTCGATTTTGATAATATCATGACTGAATTTCATTCAAGAAACACACTAGAATGGAAATTCATGAGTTCAGAAACTCATTTATTCAACTTATGAGTAATATGGAAACATACATCAAGGAAGCTGCTAATGTGAATAAAAAACTGAATGAATTAAATGAGTGCCAAGAGTTTCCATGGAGCAATGATGACGTGTCATACTTCATTCCAGTTGAACCAGCAGAAGACAATCTGACAGTAATCTCAGCTTGTAATGGAAAAGGATGAAGAGAACAACACTAATTTCAAAATCTCAGAGTCAGAAAAGGTATCAATCAATAAGGTACACGTATCTGATCACACAAGTTCTCTTAAAAAGGTTCATGACTCTTACTTAACATAAAATGTGGAATCAGCTTTGTTTTGTCCTCAATCTAATGCAAGTAACATGATTGAAAAAGGGTATATGATGAGCTTTCAAACAAATTTTCAATTCTTGAAAAACACCTATCTCTTTGCAAATTGAAATACAACAAAAGGATGAAATGTTTTATGCAAAAAAACCGTGTACTAATCAAGATCTTCCAGAATTTAGAGAATTTTTTGAAATTAATCAGCTAAAATCCCAGCATTCAGACAAAGATTCACCATAAGAAATCAAATCACTTCTTTCGTAAGCCCGTAAATATGACTGTCATGAGAAGAGTGATACACTAGAATCTAGAAATTCTGAACTAGCTCTAGGTGTGTCCAACCTTCTAAGAGAAAATGAGCATTTAAGAAAGAACCTTGAGGAAACAAACTCTAAGTTAGTCAATCAATCTAACCTCTTGATGAAAGATATTGATGATCTCAAAGCACAAATTCAGGATAAGAGCTTCAATATTGTTGCCCTAAAAAATGAGCTCGAAGCATGTTGGAAATAGAATAAACACTAAGTTTGCAAAACCTTCAACTTTGGGAAAGTCAAATGTTCGAACCACTTGAAACGCAACAGTTATTAAACAACTTAATGCCTTTAGGTCTGAAAGAGCTAAACCATTAAAATCTAAGCCTACATCCCAAGTTGATAATCAGTTTGTTTTGTCAAAACCAGTCACTTCATTGCCTAGTACAGATATGATGAATCCCAAGCATAGGACTAATGGTCATCACCACGGATCAAATGCAATAAGTTTAACTAGGTCTCATGCAAAACATCATCTGACAGCTCAATCCCCTAAGAAATTCTCTCATCACAAAGGACAATTAGTCAAATCAAGGCTGTGCACTCATTTAGTTCAACTAACTGTAGTTTCAAATGGATTCCCACCGCGCATTATTTAAGTTTACAGACTTAAACGTAACTTACATTCCTAGATCATGCCTCAAGTGGATTCCCACAGGTAAACTTTTCAAGAATGTAGAACCTAATAGGATCCCCATTAATGATAAGTCTGTATTATACTGTGATGCATCCAAATGTGAGACTAATGTCACTAACTCTTCTATGTACAAGTCTACATGTGCTTCAAAGACAATGTGCTCTCAGCCTTTTTTCGTACAATGCTCAACTCAATCAGAACTTCATGACTTGGTTCCCATCAGAAATGAACATAGCTCATTCAGGAGCTATAGCGTGCAAGAGTTGATGCACTACTTACTTTGACTCCTATTCATCTTGAATCAGACTCGCTCTTCCATATCTTTGTATAAATCAAGTTTTTTAAAAAAAAAAAATTTAAATTTGTATAAATCATCAAGTTATTTTTGTCATGTTTTTGAATTTGCAATTTTATCATGTTTTTCCTATCTAATAAAGAATATTTTCACTGTTATCGATAACATCTACGGTCCTAGAAATGTCATTCAATAATGGCACGGATCATAGATGAAGTTCGAACAATTGAAATATTCTTGTTTCTTTATATCGGTTAACTTATGTCAATCAATGTTCTTTGATGACATTGATTGAGGGGGAGATTGTGTATATGTTTTTCCTTGACTACCTATGCCATTGGCTTATGTGCTGGTTATAATGCTTGCTCGTTAGTAAGTTGAGGTCGTGTCTTGCCTTTGTAACTATCGGGTTATGGTTTTTGTTGGTTGTGGTCGTATCTTGCTCATATGATTATCATTGTGTACCTACGTATTAAGTGCCGAGTATTAAATGCTTATTTGTCTAAATGATTAATTGATTCATGTTGATCATTGTGATAATCTATGCTAGCGACTTAGTCTATAATCTGTGTTAGCATCTTACCACTCCTTCCTCAAAACCATAGGGACCAAACTTGTCTAATATGTGAATGTTGTGTTGCACTACGCTTTTACCTCTCATTCTATAACCACGAGGACCAAATGTGTCATATTTCCAAAGTTAGTTTGTATACCCTAGCGACACCGATCTCCTCTCAAACAAGTTTTTTTTCTCTCTCGTTTTCCTTTCTTTGTCTAATTGCTCATCCTAGCGACTTAGCAAGAGGTTTGTTTCGAATCACTCTTATCTTAGCTCTCTTGCGTTTGGTTATGTTTCTAACTTGTCACGTTTACCTGATTCGAACGCATCTCGTGACGTGACTGGATTCTCTTAGGTTCGATGGTTTGATGATTATTATGATTGCAAGTATTCTAAGTGTTGGTGCATTCTTTTGTGATTGTTGTATATGAAAGGATGATGATTGTTTGGTGGATGGGTGGTTGTTCGTTGAATTTTTGAATGATCTTGATAGCGACTTAACATGTTCTTGGTAGCGACTTAGCTTGAATGTTCTTCATGGCGAGTTAGCGCTCTATTAGCGACTTACGTTTCAGAGCGAATTAGTTCACTATACTCTAGCGACTTGGTTAGCGAGTTAGTAGTTAGCGACTTGTATTTACAAGTTAGCGAATTAGAAACATTAGCGACTTAGTCAACAAATCTGTAGCGACTTGGTAGTGTGACTGTTCATGGCGACTTGTCTTCACAAGTTAGCGAGTTAGTAATATTAGCGACTTAGTTAACAGTTTTGTAGAGACTTGGTTTAGTTACTGTTCATGGCGACTTGTCTTTACAAGGTAGCATATTAGCATGGCGACTTAGAGTGCTAAACAATTAGCGACTTGTCTATGACTCTAGTGATGGCGACTTGTATTTACAAGTTCTCCACATTGTTCACTTTCATGTTGCAAATTTGTCTTAGGGTCAAGGGTTATTAAAATGTTCAAAGGTCCATTGTTATAGTTGATCTCATTCTCTATACTTAGGAACTCCTAATTCAATTTGTTGAGTCTACACACTCTATGTAATCTGCTATGTCAAGTCTGTTTAGGGAAAAGGTACTTGGTTTCTCTCACGACAACCAAAATGTTTCTTTTTCCTCATGCACACTTGTTATATCACTTCTACATTTGTGTTGTGGCTCATGACATGATCCCTTTGCTATGCTCTCTTTTGCCTGTTAATCCCTTATCTGCTCGTCATGTGAATATTTATCTGTAAGATTATACTCCATTGAATTATCTCTCGTAAGGAAGTTGTCATTTATGTCTCTGTATGTGTTTTTGGGAACTCCTTCTGAGTGACTACTTCTATGTGTCTATGTCATAAGGGTGCTCTCAATGTTGTCTCATTCACCATTTATCATCATACTGTTCCCATTCATTATCTGTTGATTGTATGATTAATCGCACCATCAATGGCAAGTTCAATCCCGAAAAGAGCGTTACCCTTCTCGCATCATCCAGAAGTTCTCGCATCGAAGAAATTCTTCCCAGGAGTCAATGGGCGGTTATTGGAAAAAGCAACTGTTACGTGGACCTACAAAGGCTTCAACAAAATCCGATACTCAAAGTTTCTATTGACATCCTCAAAAACACAAACTTCTTCGGAGCAATTACCAAGCAATGCTCAATTTCGACCATTTACATTCAACAATTCTGGAACACCGTTCAATGGGACAGAATCACAACACGATACTCTTGCAAGCTGGATGATAGGGAGTTCACAATTGATTCTGACATTCTGAGCAAGGCTCTTGGAATCACCCCATGTAACCCTGACCTTCGCTCAATCTCCACCGTGCCGACGACCGATTGTCTTTCTAATTGGGTTGGGTTATCAACAGATTTCAAGAGCATCCGACATCATCATCGACATATGTATCAACCTTGGAGAGCTATTGCAACTATTCTTAACTTGTGCTTATCTGGCAAAACATCGTGGTTCGATAAAGTAAGAATCCCTATCCTGCAAATCCTATGGGGAATCGTTAATAGGGTTGATGTGAATGTCTCAGATCGTATTTGGGAAGAGTTTTCGTTATCAATGAACACATTCATATCTGACAGAGTCAATTTCCGAACAAAGCTCAAGCCGAAGAAACAGAACAAGCTTGTAATTCCCCAGATCGATTCTAAGCTTGTTATCCAAGACTTACAACAATCTCACAAATTCAATCCTAGGAGTGAATCAACTCTACATAATGTAAGATGAATATGTCTTGGGTAACCTGAAATATGTTCCTAGAGGTATGGACAATGAACTATTTGGATTGCCAATTCCCTGACTTCTTCTCACGAAGATATCAAGAAGAAGGACTACTTTAAGCAATACAAGAAAAGAGCAACCAAACTCTCTCACATGTCACACCCTCTCCTCTACAACCAAATGCTCCCATGACCAAGTCACCACAAGCATCCTATGCCTCTTCCTAAAAAGAGACTTGAAAGGTCACAACATGTCATAACCGCATCTAAAAAGCGTAAAAAGGAAGAAAGTGGAAAAGGAATTTGGTGAAGAGACTGAGGTACCAAAGAATATTACAAGGTTAACCGATGAAGATGAAGCAGATCTACATCTTGAATTCAAAGAAAGCCTAGAAAGTCAGAATGTGAAAGCTCTAGTAGGTGGAATTGTGCTAAGAGAACATGATCATCCTCCACGACAAACAACCCCAATTACACATGACAAGGTAAAGGGGTTGTGCGTTGAAACTGAACAAGCTGCTCACATGCTTCTTACTATCTCATCATCTCCATCAAGCACCACAAATCAATATGAGCTGAAGAGAAGAACAGAATCATCTCAAGCAAAAGAACAATCTGGAGTGGACAAAGTGCCAGAAACGTTTAAGGAAACTCCAACACTTAGTGAGACTCAATCTGGCTTGAATGTTGGCGATCTGTTGCAAAAAGGCTCGCAAGAGAACCTTGAGACAAGATCTGATGAGACCTTGAAGATGGATGAACCAAATCTGTCTACTAACTCTCTATCCTCACTTAAGAATCTCATGCACTTCTCTTTTGGAGATCAATACATCAATGACAAACCCTTGGATACTGCACAATCCATGTATACTGTCAACATTCAGCAAGATACTTCACCATTCCTCCGATGTCGCAGATCTTCATTATCAACTGCACTTCCACCTCCCATACCAACTCAATCATCTGTACAGACACCACCAACATCGTCGCCAATTCCTGATCCTGTCATTGTGGTTTGGATGTGGATGCTCCACCAGCTTTCCACAGATTCTCACCTCGATCAACTACTGGATAAAGCCATTAAAAGGATAGAAGCTCGAAAGGCAATTTCCTAAATCTCTGATTCTCTCGTGGATCGTTCTATAGATTGGAGCACCTCAACTTCAATGAAGGTGTTACTGCCGCTATTGAAGGAGAAGTCAAGGATGCTGTGGAATGGGCTATGGAGGCTCCACTTCTTAGACGATTCAAGGACCTCCCTATCACCGATATGAGAGCTACCTGTGTGAAAGGATGTATGAGGCTGAAGGGACAAGCATGAGGTTCACAAGAAACTCTATGAGGTACTTGAAGAATCCATTAAGTTTGACAATTATGAGCAGTTTAAGATTGACGTAGGGGAAAAAGAAGCTAAAAAGAAAAGGAGAACAATTGTGATGGAAGCATTGATGAAGGATCGCAAAGATCCTCCTCCACCCCCACCACCAACGGGAGGCTGGAACTTCGAGCTGGTAATCCTTCTTCAACAACCAACAATTCTCCTCCATCACAACCACCATCATCACCGCCAAAACCTTCCAATCAATCGACTCTACAAATAAATGAATACTGAAGAAATCTCGCCACGGACGACGATTGATTCAAGGTTCACATCCACATCCACCTCTATTCCCTGATGATCAAAATAACTAAGAGTCGCATGTCATGGCGACTCGAACCAGATGAAGATGATGCATCTACAAAGCATATTCCTAAGCCCTCGAAGACCTGGTTTGATACTTAGATGGCTGGGAATCGCACTAGTACATCCAGAGTTGCACCTTCAAGAGACACAATTCAAAGCTGCATTGTGGAAGATAGACCTCCTTCTCCGGAACCCACATGGACCATCCCAAAGTCTGACTCTATGATTCCTGACAACAATTGGGCATCAGTTATCACCAATAATTACGAAATTCCAACTGAAGACTCTCTTCTACACTATACTGGTGATATGGGAAGTTTCATTAGATGGTTTTGTGAACGAAAGAGCATCTCATCCATAACACCAAGAGATCTTGAAGGTCAAGCTTACGAAATTGTCAAAGTCTTCCACTCAGATGCAAATCATCTTCAATATCAGATGGAAGAATGCCATAAGATGCTAAATGACCAAGTCGTGATCAAATCACGCTTCAATGTCAACAAATCTCTTCTCTTGGTGGTGAACTCAGATGACCATTCAAAGGTAATTCTTCTTCAATCACGACTGGACTATATCTCAGGTGCTCGCTCACGAAGAAGACTGCTCTATCAATATCAAAGATGAAAGCTGCAACCTACTCGACAGGGGCTTGAGCAGATGGTTCCGGATCAATTCTAGGCGAATGAAGAACAAAAGTATGATATTGCAGCTTCTTATGGTATTTCTCACTGGTGGTTCAAAAAGAAGAAGTTTTACATCGAAAGACATGGTGCTGATAAAAGACGCAATGATGTCAGATCAAAGCTGCAAATCTTAAGTGTTGTTCGAGTAGAGATCTTCCCTATCTATGGATATAAGTACTTGAAGAAGATAGTACTTAAAAGAGCAGACCTCAAAGAGTACACTATTGAAGAGAACGACTTCAAACATCTCCCCGCCAAATGATTTTGAAGATCTCTATCTCTTAAATCTTCAAGGACACCTTGAGCATTTACCTGTCCGTGAGAAAAGGCCCTCTCCGCAATTGCCACTCTTGGATCAGGCCTTGTCATTCGAAAACGAGTTGAGGACTTTCTTGGCATTGAAAGCTACCAAACCAGGATCAACCTTACAAATCCTCAATGGAATGCAACTGGCATGAATTTCATCGAGAATACAAAGTTCTTGACACCCCTAGAGCTGTCACCTTCACCGACAGATATGGATCTCGTATGCTTATGCGTCTTTGTGAACTCTACAAGTTCAGTGATGGTACGCTCAAATTGGTCGAAGAAGAACTTGACACCAGAGTGAAAGAAGCCAAACTTGATATGAAATCTTGGGTTAAAACTATTTTTTGGACTGATGATGACGTGAAGAGATGTGAACATTTCATTGCTGCAATCAGACGAAGACTCAAGACACGAAGGATCTTCCGCAGCCTTGAAAGTTTTGTTGGTGGAAGGCTTCGTGATGGTCACTACAAACTTCTTCAGAGGACTGAATGAAGATTTCTTCGGAATGCAGCTATGTTGTTTTTTTGTGTAATATGTGGTGTACTTAATGTGAACAACTGTAATACATGTAATAGTGCTAGGATTTGTACTGTGGTTTCCCCTTGTAAAAAGGGAAACATCTGTGTTGTCCACTTTTGATCATATAAAACCGAACACATTTTTCTCCTATAAATATTTTACCTCATACATATTTAAATCACTTGAGATCCAAAATCTCAAAGGATTTAAGATTTTTGATCGGGGGAGAAAATGTGATATAAATATGAAAGATGTTAAAAGATAAGATGACCAATTTCTTGTGCATACTTCTCTTTAATATGTGCTAAACAATTTTCATCTCGAAGCATATATTAATGGGGAGAATTCTCTTTGCAAATTCAAGTCATCAGGGTACACAACTTTAAACATTTCTAAGGTACCGTGATCGTATGGCTTCTAATTCTTTGGTGATCATGCATGCACCTCTTAAAGGGTTCCCTCTAGTATGTGCAAAACTCTTTTCAAACCTCGAGGCACATATTGAGGGGAGCGAATTTATGAAAACCTCATCCTTCCCCAAAATGCTTTATCTACTTGATTCGATTAGGGAAGTGATGTTGATATCTTTTAGAAAATGGTAATCAAAGAAGTTATTTCTTTCTCTTGCCTCCGTGTGCAAAACATTTTCAAATACTTGATGCACATGTTGAGGGGAGTTCTCGTTTAAAAATATCAAAACAATTCAAGTACAAAATGCTTTGATAATATATCACAAGTACCTGAATTGATTTTCAAATGGTTTTCAATTGGATCCAATGGCAGATGAACAATACCAAATAGACCGACCAACTTTACTTTATGTACGGTGATATAAGGATGATAAGGTTAGGTATTGGTTCCCATGATCCGCCGGAACCGGAGGGATCTACCCAGGGACAATCCACTAGTTAGTGTAGAAGTCCTTAGGTATGATGATAAAAGGAGAAAAATGAGATATGGGAAGAGTGCGACCTAAGACTGAGCTAGTACTGGAATAAACCCAACAAGGTTCTAGTTATGAAGTCTCGGTAAGCACTAAGGGGTTGAAGAATGAAAAAGAATTGAATGAGAATAGGGTGAAAACAAATAGCCCTCCATTTATTCAACCTTAGGCGTAAAACCGGGTTCACTTCATATGCTACTGATGGTAACATCGGTATTGAAGACAAGACGTCATGGACCAAAGTGACGACTGCACTTCAACTTTCCAAACCACTCAAGTTCCTCTTAAAAGGACTTGTTTCATTCTCACGGGAACCGACATTATCTATCGACTTTCTCTTAGAGATTGTTGATATTGAAGAAGGAGACCCTCTCCCTAGTCTCCGCACAGGATCCAAATTTGCACAAATTGAGTCTAGAGCCACGAGATCATCAATAAATCTCATTAGGACACTTTCAATGAAGACTCTCTGTTTCACACAATGTGGAAAGAGAGATTATATATTGAGTCCTACGCATTATCCTTGTGGTATTGCCAGAACATCCTGAGTGATGTGTCTACACACTCACAATGAAGATGGAAAGCCTTCTAGAGCCAACATCAAACAAGCTCTAGGTGGGTGGCATGTGAGATCTATTATATAGATCAACCATGTGACAACTGAACAGAAACAATGGGCGATTCAATTCTTGAATCAACCCTGTTTAGGTTAGGATTGACGGATACCTTTGAAAACCGGTCTTTGTGCTTAACAACTCTTTCTTTAGCACATCACGACGTACGGATATTTTCAAATCAAAAGGTATTTATGATTGATAATTGATTTTCATTAAAACCTTCGTTGTATTGCAAAAACAATTTCTATTGAGCAATACTCGATTGTTTTTCAAATATCTTTTCATCAATCGGTGGACTCAAATTCGCTGGTTCACTCACTCCGTGTTGTCTTCTTTGAGATGTTCCGGTTTGAGAACAACTAGAGTGTACGAAAACCTGTCAAGGAAATTCTTCGAATTATACTCGATCACAGTGCAGACTTGTATGATCAACGGGAACCGTGGGCCGTACTTATTCAACGAAAGTGATCAAAGACACTTTCGCGATTTATTGCTAACTGTTGTATGCGGTACGCCCGACGCTTGCAAATGATCGTAATGAAGCGGTCAATCCATAGCCGCATGCTCACTTAACACATTCAACTCAAAGAAATCATGATTAGTGCATCAATGACTCTGATATTTTCACTCCAAGCTTCGCTACGCCCAATATCATGATTCAACAAAAGCTTCCGCTACTCTGATGAGAAGATATCATGATCAGAATGTGAGCATGTCGGTCCTAATGTCACAACATCACATAATACCAACACCACAAAGGATGTCACAGAGATTTTTGATAGCTGATGATCTCAAATGATGGCTCAAAATTATTATTTCATGAATCATTAACGACCTCCACTTAAAGTACAAATCTGTGCAGACTTTGAAGTTGCACTACTTATGCACAAAGATTGCGATGTTGTAGTTGTTTTGTCTACGAGCTCAAGGACAAAGTCAAGTATAGAATGCTAGGATTTGAAATGTAAACATGGGGTGACCTCCTTAGGAGATTGTTAGGAATTAGATAATTACATTATTGAAGAGTCAGTCACCCCAACTATTATCTAGCATAAGTTAGCTCGTAGACTTATCGTTAGTTACTTATTTATGTAGTTGTTTAGTTAATCAATAGCGTAAAATAGTTTAGTGCAACACCGTGGAAGAAGGACGGGTCTTTACCCACTGTATCCCGATCCACGTGCCGCAGGAGGTCGCTTAGTTTGTAACCTATAAACACCATCTACCTTGCAAGGTAGAGGGTTGGATGTTCTTTGGTAATCTAATATTCAACAAGTTTCTCTTACTAGAATATCCCACTCTCTAAAACCATCTATGTGCTCATTGGGTTTATGTTGTGATGTGTATGTGAAAACCAATATCTTACAGTGTCGAGTCTTGGCTTAGCAACGCCATTATTCGCATGCTTGTAACATAAAGATTTTTGACTTGCCACCACTAAATAGCCTATCCCACCAAATCCTTTGTTTCCCTACCGTAAGCCTTACACTACAACCCTTTAAAAGACCTCTTTGATAGTCTTTCCTAGGTGCTTACGCCAAAGCGATGGAGGTTTGATCTAGTCTCAAGCCTATGGTAATCTATGTACTAGGACCGGTTAATGAGTGTTTATCTTCCATTTCCACTTTGTTATATTTCATATACACCCGAGAGAGATGCGAGTATCCAAACAGCCCATGTGAGGTGCTAGTATGTATTTCCGTGTTTGTTATGACTTTCATGGGATTATATGTGTTGTGGTCTGTTTTAAACCAATGCTTCATGACCCCTAACTTATAAATTAATTGGCTAAAAGCACATTTGCTTGAGGACAGCAAATACCAAGTGTAGGGATATTTGATAAGGTTTTAAATGTACCAGGGTCATTTAAGCCCTTATTTGATCACTTTTGTATCCGTTATTACTTAATATCGCCTTTTCACTTTAGGTATCTCAAGGCAAAATGCTGGAATGAAACTTATTCGACAAAAGGCTAATATACCTAAGAAAATGGCCAAAGTCAAGAATCGAGACATCAGTCAGCTGAACTGAAAGGGACGGTGTCAAGGTGTTATCTCGGATGCCGTCGCATCACTTTGTGACGCTAAGTAGCCAAATTCTTATTTAAGGCGACGTGTCGGTTTTAAAAGAGTAGGTCGTCAGCAACCTGCACGCCTAGATTTGATCGTGACGCACGAAGAGATGAAGGGGACGGTGTCACAAGCATAAGGTGACGCCAAAGACTAACGTGGCTGAGACGAAACCCTAATGACGGCACCATGGCGCACAAATCATAAGGTGACGCCGCCGCATATGTAATCTTATATATAGAATCCAATTTTTAGTTTTAGTGTGTAGTCTTTGGAGAAAACCTAAACCAACCAAGGCTGTCTTATACAGTATTTTAGGGTTCCAAACCCTATCTTACATCAAGATAAGTGTTTACTTCATTAATTTAATTATGTCTTCAATTACTTGTGTGTATGCTTGCATGTTCCCCATGTACGGCTAATTTACTTGTGTGTTTGCTTAGGGAATATGAAACTTAATTATTGAATATTGATTGGTTGTCTCTTATCTTAATTGTTAATGATCTAGTAATGCGATAGGTCATCCGTTGTGTAGTTAATGCTTGATTAATCTTTGTGAACCTTAGTTTATAATACCTAGAGTTGTTGTAGGCTAAATCATCCGAAGAGTACCTTAGAGTTAGAGTTTATAAATCCTAGCGATTTTGTAGGCGATAACCCTTTGGTAGTTTCAAAGAGTTAGGATACGCATACCCTACGACTTTAGACCAACAACGCGATTAAGAATAAGGACGTGACAATTCAACCATCAATGAGAGATAATTAAGGAGTAATAAAACCTAAGTAAACACATCTTTAATCATCATACGAGCACACAATAATTAGACATAGACTACATACACCACTAGATTAGATAATTAGATAAGTAGAGTAATCGGTAGAAATACCAACCCCCAAATCCTCGAGATTCGTACCTTTCCATTTCCTAAAAAACATAAAAAGATAAAAAATAATCTTCCTCAACCCCAACCTTAGCGTAGTAACTTCTCACTAGCATTCCTATTCCCCTAGAGAACGATATCAATTCCCGTGGCTTACCATAATACTACACTACAACGATTACGTTCACTGCCTAGGGTGTTGAAAAACTTGCTCGACGAAAAGGAAGTTCCTTTGACCCCGAACGACGCGTGTAGTGTTATCAATGCTCACCACGGAAAAGATGAGGTTAAAGTCTCATGTTCAAGAAGCTTTTTTCACTCTCTACATCTTCGTCACCATTTGTTTTGTTGGCTAACTCCGGTTCTCAAGCTCGGCGTTCTACCCCCTCTAATGAAAAGGTACACAAACCAGGTTTTAGTTTCAATAAAGGGTCTTGTCGGTTTGGTGTATATTGCAAATTTCTTCATGATGGTGTGCATGGTAATACTTCTACAAGACCCTCTACTGTTCCTGCTACCACTTGCAATAATTTGTCACACAATGAGATACTTACTCTACAAACTCTTTTGGCCAAGATGAGTACTCAAGGGGGAGGGGGTTACCGGGGGGTTACAAAATACTCTGAAAGTTTTACCATAAACTAGTGGACTCAACCCTCCTAAAGCATGTTATACAGCACCCTTGTACTCATTTACACATGCTCCACTGGGCTTTGTTTCCCAGGCCCATGTTTCTGTTAACCATCAGGCCTAACAAAGCCTCAACATAGGCTCTAATATGCAGGACATCCACCGGTTTTTTAATAGTGTAGGGGGTTCACAACAACAGGGGTCCACTGTCCAGGGGGGTCAGATTCTGGCCAGTTCACAACCGCAGGTTCATCCTGCAATGGGGTCAGGTTAGTATGTGCTTGGGGGTCAGGTTCAACCTTTGGGTTCACATGCGCTGGGAGGTCAATATTTGGCAGGTTCATCACCATTGGTTCACACTAGTCTGCCTGGTCCATTGCATGTTGTTGGTCAACATCATACTTCCATATTAGCTCATGGTTCACTACCGGGTCAGGAAACGATTATACCAAGTTCTTTTAATACCGTGTCTCTTCAGGATCCTGCTACTGGTAACTGGAATATGGATACATGAGCGTCATCACATCTTAAGGATTCTGTTGCTTGTCTTAGTGATGTTTTTAATTCATGCATTTACCCATCTGCTATGGGTTGTTGGCATACCTTATCTCAAGTTATCAACCGCCATAGCATTTTGCCAATCCTCACCGACCCCTTCATTTAAATAATGTTTTAATTACTCCTAATATTGTCAAAAAATTGATCTCTGTTCGTCAGTTTTGTTAATACAAATAAACCGTAAAAACGTTTTTTATATTTAGCGATCTCGTTATGTTTTGCTGATAACAAATATAAAGTTATCATATGTTAGGATTTGGAAAATCCATATAGAAGAGTCGGTCACCCCGAGTTTAGTCTAGCATGTGTTAGCTAGTAAACTTAGCTATATTTATTAGTTATTAGATTAGTTTAGTAACACCGTGGAGGACGGACGAGTCTAGAGGTGGCAATTTGTGCCCAAAATAAAAAAATTGGACTAAATGGGCAAACTTTTAAAAGATTTGGACACATTTGAGCCCCTCTTACTTTTGAAATGGGCATATATTGCCCATTTAGAAATTAAATGGGCATAATGGGCACATGTTCTTCTCGAACATTAGATTGTTTTTAAAGAAAAACTTATATTTAATTTTTTAAATATAAACAAGGTTTTACGTTCGAGTAATTTATTTCGTCGTTTTGAGTATTTTTAAAAGTGATTTGTATAACATGAGCCCGTTTTGCCCACGCCCGTTTGGCCCATAAAATTGCTTGGCCCGTAGTCTGCCCTACCACCGCTTTGCCACCTCTGTGACGAGTCTTACCCATCTGATACCGATCCACGCCCGCAAAGGGCGTAATATGTAAAGACTATAAAAGCCTCTTCCCACCCATGGGAAGAGGTGGAGCTTTCAATCTAACATTTCTTATTTCTCTTTCACTTTCTCTCTCTAGAAAGCCTCCCAACTTCTACTTTCTCTCTCTAAACTTCTTGCATAATTCGAACCATATACTTGTGTTATTTGTGTGTTACATAACCAATATATTACAATTGGTATCAAGAGCCATGGTTTGATCATAGATTTCTTTAGTGCTCGAATTTCAAGTTTGGTTATTGTGTTTTTTTTGTTCGAATGTTATAGCTAATAACTCACCAAGTTCGAATTTTTTATGGTTAATGTATTAAAGGTTTGTAATTTTGTTGTTAGGAGTGTTAGTTTAGCTTAGTTTGATCCGTTGTTTGGTTATTTTATAAGTTTTGGGGTTATTTTGATGATTTTCGTGGGTTTTGGTCTTGTGTTCTTGGTTGAGATTTATCAAAATTCATAGTTGAGATTTGTCTATTCTTTCACTATGTTTTGAATATAAAGGTGCGTTTTGATAATAAAGACAAAAAGGATAGAAAGCGACTTGTGTAAAGTTGTGTTTAGACTCCAAAAGGCTGCGTTTTGACTCCAAAAGGCTGCGTTTTGGTTAAGCTTTTGTGTATTTGCATTTTGGCTTAAATATTATTGCGTTTTGGTCTTGTTTAGTTATTGCGATTTGACCAGAAAGGGTTGCGTTTTGGTTACTTGCGATTTGACCAAGATTCATATTGAGATTTTTCACTCGTTGCATTTTGACTGAGACTCTGCGTTTTGGCTAAGAATAAGTTGCGGTTTGTCAAGAAATCACTGCGATTTGCCGTATCAAGAGAAGCTGTGATTTGAACAAGAAACCTTTGCGAGTTGACCAAGAACCTAAGTTCCAAACACACTCCTAATCGACTCATTGCATATCATACTATCTCAAATTCACAACACAGTTCCATTTCAACACTACTCTCGAACCTTAATGTTATTATACATAGACTTGAGTCTAAACGTGTAAGAGATAAGAAAAGGAATAGATCTCAGTTTCTCTTTATTTGCATTCATAGACTCGCTAAAAGACAAGATCCTCAAGAGACTAAACATCATAGATCCTGTAACTCATATCCATTCTCAGATTCATTTCGTGTTACTTAACGATTAAATCAAGACTTCGTAAAGTCATTCCATCACATGAAATTAACTCATCATCGATAGTTGTTGAAGTTTTATACTTCATTAGTATCCGAAAATAATTAAAGAACAAATAATAACAATCAGTGTTATACTTGTGTCTTCCTTTCAGTTGTCATTAAACAAGAAATTAATCAACAACATAGGATCGGAAGTAATCAAAAAGAAGAGATCTCAGATTCTTTTTGGCTAAATCTAATCGATTCATTCTTTGCTCGACCACAAGAGATTCTCATCATAGATCTATATGCTTCAATATCCGAAACTCATTTAAAAAAAACAAAAGCTTAAGCTCTCATTTCTTTTTTGTTTCGTTAATCAATACAAACAATCACTATCAGCCTAGATTCGAGCTAGTGAAAAATATAACGAAAAAGGTAATGTGTTGATCTCAGATTTGCTCAAACTATAACACAAATCCTTAATGATTTCTTCGTGTTTGAACTATTTTCATCATTGATCCATTTCAGAAGTAATGACTTCTTGATTATATTCGAAAATCAAAGTGAAAACAATAACCATTCACTGTTTCATTCTCATTTTCATTCGAGTAAGTAAAACAATATAACATCAAGTTAAACCTACCCGTGTTCATTCTTTTTGGTGTTCGGATTAAACAAATACGAATGACAAATTTATTTTGTTGATTGAGACATAGCTTTTAGGTGAGTTCATTTGGTTTCATGAAAAGAGAAGACAAATTGATTTTTGTTGATTGATTTCTTGTTGCTGCATTTTATTGAGAGAATAGGTTAATTGGTGGCTGCGTTTGATTTGCGTTTGAGATTAGGGTTAGCAGAAGGGATAGTTTTTTGATGATAGAGGCGTAATTAGTTGTTGGTTGCGTTTTTTTTAGGATTAGGGTTATTGTTTGAGAAAGATTAGGGGTGAAGTGGGTTCTTACGGTTAGTTCGCGAGTTTGGTTTAATGAAGAAAAGAAAAGAAGAGGGAAGAAGATGGCGTTCTCAAGATTGTTAACAGGAGAAGAGAAGAGAAGAGGGAAGCATATATAAGCTATTTTGGAACCAAAATCTTCCGCCCAGATTTGGGAAGAAGAGGGAGGAAGGAAAGTGGGATTTCTTCTCTTCTCTTCTTTCCTTTCTTTTCTTTTAATGAAGATCTCACGAACACACCGTTAGTGCTAGTAATATACCGGATTGTTAGGGTTAGATGTGCTTAATTGGTGTTGGGCTTTTGAAAAGGTTGGGCTTCTATCTATTAATTTGGGCCGAGTAATTTCGTATTTGGGCTAAGTCGTGTGAACTATTTCGTGGGCCGGGTTTTTTCTTGTCATCCGCTTGGCAATCACTTGGACTTTTGTGTTATATTGAATTTGGTTCACATTCGTTTGATTTATTTGGTAGTGGTCTTCAATCTAAAGCGTAATTTTAAGTGGTATATTATCAAAGTTGAAGTGGTATATTATCGTGGACTTAATCCTTCTTGGTATCAAAATTGTGGATTTTTAAACATCCGTGAAACAATCTTATACCTTTCGCTTATCTTTTGGGGTAAGATTATCCGGGCTCGTATGGATTTAACTTTTGCGATAATCATTATGAAAGCATAAACGATTGACAAAGATTCACTCCTTTATCATCCATAAGACCTCATCCCTCTTCACGTTATCAACAATCCTTCTTAACCTCTTCCAATCTATCTTGTCTCACAATTTCGTCTTGTTTTTGTAAAATCCCGCGAAAGATTCTACTTATTGGTTTATATCACAGACTTGTAAAATCCCGTTCACAATCACATCATGTCAAACTCATAAGTTTTGGTCATCACCGAGATACTTAAATTGTACGACATGATCGATGAACATAATATTACCAACAAAGTACAACAGATAAATGTTGTTGAGTCAAAAATGACAAATTTGGGAAATAGCGTTATGGTCTCACAACAACAATCACTCATAAAGGAATCTTTGTATTCAAATTCACTTGAGACAGAGTTGCACCAGATACACCAATTGCAAACTATTGCCAAGGATAGTTGCATTGAACCTTTTCGACAACTTCATTCACACCCCATTTTACTTCTTGTTGAAGATAGATTCACGATGGGATTCGAACGAGCATTTAATTCACTTTTCCGTCAAGATGTATCAACCTTCACGGGCACTTTGTTCTTGAACTTAGGGAAACTTGAACAACAACTTGACAAAGAAAGATTTCAAGAAGCCGGATCCAAGGCTGCACTTCAGGTGATCAACAAACAATTTTAGTCATTCTTCAATGGTGAATACACTTGGGATTACGACGATCATACGGCTGAAAGGTGCTTTTCCAGTCACACTGGAATGGAAGCTGGCGTGTTCAGAGAAACATTAATCTAACACATGGATAACGTTAAGAAGTACATTGAGGAAAGAGCACAATATGATGACAAGGTGAATGAATGTCGGGTGCAACCAAGAAACAGTAGTGTTGAGTCGGGTAAAGCATTAGATGATGGATCAGTTGTTGCTGAATGTGGAGAATCAGAGACAGATAAGCATGACACAACCAACAGTTCAGTGACTCTTGTTACACAAGATGTGGATGCAGATATCAGACAATTAAATGAACATGTTTCATGTGATGAGGTACCCTTAACAGTTCAACATATTACATCTGCTAATGTTCTTAAACAAACTGTTGGGTTTAGTGAATACCCAAACCCCTAAATCTAGGATTTGAATAGAAAATACCCTAAGTGTTTAGACCATTAAAACTAACAGGTCACTGAGTGCATAGTCTCTCAGTGAGCCATCTTCAGGATACTAAGTAAAAGACGAAGAAGAAGTCTCTCCACTCAGTAAGGCGGAACTTAAAGGGTGAAGACTGAGTCAAGAAGAAGATGGTGGATTCAGGGAGTGATGACAATAACTCACTGAATCCCTAAACTCCTCACCAACTACTTACACTAAAGACAAAATGAAGAAGAAGACCTAAGACAATGAAGATGAAGAATGAGCGGACAAGGCGGGATAAGTTTGAATCGATAAGACGGTTCGTATAAACCAAAGTCAACTTTCCAGAATGGCAAACTATCGTGCCTGTCATCACCGACTTATGGAAAGCTTCCTTGTCTCTTACTTGATATACTCTTTGTAAACAAAGACAAAATACATCAGTATTTTGTCTTTCGCAAAATGTCAGTTTGTCACTTAGGATAAAGTTAAAATTCATACTTGTATAAATAGCATAAGAGATGGAGTGAAAGAAAAAGCTTGTGAATTGTAAAACACACACATACACAAGCTATCTTTCACTCCTCCAAATACAACTCACCCCTCGAGATAGCTCATGGTTCCATAGTAGTTGTGTTCAAACTTAGCCTGAACTTAGTGAGGAGTATCAACCCTTTGTCATTTCAATCCCAAGAACTATTCCGCTAGTACTTGTAATGTATTCTTTTTAATTCATTTCTAATAAAGAATATTATGTTGAAAATTTATCAGTGTGTTTTGCTTACATCTTACTTACCATTGATTCACTATTATCTATTTTTAATACTTAACTGGTTTTACGATAGTGAATAGGGAACAACAAGTGACATCAGAGCAAGGCTGATTATAAAACCTTTTTTTTAAGCCACTCTAAAACGCTTTTTAAATCGTGATCCTTATGGTGAAATTGATGTACCCCAACTAGTCGACAAAAAGGGTGGAGCTTATTCAACTGTTGCCCTTAGACTTGAAGTTAGTAAATTTAACAAATGGAAAAAGCGTATGCTTTGCTATTTGATTGGGATGGAACCTTATTATATCAAGTGTATAAATGAAGGTCCATTTATCCCAAAGACTCGGTTTCCTAAACCTCAAGCTCGGACTCGGGGATAGAGAGAGTGGTCAACCGGACCAAAGACTCAAAAGTATCATCATATCATATCTTCCTGATGATATTATGGAGTCAGTCATAAGCTGTAGTACAGCTAAACAAACCTGGGATGACCTGGTCCACAGTCATGAAGATCCTTCTGATACCAAGGAAAACAGGATAATGGACCTGAAACTTGAGTATAACACCTTGAGGGCTAAGGTCTCTGAAGCTCTGTCTCAAACTTACACTCGATACAAAACTTTGCTAAATGAACTGTCAAATGATGGTGTTAAGTTGTCCAAACATGAAATCAATGTTGGTTTTGTCAATAGTCTCCCTGAGAAGTGGCTGAATTTCTCTCAGGGTCTTAGGAATGCTAATCATATCCAGAATCTTAAACTTCCTAAAATTTATGGGAAATTTGTCTATGAGGAAAACCTCATCAACAGACGATACCTTGACTTAAAGAAGTCTCAGAAAGTCAAGAAGTCCCTGACCACCACTTCGACACCAATATCTAATGCTTTTATTCTACAAAGGTGGTTCAAGATTTTCGGAGAATTATGATGATGAGCCCGATGAGAGATCAAGTGAGGAGTACCTTAATGACTGAACATTGAATTTCGGGAAAGGGCAACTCTTACTAACTCTCGGAGGTTTATAAAAGAAACAAAGGTTTTCAAATGCTAAAGCAAATGAGGACACTAATGCTTTGTGTCATAAAAGAGGTCATTTTGCCAAAGATTGTTTTTCAAAACAATTTCGAACCCTCTTATAAACCATCGGGTCAAATCAGTCCTCAAGCCTTAGCAATTTCAACCAAAATCTACCAGTCTCATCAAAATTTTCAAAACAAGTCCACCAAAGTAAAACTGCTTGATTTTGAAGCTAAGTACAGAAAGTCAAAGCTATAGCACCGCTTGAGGCCACTTCGAAACAACAAACACTGTTAAACTCTGGCAGGTAAAAACAAGGGCTCATTGCTGAAGTTCGACTAGGATGAAGAGCCAATCTCCTCAGATGATGAAATGGTGCAAGTCAGCACCGATGGCTCTCTCTCAGAAGAGGACAAGCTAGTCTGCCGAAAAATCATGCGAAGAATGGAGAATGGGTCAACATCACAATGAAGAAGGTAAATATTTTGCTTTCTATGGATGATGACTCTGATTGGCAGTCTTATATGAACTATATCAATGTTGACCTTAAGTTTGTAGAAGAGCAACGATTAAATCTTTTTTCAAATTATAACAAACTAAGTTTTGAACTGAACAAGTGTAGGGATGAACTGCTTCTTTTAAAACAAACTAAGCTTGAGGCTATCACTTTGCAAATTAAAAACACTGAATTAGTTAAAAGAAATCAGGCTCTTGATGATTCTGTGGCTCCTGCACCTGAACTCACTCCTGAGTTTCCAGTGACCTCTTAAAGCTCAGATCCTATACCACAAAGTAAGTGGACAAAATCTCAGGACATTGAGCTTGGAAACATCATTGGTGAACCCACTGAGGGCATGCTTACAAGAAGCATGGCTGCTAAACTAATCAAATTCAAAGAAATGAATGTCTATATGCTGATCACCTATCGTAAATAGAACCCAAAAGTGTCACTGAGGCTCTAAAACACCCAAGCTGGGTTCAGACCATGCAAGAAGAACTTCAACAGTTTGATAAAAACAAGGTCATGACCTTGATCAAATGTCCTCGGGATGTCATTGTCATAGGAATGAAGTGGGTTTTCAGAAACAAAACTGATGAAAATGGCACTGTCATTAAAAACAAAGCCAGACTTGTAGCCAAAGGTTACAATTAACAAAAAGGTATTGACTATGATGAGAAATTCGCTCCTGTTACAAGAATGGAAGCCATCAGGATCTTCCTTGCATATGCTACCTACATAAACTTCGAAGTTTACCAAATGGATGTAAAAAGTGCATTCCTGAATGGTGAACTCAAGGAAGATGTGTATGTTCAGCAACCTCCTGGCTTTGAGAGCAGTGAATTCCCTGACTATGTATGCAATCTTGATAAAGCCCTTTATGGACTAAAACAAGCTCCCAGGGCATGGTATGAAACTCTCTCCTTCCTAATTCGAACAAGTTTGTCAGAGGAAAGATAGACAACACATTGTTTATGTACAGGACAAAACAAGATGTGATACTTGTCCAAGTATATGTTGATGACATCATCTTTGGCTCAACAAACTACACTCTTTGCAAAACAGTTTGAAAAAACTGATGACAAAGAAGTTTGAAATGAGCATGATGGGTGAACTCACATACTTCCTTGGACTACAAATCAGAAAACCGATAAAGGAATCTCCATCACCAAAAGTACACCAAATCTCTTGAAGAAATATGAGATATCTGACTATGCCTAAGTGAAGACACCAATGGTCCCTCCTAACAACCTTGGACCTGATCTCACTGGCAAATCAGTCAATCAAACCCATTTCAGAGGGATTGTTGGCTCATGATGTATCTTATCAAGCTTTCACAGCATACATACAATTTCATTCTATCTAATAGCAAGATATCAGTCCAATCCCAAAGAATCCCATCTCACTGCAGCCAAAAGAATACTCAGATACCTGAAGGGAACTCCAAGCCTTGGACTTTACTATCCAAAGTGCTCAGGGTTTGATCTCAAAGGATATTCTGACTCTGATTATGCTGGTCAACATGGATGAGAAAAGTACCTCAGGGTCCTGTTAATTTCTTGGAGGAAAACTGGTTTGTTGGAGTGCTGATACATGTACAACGCGCGTTCGGGGTCAAATGAACTTCCTTTTCGTCGAGCAAGTTTTTCAACACGCAGTGAACCTAATCGTTGTAGTGTAGTATTAGGGTAAGCCTCGGGAATTGATATCGTTCTATAGGGGAATAGGAATGCTAGTGAGAAATTACTATGCTAAGGTTGGGGTTGAGGAAGATTATTTTTTATCTTTTTTATGTTTTTTTAGAAAATGGAAAGGTACGAATCTCGGGGTTTGGATTTGGGGGTTGGTATTTCTACCGATTACTCTACTTATCTAATTATCTAATTATCTAAACTAAGTTGAGTGTAGTCTATGTCTATTGTTGTGTGCTCTTATGATGATTAAAAATGTGTTTACTTAGATGTTATTACTCCCTAGTTATCTCCTATTGATGGTTGATATGTCACGTCCTTATTCTTAACGCGTTGTGTTTCTAAGGTCGTAGGGTATGCGTTTATCCCTAACTCTTTGAAGCTACCAAAGGTTAATGACTACGAAATCTCTAGGATTCATAAACTTAATACTAAGGTTATCTTTGGATATCTAGCCTACAATTCCACTAGTAACTATAAGCTAAGGTTCAACAAAGATTAATCAAGCATTAATAGTACAACGAATGACCTATCGTAATACTAGGTCAATCACAATTAAGATAAGAGACAACCAATCAATATTCAATAACTAGGTTTCATTACCTAAGCAAACACACAAGTAAATTAGCCGGACATGGAGAACATGCAAGCATACACACAATCAATTGAAGACATGATTAAATCAATGAAGTAAAACACTTATCTTGTTGTAAAATAGGGTATGGAACCCTAAGATATCTGACAAGACAGCCTTGGTTCATTTAGGCTTTACTCCACAAAACTACCTCTAAAACTAAAATTCGGATTCTATATATAGTGTTACAAAATGCACGGCGCCACTTTAATTTGTGACGCCGCGGACACCACCATTGGGTTTCGTCTTGGCCACGTCAACTTTGTGACGGCGTCACCTTATGCTCGCGGCCGTCGCCAATCTCTGACGCCCTGGATCCAAATCTAGGCCGCCTGAGTTAAGACGCCCTACTCTTTTAAACCTGATGCCGTCACTTGTAAATTAGCAATTTGGCTACTGAGTCTTCTCAAGATGTGTCACGATGGCATCGCAAATAAGCCCTGACGCCGTCCCCTTTCAATTCCAGCAGCTTGAGTGTCTCGATTCTTGATTTTGGCCATTTTCTTCGTATATTCGCGCCTTTTCATCCGAATAAGTGTCATTCCAGCAATTTGCATTCAAGAGACCTAAAAAGTGAAAAGGAACGAAATTAAGTAATAACGGATGCAAAAGTGATTAATTAAGGGCTTAAATGACCCCTCTCTAGAGGTACCTTTTAAATCCTTATCAAATATCCCTACACTTGGTATTTGCTTGTCCTCAAGAAAATGTGCTTTTAGCCAATTGATTTATAAGTTAGGGGTCATGAAGCATTAGTTTAGAACTGTTAGTGCAAATATTACGATATTTAATCTATACATTCTCATTTGTTTTGTTGATGACAAACATGTAACTTGTAATACATAACGTAAAATGTATAAGTTACTTGTAGTTAGATCTTGTCTCAACATACTCTCAACACCTCTCGATGACTCAAGTCCTTGTATGCTACAACACAGGTTTGTACATGTTTGTTATGTTGCATTATGATCAAACTCCCAACAAACCAATAAACATGTTTAGTTAAATATTTTATGTATAACAACTAGTGTTTACATATTGGGTAAATATATACATAACTAGTATGTATTATAATGGGTAATATAAATGGGTAGAAACTTAAGTATTTGACCCATTGACCAAATATATTGAATGTAGTTGGGTAAAACCCAAAGTCCATGACCCATACCCATTTGCATGACATCATGCATAAGTCATATATGGATAATATCCATGACCCATGGTATTGACCCATACCCATAAGACTAGATACATTGTACTCATTAGATACATTGTATCTAAAGGAATACCCATGGACCAACCCATAACCCATGACCCATGACCCAAAAACCATGGGCAAAGGGAGCGCCCTACGGATCCCTCAAAGTGCCCACGGATCCCCTGGAATTACAACCGGATCCCTCCGAAGGGATCCTTAGGGCGAACATGGTTTTGGTCTTTTTGACTATAAATAGCAAGCCACTTCTTACCATTTCTTCACACCTTCACACATAGTTTCTCTCCACCAAATCTAGGATATTTAGATCATTAGGAAACATGTAAACCACCCTCATCTCATATGATCATAATGCTTCTAACTATCATTTGTTGTAAGCATACCTCAAGTGATCCTCCAAAGCAAGCTTAGAGATCTTGCTTCACCACTGAAGTGATCACCAATCACAAGATACAAGCACATGAAGATCTTATACAACAAGCTTGGGAAACTTGTCATCTTCATTCATAGAATACTAACTACATCATGCTTTGGGTTCTTGATGTTTAGTCTAGGAGTTCATATCCATTAGACACATTGTCTTGGATATTGTCTAGTATCATATTCTTGTATCTATGAGTAGACTAGATGGTTTATGTGTTTGTGCCATAAAACACAAGGTTTGTTATAATGGGCCACAAAACATAACGGGTGTCATAGATGTGTGAAAGGCATTAGTGAAGAGTGCCGAAGATCCGTGTTGAAGGCATTAGTGAAAGGTGCTGAAGGATCGTGTAAATGGCATTAGTGAAGAATGCATAGGTCGTATAATCGATGAGGTGCATCGTTATACATATAGTATTTGTTTAGATCCAAGGATGGTGATATCCTTGATGGTGTTGTAACAAGGAGTGGATCTCCTTGAGATTAGGTGTTGTGTTGTGATGGGTAGTAGTTCCTCCATAGTAATGGAACTAGGTGCTTAGCCTAGTACCTAATAAAGGGTAGGCGAAGTTGTGTAGATGTGGTTCACCTTGGAGTGAAAGAACCCGGTGGTTAACCTAGCACCGTATAAAGGGTAGGCGACGTTGTGTTAGGTGTGGTTCGCCTTGGTGTGAAAGAACTCGGTATTTAGCTTTGTACCGGAAAAAGGTGTAAGCGACGTTGTGAAGGCTTCTCCGCCATAAGGAGTTGGTGTAGTGATTACGAACTCTCGAGTAGGTGACTCGGGGAGTGGAGTAGATCAAGGAAGGTGTCCTTGTAGCCGAACCACTATAAATCCTCGTGTTGGTTTGTCTATCCTTTTACTTATCGCTTTACTCTTATTCTTGCATTACATTGTTTATTTTCTATGTGGTTGATGTCTATGTTTGTGACACATACATGGTCTTTCATATAGTCACAAAATATATTTAACACTTTACATATTATGACACGCTTGATCAAGAAAAAGCAACCGGACTAATAATGGTGAAACTTGATTTTTAATGAACCATTAATCTTGCGGAATGTTATGTGATATTAAGGGGTTGGCCTTACATGCCGTAATGCGTTAAATGCATCCTCGCGTCGAGATTAGCAAATGCAATGGTTTATACTATATTTGATACAAAATTTTTAAGTTTGAAACGGAAACGTATTCACCCCCTCTACGTTTTCACAATTGGTATCAAAGCGGGTTGGCTCTAGTTTTAAAACAAATGGTTTTCAAAACGAGTAAGGTCCTCGTATCAAATTTTTGATGAAGTCAAGCATAATATGAAAAGTGTTTTGTTGATCTTTTTTTCTTTGAAGTTTTGTTATTAGATATCTTGTTAATCAAGCTTGAATAAAGGCAAAAATGGTTAATATAACTTCACTTAAAAGTCTAAAAAGGTTAAACCTTTTCGTCGGGTCAAAACGCATACATTTTGTAATTGCGGTCGATCCGCGGATCCCTTAGATTACACTGGACGGATCCCTCAAGCAAGGGATCCGTGGGATCCGTGGTACAGAAGACAATTTTTGTCTGAATTTCAAAAATTCATAACTAATTAACCGTAATTCGTTAGAAGTCGTGCCACCTATCGTTTTAAAGGTATTTGAGTCTACTTTCATTTAAAAATGATTTCATAAACTGATTCAAAACAAAAATTTACAGAATCATTGATTTATAATAGAAAGTCATTTTTCGGTCATAACTTTTGCACAAACTTTTGATCTAATTGGAGACGGATGTTTTCATCTTTGAATAACATTGTGTCCTCTTTTGAAACTAAGGTTTTGATCATATTTATAAAAGAAACTAATCAAGCTTGGTATACATGTTTAACACAAAGCGATGAAAAGAACTTTCGTATGCTATGCTAAATGATAAATTGTTTCATTTGCATTACTTGATTATTTGCTTATCTAAAATAGCTTTTGTGCTTGTTTGATTGATTAACATATGTGGTTTCCTTACCTTTCTATTCATTCTCTTTCTTGTCAATTTAGTATTTTTCTACTAATCAATGTGCTACTTGAAGGAGTGTTTGGGATAACATCTAGTTGTGTCAAAATGTTAGTTTTATAAGTTGAAAAATGTTTAAAACATTTAACACACTAAAATGGCTTTTGATTGAGTTTGTCATGTGTGCAACATAAATGTTTTATGTGCCTATATGATTTCTTGATTTCATATTTTTTGTATCGTTTTCTAAAAACAACAAGAATGTACATCGGATCATAACCTACACTTGTGTTGATGATGTACTCTCCGGTTTTCCTTTTCATGATCGCTCTCCAAGCTTCATAGTAGGATTAACAACTTGATTATTTCATCCGATATACTCAAGTAAATTATTTTTCAACGTAAATATAATTGTTCATATCCGAAAGTCCAAACTCGAGCTTTCCAACAACATATGTTGAACTAGCTCATCCAACCATTTTTGTTCACCATATGTACAATTTTTAATAACCTTCACATCCTTAGTTGTTTCAAGTATAATATTAATATAAATGAAGCAAAGTATCATCATTGTTACTCTTCGATAGGCCATTGTAGGAATATAAATTTTCCTAACTTGAGAATGAATACTGGAGAACTTATTGCACTAGAAACTCAATTTGACCTAACGGTTGAATTGCTTCCTTGAGAGAATTTGGGTATGTTGAATCATGTAGAAAATGGTCGTTTAGCCGTAATTGAACACTGCTAGTAATAGTCTCATATTCATTCTCTCACTTGAGAAATTTATACTCTTATGTTTTCCTAAAGTAAGTTTACAATGGAAATACTTTGCATTGTCTTAGGATTACTAATCAAACAAGTTTTAAAATTAATTTTTCTTTTGTTAGTCAATCACAACCACTTGCCTCATCAAGCGATTATCTTGCTTTTATCGAGAAGAGCTACATGACTTCATGGACAAAGCTCATTGTATGCTAATCACCATCCGTAATGACTAGATTGTCCTAAACTAACACCTCACAACTCTTTGTCTGAACACCATTATGTGCTATTTTCTTTCTAGACACATACCTTGCATGTCATTGTTAGTGTAAATGATTTACTAATCTAGACCGTAAATCTGTTTTGGGCTTCTTGAATAGTGCTTGGTAAGTTTGCTAAACCTTTGTGTCATTTGTGAGCTCGATCTCATTTGATTGCCTATATGTTATCTCTACATGCTCTCCTTGCTTTTCTTAATGTGTATACATGTATACTTGCTGTAGAAATCATTAGTTTCATAATTCAAACATAGGCAAATTCTCGAACTATTCTGTTAAGAAAAATCACTGCATCCCTTAGATGTAACTAGACGGATCCTTCAATTAAAGGATCCGTGGGATCCGGGTGGACAGAAGTTCCTTTTTAGCCTCCTTGCATCAATCCAACATTCTAGACCTTATTGGACTAGTTAAACATGCTACATTAGGATCACTTAAACTTTCCTTAGGCCTCACTGATCTCACATTCACTCATGGATGATTTAGGATCACATTCAAAGTATTTTTG
>OU343220.1:230028251-230200482 GCA_910596185.1 Chrysanthemum makinoi
GATCTCATCCAAAGGATTTGAGCACAACAAGATAACATGGCTATGTATTCAGCCTCTGTAGAGGAAATAGAAGTACTCATTTTCTTCTTTGAAGACCAACTCACAAGCTTATCATCCAAAAACTGAGCACCTCCTGACGTACTTCGACGTGTATCTTGACATCCCGCATGATCGGCATTTGCATAGGTCGTTAGTGACATACCGGTGTCCTTCGGGTACCATAGTCCCATATTGATGGTTCCTTGGAGATACCGAAAGACCCGTTTAACCGCTTCAAGGTGCTTTTTAGTAGGCTTAGCCTGATATCTGGCACACATGCATACATCGAACAAGATGTCTAGTCTACTAGCTGTGAGGTACATCAGGGATCCAATCATACTACGATATTTCGTTTGATCTACCATGATCCTTGAGTGGTCCTCATCGAGCTTGGTACGCTCAATCATGGGAGTGTCAACGGTGTCACATGAAACAAATCCAAATTTCTTTAACATCTCATTTGCATATTTAGATTGATTTATAAAAATGCCTCTGGGACTTTGTGAAATTTGTAATCCCAAGAAAAATGACATTTGTCCCATCATTGACATTTGAAATTTGGAACCCATTTCATTTGAAAAATGATCACATTCATTGGGGTCAGTCGAGGCAAAGATAATATCATCAACATAAATCAGAACGTGAATTAAATGTTTGCCGACTTCGGTGAACAATGTTGGATCAATGCTCCTTTCTTTGTCAATCCAGGGAAGAAACTTTGATAGAGTATCATACCATGCCCTTGGAGCTTGCTTTAAACCGTAAATAGCCTTCTTCAAACGATAAACATGAGTAGGACGCTCTGGATTCACAAAGCCTTCAGGTTGGCTGACGTAGACGACTTCTTTAAGATCTCCGTTAAGAAATGCCGTCTTTACATCCATCTGATAAACTACCATGTTCTTACTTGCGATTAGCCAAGAAGATTCTGATTGCCTCGACACGAGCAACAGGAGCAAATGATTCTTCAAAGTCAATACCCTCCTCTTCACGGTATCCTTTTGCAACCAATCGAGCCTTGTTCTTTAAGACATCACCATGCTCATCAAGTTTCACTTTGAAGATCCATTTTAGAGCAATGATCATAGCACAACCTGGAGCAGGTACTAATTCCCATACATCAAGTCGATCAAACTCATGAATTTCTTCTTGCATGGCATTGAAAAAGTTGTCTTCATTCATGGCGGTTTTAATGTCTTTTGGTTCGACCTTAGAGAGTACGGAGTTGAAGAAGCACCATAAGGCATCGGTTGCAAGTTGTTTCTGTGTGGATACTGGACGAGAGGGGTTTCCAATGATGTTATCCAATGGATGATCATGTGTCCATTTCCTGAGGTGTTCATGTGGCTGTTGTTGAGGGACTGAGGTAGCAGAGTCGATATCTCATGATGAAGATGGTTCTGATGATGATTCAGGAGAAAATATGTTTTCAAATGGAGCTCATGAGTAGCAAAGGGATTAACTTCATCATTGATGCCAGAAACAATTCCATGATGTACATTCGATGATTGATGATTTGTTGATGAGACAGTGATCGCCAGAGGCGCTTCTTGACTTAACGATATTGAGACTGAAGGGTTGACTTCATTCATAGGGATAGGAGCAGCCTCTGTTGATGGAATTGACATTTCATCAGCATTTGGTTTATAGTGTTCATCAAACATTGGATCAAACAATTTCTTTAAATCATCTTCTGATGGAGGTACATAAGGAGTTGCTTGGAGAGGGAATAGAAATAAGAGTAGAACTGATAGGACTACTTGATGAAAATTGAGTGGGGTCCGAACGGTTTGTCCCGGAGCCATTTGACCCGGTCAGCTCATTGAACGTAACGTGAATTGTTTCCATGATATTTCGGGTTCTCTTGTTGTAGATTTGGTAACCCTTCTTGTTTGGTGCATAACCAACAAAAACTCCAATATCTGCCTTTGCTCTTAATTTACCTAAGTCTTGACCGTCATTCGTTGGATAGCACAAAGCACCAAACACACGAAGGTAGGAGAGATCAGGTTTTCGTTTGTGAACAAGTTCATATGGAGTTTTTCCATGAGAGGTGTGTATAAGGGAACGATTTTGGGTGTAACAAGCAGTGGCAATGGCTTCAGCCCATAGAAACATTGGAACCTTTGAATAAATTAGCATTGTTCTTGCGGCTTCCACAAGAGTTCGATTTCGTCTTTCAACTACACCGTTCTGTTGAGGAGTTCGTGGAACACTTCTTTGATGACTGATTCCAACACTTTCATAAAACTGAATTAAGTCTTTGTTAATAAACTCGTGCCATTGTCTGCTTCGAACAATTACCGTATTGTTGAGTCGAACCGAAGTCGTTTGATTAGTTTGATGATGACATCCTGAGTTTCATCCTTTGTCCTCAAAAACTTTACCCAAGTAAATCGAGAGTAGTCATCAACAACTACTAGAATGTATTTCTTCCCATTTATCGCTTGCACTCTCATTGGTCCGCATACGATCCATATGAAAGGTATGAGGAACTTCCATTACTGAATTTGTGGGTTTTGGTTTGTGGGCATATTTCGTGCTTTTACCCAATTGGCAAGTTGAACAAAGATGATCTTTTTCATATTTTAATCTGGTAAGCCTCTGACAAGATCCTTTCTGGAAAGGTTATTAATGGTGCCGAAGTTCAAGTGATTGAGACAACGATGCCATAACCATGACTTTGTTTTAGAAGCCTTTGACAGAAAGCAGATTGGAGAAGACTTCATCATGTCTTCGATAGAGATGGTGTATAGGTTAGAACCACGAGTACCTCTTAATAATTCCACACCATCAAGTTCTCTAACGAAGCAAGTATGTTTCCTAAAGGCCACCTCTAGATCAGAATCACAGAATTAACCAACAAAGAACAAATTATGACCAAGACCTTCCACATAATATACCCTGGAGATTACACTTTTGCCAACTACATAATCACCATAACCCATACTTGCTCCAAAATGGTCGCTCCCAATCTAACAAATCCCGATGAATTTGCTAACTAAGTTCATGAGCCGCGACCGGTCTCCAGTCATATGCTTGGAACAGCCTGAGTCCAAGTATCACAGAACGATTTGAACGATCTGCAGTTGAACACAGACAAGAATGGATAATTGGGATCCCCATGCAAGAATGGGTTCCACTTGGTTAGTAATAGTGATTGGAACACCCACATCAGAAGTAGAATCAATGGAATCATTAGAAATAGATGCAGTGCTAGTGTCCATATTTGACCTATTCAAAGTATGTTCACTTCTTAAAGGAATAGTTCTACCAGTAGGCATCCATTTTCTAGTGGGCATTGTCTTAGCAGATTGACGGCAAAACTGATTATCCTTATGGCCAAAAGGTATCCATTGATAACCTATCTTACTAAATGTTCTTCCTGTGGGTTTCCACTATTTTCTAACTTTCTTTCGTCTTTGCCTTTTAGCCTTCTTAGCATGATTTTTAGCATTAACAATTTTAACGGGCATTTGACAGATTAGACAAAGCATTCACACCATATTCATGATTAGCAGAATTCAAAAGACAAAGATTACATGGTTTGCAAATAGTATCGAATTGATTAATTACGACGCCTATGGCTAATACTAGAATCAACACGATTCGCTTTATTCAACTCAAACTTAAAGTTCCTAGGTTGGTCTTCTACTCTCTTCCAATGCACATTCTTAGCTTGCGAGGTCCTATCTTGCTTGGTATTGCCTGGAGGCTTTGACCTGCTTGCTTTAATGTCACTGATTACTCCTGTAGAGGGAATTATGGGAACATTAGTTGGTTGATCTACTTTTTGCATTCCTGAACTAGATGTGTGATGTGCTGGGTGTGGTGCAAGTTTTAAAAATTTATAAACACGATTTAACCGTCTAACCTATTAACACATACGAGCAAGTATACTCGTCCGTTATAGCAAAGTTTGGTAAGTCGAGATCTTCCCAAGGGATTTTTTGATTGAAATTGTTTTTGATGAAAAGATTCCAACAAGAAAGCTTGTCAAGGCTTCCTCAAATAGTTATGTTATAGCGAAATTCAATAATAAGAAATATATATACTTGTGTGTGGTCTATAATCAATCATAAATAGTATTCATGAAGGTTTGGTGTATACTCTTGATGTGATGCACAAATCATAAGCAAATGATCCCCCAACCATGGTATATGTTTGTAAAAATCATTTTAAGAACAAAAACATATAGGTAATCCTTTCGGTCCTTATCCCAATGATTATCCTTTAGAAATTCCATTTGTTTGCAACATGTTCTTATTAAATTTGTTCTTACGAATCTTTCGACCCTTTTCGTGATGAAAATGTTCCTAGTCTTGTTTTAATAAGCAAACATGGTGGTTGTCAATCACCATATCCCCTTACTAGTTTGTCACTCAACTTTTTGGAATAAAACACAAGAGAAATCCTTTCGGTCCTTTATCTTAAAACATGTTTTATCAACAAATCAAACCAAGACTAGTATTTTTCCAACAAACTCATTTAAACAAGATCATATATACATGCATCACATTTTGAGAACACTAATATGATTAACTACATCCCAACACACAAGTATATCCCAAAACTACTCCATGATAATAATAATAACTAAACACAAATCATAACAAAGTAATTCAAATAATTCAAGAGAATAGAAATCCATAACAAAGTTCATAGAATACCTAAACTTTTGTGATTACAAGAATTAGAATTCGTGGATTGTAGCAACCACGTGCCTCCAATCACCTATATTCACCGTAGAACTCCAAACTACCAAAACTATGGATGAGAATTGTTCCCTCCTTGCTTCTGGACGTTTTACAGCAGGTACTAGACTTTTGGGCTTGATAAAAATGATTGGTATTAGTTTTGAAGTAAACTAATAAACTTTTGGTTGTGTCACACCTAGTAAACTAGGACTAGGTGCATTATATAGCCTCAAATGCTTGCTCAACTGATAAAAAACATTCCCAACAAGTTATTATCAAGAAATGATCGGCCTCCAATGATTATGGGGAGTTAAGGCAACAATAAATGCAACTTTTTGTAACTGCAGTGTATGAAACCGGATCGGTTACGATGGCAACCGAATCAGTTGCGTTTTGAACAAATGCCCAGCCGGATCCGGTTACGAGTTGTGACCGAACGGCTGGGTAATGCTGTGTTGCCTTTTTGTTGACTTTCTGCTCATACGCTTCATTCTTTGCTTTCGCTGATGATTTCCAAGGAAAAACTTGATCTTCCCTTGCTGTAGATACTTAGAAATCATTGTGCTTCCCAATCATTGAGTCCAAAAGCTTCCTAGCTCGACTTCCTTCTCGAGAATCTTCCAAATGTGCATAAAAAAACTTCATTTCTTCATCATTCGTGATACCTGGCTACATATACATACACAATACACATCTTTTGCACTTTTGCAACAGTTATGAGTAAATATAGCCGATTATCATGCACAAAACTAACAATAACGCTACTAAAAACATGTTCATTTTAGGCGTTATCAAATTCCCCCACACTTAAGCTCTACTCGCCCTCGAGTAGGTCTAACATTTGCAAAGACTGATTTCAATGGTCTTGACACCATGGTTCCAAAAATGTAACAATCATCCCAAAAGAGATAATCATTGTTTTGCTTTTAATATGTGAAAACTTTTAAAAATGAACCAAACACTGTAGATAACATAACTAGAACACCTCACGAATGATTTTAAGAATTCACTCAACACTCATATATTGATGGGTATATGTAAATCACTCAATGCCTAGTCATGATCAATGCTTCTTACCATAAGCTTGTACAAGTATCAAAACAAAGAAAATAAATTCATCAAAGAGGGCTTTTATTCAGGTTATATCGTTAAGGTTAAGGGTTCATAAAGGTATGAATAAGGCATGGGATGGTTTATGAAATTGGTGTT
This sequence comes from Chrysanthemum makinoi, assembly GCA_910596185.1. Lineage (NCBI taxonomy): Eukaryota > Viridiplantae > Streptophyta > Magnoliopsida > Asterales > Asteraceae > Chrysanthemum > Chrysanthemum makinoi. Next base: position 230,034,197 of record OU343220.1, read on the forward strand.
AAAAGAAAATAAAGTCAAGTCTAAACCTCCATGTTGCTAGCCATCATACAAACCACAATCCCGAAAATGATTATTTCACCTCTTCAAATATCGATCTCCGCAAATATATATATATAACTCAATTTAGCTCATTGGCTAATCAATATCCTTCATATAGCACATTGGCTACAACCATTTTTTTTTCATAACAAAGTTCCCCCACACTTAGTGTAAGCATACACCACAAAAAATCGAGAAAGACGTCTCCAACATTCCAAACAACTAGGAACATTCCAAACAACTAGCAACAAACCATTAGACAAGACAAGGGTTGGCTAAAGTTTAAAGTGTAAGATATTTTTGTATTTTTCTGGATGTAACAAATGAAAAGGTTGGCTCAGAAGGGGTATACTAAGGGTATCTAGTGCTAAAGATAAGCACTAACAAATGGGTCCATATAAAGGTGGTTAACTAACCGATGTGGTTAGCTAATATATCATTAGATGTAAAATGGAAGGCCATTTGGGTTAAATCCTAAGATGCCTCTTATCATTTGAACATATTTATATCACTCGAAAGTGATTTTAACCGTAATGCATAACTAGTACAAGTTCTAGAATCGACATAATCACCGGCACACTCATAGCAAATATAAAACAAAAGATGTGTTTTATACAAAACGAAACCTCACAATTAAGTGGAAAAAGGCTATTATGCATGCTAGAAAATGTTATCGAATCCAAAATGAATTACTTCCGTAATTTGGTTCAAATCCAAAAATTTTCAAAAACCTCATTTTACCATTGAAATTCCCAAGTTATATTTTTAATATTTATCCATAATGCGCGAAAACAACTAGACCATCAAGGGCGAATTCCTTCTAATCACTTGTATCCAAAAAGTTATCTAAAAAATAAAAATGCGTATCATTTTTCCTATTTTCTTCCCTCCCCCATACTTAAGTTTTGCATTGTCCTCAATGTAATAAAATGAACTTCAAAGTAAAGAAAATGGGAAAAAGAAATAGTTAAAAGATACCACGGGATAGAATATGCAATACGCATATTGGGTCATAAGAAAGCATGTGAGTTATCCAACTCCAAATATTTGACCATCAATAAGCTTCCAACACATCCATCCTGCAAACAAAAACTGCAAAACACAATACACAAACAAAACAAAACAAAACAAATGCTACTAAAAACAAAATAAAACCAAGCAAAATATAATAATAATATCCTAAAGAAATAGTTTAAAAATATAGAAATAACATTGTTTAACACATCATAACCATTGTCTTTGAAACCATCATTCACGAATGATCCACAATCACTCTTCGTCCTCGCTCATATCATCTCCTTCTTCATCATCATACTCATCATCATCATCACTTTTAGTTACGTAGTTTTCGTCTATAATCTCCGAACGAACTCTCCTCTTCTTCTTATTTCCTCCAACTCCTGATGACGATCCTCCAAAGATCGTAGCTTGCTCCACCAACCTCGTGTAATCGACCATATGGCGTACTGGATCAGAAATGGTGCGGATATGGATACGGATAGGTTCAGATAAGAAGTGTATGCGAAAGGATATGGTGGAACATTGGGTGGATTGTAGGGTGGTAACTCATAATCGGCGTCACGAGCCATGTGTTGAAAGATAGGCATTGAATAATCATTGATGTAGTTGTTTCTTAACATCATCGAGTCTCTCCACACATCCCTACATTGAATCTCATTTAAATGTTGGTTCCACTCTCCCCAACCTGAATCAAAACTACTGGACGTACCCGCTTGCACGTTCTCCATTGGTATACTCTCCTGCTATTGTGGTGGTTGTTGTTGTTGTTGTTGTTGTTGTTGTTGTTGTTGTTGTTGAGGCTCAATCCATAACCCCAAGGTTTTCAATCTCCTATTCAAAGCGTTCCCAAAACCTTGTGCAGTCCACATCTCACTATACTTTGGCTCTTCACACTTAGCCAATTCCTCATCAACATAATACCCAAGATTCTTTGCTAACTTCGTCACAAAATGTCCTCCACAAATGTTGCTATTGCTCTTGATTCCCGGGGCCCTCCTAGACAAATACTCGGCTATCTGCCAAACTGTATTACCGTCCTTAGTTTCTTCCAATAACATCATAATCCATAAGTCCGGTTTCTGACATTTGTCCCTACTTCAAAACCTATTAAACGGCCCGGTCACTATCAACTTGTGAAGTATCATCATTAATGGATTCCTGATAGTCGAGGCATTCCTCCTAGCGCAAGAAGGATCTCCCACTCGATTCCAATAAGCGGGAATACTAGGATAGTCTTTTTCAAACCTCCTAAGCCTCGAAAAATGAGCTTCAAACAACCGATGATTAACCTCATGTGGCTCATACAAACCAAGAGCCACGCAAAAGCCGGCAAAGTGTAAGCATGATCCCTTCCACAAAGCCTAAACCAAACACAAACTTCTTTCATCAAGTTCCGAACATTCACCTTTCTTTCAAAATACATGGTTGAAAAGAACTCCATACACCATTCTCGATAGACCTCTTCATTGACGCTAAATGCTCTTTCCCATGACAAATCATTGAACGAATCACCATCCCCTGAATACACATAAGATGTCCTCATCATTCCTCTCAACTCATCTTCACAATCACATTCCGCAAATAAATCCCAATCAATCACCCTCGGAACCAAACATTTCCTATTTTGCAATTTTGATAACCTTTCCCGGAAAGCATGTTTCTCCTCATTGGTGAGATCTTTGAACTTTAAGTTGGCATTTGCTTCCGTCTTCAAGCTATACTTGACTTTCTTCTTCTCGTTCCTTTGACAAAACTTCGTAACAAGCGGGTTCATTGGAATAGCCTCCTCGCTTGAGCTACCTACAATAATTCTCTATAGAAATCATAAATATAAGACCATATAAGAGTGTTAGAATAAACAAGAAGGTTCATGGACCCCTCTAAGATCCACTTCAAAATTTCAAAATTTCCAACACGAAACCGTGAACCGATTCGGTTGCGAGCAACCGAATCGGTTACTCTTTTGGCCAAATCCAACCGCTCGGTTGCACACCGGATCGGTTATGCAATCTGCATAAGGCTTTTGCCTTTAAAACCCTTATTCACTCGAATTTCTAAGTCCAATCCACTCCTAGATCGCATTCTATCATCCTCAATGATTTCTACATCCTTGAATTACTCTAAATTCGCTTTCCAAACCTCAAGTCATCACACATTCATCATCTTAGAACTCAACTTGATAAAACCTATATCCTTCAATCATTAGTTCTAATCAATAATGTGGCATCTATTACTCACAAAAACACATCATCTACCATTAGGAATCACCAATTGCATCTTAACTTGATTCACTTGCACAACTTAATCAAATCCGAAAATTCAATCATCTAATACTCATTCCATGGTGAATCAATCACTATAATTCTTTTTGCAATGCATTCCTATATCAATTACCCACTCAATCCAAAAATATTACAACTTAATTCGAATTATATCAAAAACCCCCAAATTGGTGACCTAATATTCAATTCGAATCAAATGCTCTAATTAAACCTTAATTGAGTTAATTGAATGTAGATGCTTACTTGTTTGGGTGCCATGATGTCTTCCTACAACTTAAACAATCTTCAATTAGCTTCTCTTGTATGAATTTTACAAAACCCAGCTGGGAATTAGTGTGTGTGTGTGTGTGTGTGTTTTTTCTGGAAAAGTGAATTTTTGGTATATATACTTGTATGCAACCGGTTCAGTCATGGACACAACCGTTTCGGTTTGCATTTTGCCAAATTTTGCATTTTTCTATGTTACTTAGGCATTTACCCTCCAAGCAACAAAATTTTTTACTCAAAAATCCTATTAAAGATTCACACAACATTCATCCACCATTTGGAAATTTCAACAATCATCCAATCTTAAAACTCAAATCATCATTCTTATGAACTAAACCAAAACTCAACTAAAACTCATAGTCATAATGCATTAACCAAATAACCTCAATCATAGAAATAAAAATGAAAGTAAAACTGAAATAAGAAATAAAAATCCTAAATGCATCAAATCAAAAAGAAATAAATAGTTCATGAAGTCCAAGCAAATAATTGCTTGTTTATTACGGTCCCTTGTCTTCTCCTTAGAATTCCTCAAAATACTCTTGTCTTAGGATGTCCTCGCTTTGAAATTTTCCGGTTAACTCACGGTCGGTTTCAAAAGTTTTGAACTTCCTCATGAATCTTCTTCCGTCCGGATAAAGTATATCGAACTTAACATGCCAATCTCCATCTCCAGCTTGTCTCTTGTAAATACCCGACCCTTCGGGTTTCCACTCCAAATTCTTAAGTTGCACCGGTAAAGAACCTAAAAAGTCGGTCAACTTCTTGTAGACTAGTATGTTTTTAAATGGGTTATAGAAAGCTTCTACCGCCAATGCATGTTCCATTTCGTCCTCTATATCAAAATAAGGCGGAGCTAATGGTCCAAACATTGGGTTTCCTTGGTTATCACGTCCCACTTCAAAACACGTCAAATCATCATTTGCTTCCATGAACTCCAAATCCTCCATAAATTCCAAAGTTGGGCCTCTTGGTTTCGGATAGTATGTTTGCTTTGAAATACCATCATCAATAGTCATAGTGCCTCTTCCCATGTCTATAATTGCACCACAAGTTCGTAGAAATGGTCTCCCCAATAGTAGTGGTAAACTTTTGTCCACCGGAATATCTAGGACAAGAAAATCGGCCAAATACGGTTGATAGCCAATTTGCACTCTCACATTCTTTACCTCGCCCATTGCTTTGGCTTGAGAATTATCCGCCATAGTAAGCTTCGAATGATTAGGTTGCGGATTACTTAGACCTAAAGTCATAAACAATGGATAGGGCATCACATTAACACTTGACCCCGTATCGGCTAAAGCATAAACTGGTGTAGTCCCATTCACTTTTATTGGTAACACAAAATTTCCCGGATCCTTTTCCTTCCTTGGCATGCCTCTAAACAAAATTTGATCTCGCTCCTCCTCCGTTAGATTCTTATCTTCCAATCTAGCCCTTGCTAGCATTACCGCATCCAATTTCTTACGGTAGAGCACATAATCTTGGAGTACCTCTATCACCGGTTTCTTTTCATTTAGCTCAAGAAACTTTTGTTCTAGGTTTTCTAAAATAGCTTCTTTTTGTTTGTCGGTTAAGGGTTTGAAAGTGTTTGTAGTGGGAGGTGATGATGGTGTGTAATCATTTTTGGTGGTGGTTGTTGTTGGGGTTAGTTTGTTTGATGAAGTTTTCTTCCGATTTGCTTTCCCCATTTTAACTACTTCCACATCTTTCTCCTCCATGTTGGCACATACTTCCACTAACATTTCGTTTACTCCTTTTCCTTCTTCCAAATCAGTTATATTAATCCTCATTTCTCCCAATGCAAAATCAAGCTTACACTTGGTAGTTACAAGAAAATCTCTACCAAAACACACATTAGGTTCATCCGAATTCCCTTCTTCTAACACAACAAAACCTGTTTCAAAAATGTGACCATGAATATTGACTTTAAGATTTTTAACCATCCTTCTTCCATATGCTTCATAGTCCAAACGTACATGACCAATTTCGTCAAGAACCTTCTCCAAAATGTAGTTCTCTCCATAAGCCATATTAAGTTGCGCGTCCCAAGCACTTATTCCTTCTACGCTGCAAGGCATACCAAATCTCATGAATGGCGAATCATACACCGTCAAAGGTGCTTGTGTGAACACTACGACCCTTTCCTTCTTGGGAATTTGAACTTTGTTTTCACCCGTTTCCTCCATATTGACCGTATCAATCCCCAAATCTTTCTTACTCTCTTCCAATATACCTCCAATCTTTTCCAGCGAACTTCCGGTATCCTTGAACATTTCGTCCAAGTTACGAAGGTATTCCGAGATTCCACTCAAACTATCCATACTAACTAGACAAACTAAAACAAAACAAAACAAAACAAAATCCGAACTATTAGCGTTAGAGTTAGTAAAAACAAGAACAAACTATAGAAACATATACTAAACAAGTTAAGATACTTAACAAAACTAAAACATAAGGTTAAAACTCAAAATCTAAAAATCATAAAAATTAACAGAAACTCTAACCGGATTCGGTTGGCTCACCAACCGAATCGGTTGATTGAAATAACTAGACCAGAAAATCGAAACCGGATCCGGTTGCGGTTGCAACCGATTGGTTTGATCGAAAAAAATATATATATATATATATATATATATATATATATATATATATATATATATATATATATATATATATATATATATATACAATTTTAAATGCAATTAAAGAATCATAAAGATGTACTAAACTCTAATTAATAAAAACTCTTCATAAACCAATAATTTAATAACTTAATAATAAAACCATTAAACTAAAAACTAAATTAACCACCAATTAAAATCTATCATTAAAATAATTAAACCATATAACTGAAAAGTTACTATAAAAACTGAAATTAATCTAAAACTAAATAACTAATAAACATCAAATGTAAAGAAAATATAAATAAATCTAAGAAATCATTAAACTATAAGACATAATCTGCAAATAAAATCTAGAATGACAAGAATTACTCTAGGAACTATAACACAAATAACTAAGTAAACTAGAACCATGAAATCGAAAATGAAAATTTTTCTCAGAAACTCTAACCGGATTCGGTTAGCTTTTAACCAAAACCTTTTTTTTTGTACTCTTCAACAAATTCAATTCCAATACTACCAATTTTAAAGAAAATCCCCGGCAGCGCCGCCAAAAACTTGATGTGCTACGTGTGGTGCAAGTTTTAAAAATTTATAAACACGATTTAACCGTCTAACCTATTAACACATACGAGCAAGTATACTCGTCCGTTATAGCAAAGTTTGGTAAGTCGAGATCGTCCCAAGGGATTTTTTGATTGAAATTGTTTTGATGAAAAGATTCCAACAAGAAAGCTTGTCAAGGCTTCCTCAAATAGTTATGTTATAGCGAAATTCAATAATAAGAAATATATATACTTGTGTGTAGTCTATAATCAATCACAAATAGTGTTCATGAAGGTTTGGTGTATACTCTTGATGTGATGCACAAATCATAAGCAAATGATCTCCAACCATGGTATATGTTTTTAAAAATCATTCTAAGAACAAAACATATTAGGTAATCCTTTTGGTCCTTATCCTAATGATTATTCTTAAGAAATCCCATTTGTTTGCAACATGTTCTTATTAAATTTGTTCTTACGAATCTTTCGACACTTTCGTGATGAAAATGTTCCTAGTCTTGTTTTAATAAGCAAACATGGTGGTTTTCAATCACCATATCCCCATACTAGTTTGTCACTCAACTTTTTGGAATAAAACACAAGAGAAATCCTTTCGGTCCTTTATCTTAAAACATGTTTTATCAACAAATCATACCAAGACTAGTATTTTTCCAACAAACTCATTTAAACAAGATCATATATACATGCATCACATTTTGAGAACACTAATATGATTAACTACATCCCAACACACAAGTATATCCCAAAACTACTCCATGATAATAATAATAACTAAACACAAATCATAACAAAGTAACTCAAATAATCCAAGAGAATAGAAATCCATAACAAAGTTCATAGAATACCTAAACTTTTGTGATTACAAGAATTAGAATTCGTGGATTGTAGCAACCACATGCCTCCAATCACCTAGATTCACCGTATAACTCCAAACTACCAAAACTATGGATGAGAATTGTTCCTCCTTGCTTCGGACGTTTTACAGCATGTACTAGACTTTTGGGCTTGATAAAAATGATTGGTATTAGTTTTGAAGTAAACTAATAAAATTTTGGTTGTGTCACACCTAGTAAACTAGGACTAGGTGCATTATATAGCCTCAAATGCTTGCTCAACTGATAAAAAACGTTCCCAACAAGTTATTATCAAGAAATGATCGACATCCAATGATTATGGGGAGTTAAGGCAACAATAAATGCAACTTTGTGTAACTGCAGTGTATGAAACCGGATCGGTTACGATGGCAACCGAATCGGTTGCGTTTTGACCAAATGCCCAGCCGGATCCGGTTACGGGTTGTGACCGAACGGCTGGATAATGTTGTTTTGACTTTTTGTTGACTTTCTTGCTTATACGCTTCATTCTTTGCTTTCGCTGATGATTTCCAAGGCAAAACTTGATCTTCCCTTGCTATAGATACTTAGAAATCATTGTGCTTCCCAATCATTGAGTCCAAAAGCTTCCTTGCTTGACTCCCTTCTCGAGAATCTTCCAAATGTGCATAAAACTTCATTTCTTCATCATTCGTGATACCTGGCTACATATACATACACAATACACATCTTTTGCACTTTTGCAATAGTTATGAGTAAATATAGCCGATTATCATGCACAAAACCAACAATAACGCTACTAAAAACATGTTCATTTTAGGCGTTATCAGCAGCTCACTTTACATCAGGTTTTAGCGCGAGCACAGACCCCTAGGCTTCCTTATAGCACTGCCCGCATGTCCGTGAGACCACCATCATCACCTATCCGTTTACCAGTATCATCATGTCTTAGGAGGCCTAGATCTCCTAGTGTACCACTTCAAGATTTACCTGCACAGAGACTCCGACTCATGGACTCTCCCCCTATGGATGAGGGCGAGGAGGAGCATGAGGTTGAGGAGGAACATGAGATTGAGGAGCAATATGTAGATGAGGATGAGGATCCTCAGGAGGAGGATGATGAGGATATCCTAGAAGGGGGTACTCCTCCATTTCAGAGCCCTGCACATTCTCCAGGACCAGGTTCTCCTTTGCATGAGCCTGAGTCCCCTGGACAGCCTTTAGACATTGACTCGCCACCTTACTCACCTTATATAGGTAGCCCGTTAGGATCTGAGATACCATCGGAGATTGTTTCTGAGCCCGAGGAGTATGGTGAGACGGGTTTGATGTGGGAGAGGATTACCTCTCAAGGTACTAGACTTAGTCAGTTGACGGAGCGTTTGGTTGGAGTATCTAGGGCTAGTATTGTGGATCTGAGTGTTGATATGGGTACTATAGTCAGGAGGACTAGGGTTTTGCATGATGGTATGTCGGAGCTCCAGGAGCAGGTTGGGGACCAGCGGAGAGGGTTATGAGCTCGTGACGCTGATAGAGCGATTTGGCGTAGGATTGGTGAGTTGGAGAGAGAGGTCGCAAAGCTTAAGAGTGATCGCGACGCTCGACGTGTCGAGTTAGCCTCCTTGTGGAGAGAGGTTGATGATGTTAGGAGATCAGTTAGTGATATTCGTAGACGTGGCTAGATCGTATTAGATTTATGGTTTTGTACCATCCTGAAACTGAGTAGTACTTGGTTCGAGATGTAGGATTATCCTATTTGTCTTATTGGTATCGTCGTTAGGATCGTTTTTTATTTCTTCGTATCCTTCCATGTATTTCCACTTTTGAAACCTATGAGTTATGGTTATGGGAACATGCATCCTTTAGTTATGATGCGGTATCTGATTGTTTCGCTTTGGTATAGCGTTATCCCTGTTGGCCTTAATTATGTATTCAGGCATTATTGGGTGACCCTTGGAACCCAACTCTCTTTTAGAACGTGAATTGTGAACTTATGAAACTGTTCTTCTTGCCTTGAGAATGATGGCAACAAGACGAAACTCGCTTAGGAACAACCGAGCAGCTCCTGCTGCTGTTGTTGCCCCTGGTCGTCGAGGTCATCGTCAAACCCCAACACACCACCATTGTTGAGAACCCTAACACTGATAACCCAGTTGTAGAAAACCCGAATGTGACGACCGTCTTGAGAATGGTCCTCCACAAAACCCTCCACACCCTGAACCTAGCCCATGTTGACCCGGTTAGTGGCAGCGTCGCCGAACGCTACTGAGGTTAATCTCTAACACTTCTAGTGGAACCCCAATGCCGAATCGAACTCGAGGTTGTACCTACAAAGAGTTCCGATTCGCAATGGTCCCATTGAGTTCGAGGAACTGAGGGAGTAGTTTACCTAACTAGGTGGTTAGAAAACTGAATCTGTGTTTGCTTGTGGAGTAACTGTGATGAGGATTGTAAGGTTAAGTATGCAACATTTACCTTGAAGGACTAGGCGTTGACCTGGTGGAACAACTACCACTGATCAGTAGGGATTGATGTAGCTTATAGTATGACTTGGACTTAGTTTAAGGCTCTCTGATTAAGACTTACTTGTCCCTATGAATGAAGTTAAAAAGTTAGAGAGTGAGTTCTGGAACCATAAGGTTAAGGGTACTGACATGGCGACTTATACTCGTCGTTTCCAAGAGTTATCATTGCTTTGCCCTCAAATGGTTCGCCTTAGAAGAACTTAAGATTGAAAGGTATACTTGATGGATTACCTTTGGCTACTCGAAATGATGTCATCATTTGCCAAGCCAACTAGTTTGCAAGAGGCAATTGTTATGGCTCAGCGTTTGATGGACTCTTATGTGCTAGAAGTAGGAGACAAGAGTAAGAATGATAGAAGTGATAAGAGGAAGAGGAACAGTTGCAAAGGAATGGCAACAAACCAAGAGACAGTGTTTGCCATAGGAAATGGAGGTAGGAAAGATTATGAAGGTAGTAAGCATGTGTGTGGTCGTTGTAACCGACACCACCATGGACGGTGCCCGAATGTGTGTAGGAAGTGCTCTAATGTAGGACACATAGCCAAAGATTGTAGGTCTCGCCCACTTGCTGCAGCTCAAACCACAAGGAGCGGTGGAAGGCTACTGTCACCTGTTTTGGATGTGGAAAGAATGGACACTTTAAGAATAAGTGCCGAGAGCCGTGGATGAGAGGAAATCCTGGTAATGTAGGAGGATTTGCTAATCGAGGTGTAGGAGGTAATGGCTTAAAACCCCCGTGAAGCGTGAGGTTGTGGAAAACCAGGGAAACAATGGTGCTAGGAATCACAGAGACATGGGGTAACGCGTGTTTATGCTATTGGGAAGGAAAGCTTTGGTGAGGACCCTAACATAGTTACGGCACGTTCTTCTCAATAATCGCTATGCTTCCATACTTTTTGGTATCAGGTGCGGATATGAGTTTCGTATCTACCAATTTTATGCCATTACTAGGAATCTCCCAAACACCTCTAGGGTTTAGTTACGACGTGGAATTAGCGAATGGGAATAGAGAGAAGATAGACACCGTAGTTTGAGGTTGTACCTTAAGTTTCCTAGACCGCCCATTTAGTATAGACCTATTGCCGGTTACCTTAGGAAGTTTTGACGTCATTATCGGAATGGATTGGTTGTCAAAGAACGGTGCACACATCATTTGTGATGAGAAGATTGTGCGTTTACCGTATGGTGGAAAAGTTCTGAGCATACAAGGAGATCGGAGCGACTGTGGAAGCCCTTCCCGGTTGAGCATCATCTCTTGTATTAAGGCCCAGAAGTACATCGATAGAGGAGGTTGTCTTTTCTTGGCTCGAATTTCTGAAAAGAAAAGTGAGGAGAAGAGTTAAAGACACCTTAACGATATACCCATTGTTAGAGAATTTCCTGATGTGTTTCCTGACGATCTGCCAGGGATTCCACCTATTCGACAAGTGGAATTTCAAATAGAGTTGATACCCGGTGCGGCACCTGTTAGGAATTAGAAAATTCCATAGTAAAGTATCGGTCACCCCAAATGTAATCTAGCATAAGTTAGCTCGTAGACATTACGTTATTTACTAGTTACTTAGTTAGCCTTTTAGTTTAGTGTTTCACCGTGGAGGAAGGACGGGTCTTTACCCACTGTATACCTGATCCACAGGCCGTCAGGAGGTCGTTTAGTTTGTAACCTATAAATACCCTCTACCTTGCAAGGTAGAGGGTTGAATGTTCACTTGGAATCTAACCTTCCATAAGTTTTCTCTTACTAGAACATTTCCCTCTCTCTCTCTCTAAACTTACTTGTATGCCCCATTTAGATCATGGTTTAATGTGTTTCTGAAATCCTATATCTAACAATTGGTATCAAGAGCCATGGTTTGATCACTCATCTTTCATGCTTTTTGTTTTGGTGGATTTCATAAGGTTTTTGGGGTATTAAAGGTTTAGGAGAGTTTGATTCATTTGGACAAATTCTAGTGTTAAAGTTTGAATTTTGCTTGTACTTTTGTGTTTAGGATCATCATATGTGTTTATGTTTTGAATTGGAAGGCTCAAATCATTGTGGTTTGGTTGTTTTTTATTGTTAAAGTGGTTATTTTTGAAGTTAGTACGAAGCGAGTTGAGTCTCGGATAACTTGTTCTTCAAAGCGAGTTGCTTTGTTATTGGATGCGAGTTGGTACATGCGACTTGGCTTTTTAGCGAGTTGATTTTTATGCGACTTGGGTTCTAAGCGAGTTATTTCTTTAAGCGACTTGAGATCTAAAGCGACTTAGCTATTAAGAGAGTTGTAAAGCTAGCGAGTTAATTTAAGCGACTTGGTGTTCAAGCGAGTTGATTGTGTTGCGAGTTGATACTAAAGCGAGTTGGCTATTTAGCTACTTGATTCATTAAGCGTGTTGACAGTGTTGCGAGTTGATGCTAATGCGACTTGGCTATTTAGCGAGTTGATACCTTAAGCGAGTTGTCTCCTTGAGCGAGTTGGGTGTTTAGCGAGTTGATAACTAAGCGAGTTGTGTGTTTTACTACTTGTCTAATTTTAGATTTGTCACTTCTTCATGATACATTCTTACGGTTGTTCTTTTGGTTTAGTAAAATCCTGTGAAAGAATCAATTTCCAGGTTTAATCAAAGAATTGTAAAATCCCGTAGAACTTGTAATCATGGCAAACATCATTCCAACTATTGTTTCTTCACGAGGATGTTCATGCAAATGGGCTCAGATACTCGTTCACCCACAATGTCTTACATCACCGACCCTTTTATCTCCAGAGTGCTTGAACTCTATGATACCCCACAGAACAATGAAACGGGTTGTACTTCTGAAGATCCTACCTTGATTGACTCTACAAATTATGATCAAAACTCCTCACCTTCTAAGTCAAAATTCATCAAAATACAACTGTTAATGACCCATGATACAAAGCATTCGGAATGCAACATTGAGCCGTTTCAATTACTTCATCAAAGATCTTACACAACTGTTATCTACTCCTATGAGTCGAACATGCTGTGCTCTCTTTCGCCAAGACTTACCTACGTTGAAAAGGCGTGTTACCAACTTAGATCAACTGAAGCTTCAAATTACCAATGAGAAGGTATTAATTGATGACTCTAATGTTGCACTTCAAGTTATCTACAACCAATTTCAGCCACTTATCAAAGGGGAATATTTTGCTGACTTTGATCCATACATAACTGGAATTTCATTCAAGAAACACACTGGAATGGAAATTCATGAGTTTATCAACACATATGTCCAACTCATGAATAATGTGGAAGTCTACATTAAGGATGCTACTCAAAGGAATGATTGTCTGAATGAGTTGAATGAGAGTCATGGAAAATTAAAGGAAATGTGTGATATTTTGGGTAATGGTTCAGTCGAAAGAACGAATAATGATGATGCAGACTGCGGAATTTCAGATACTAAAATAAATGATGTAATTGGTTGCACTGAACACAAAGGCTCAGAGTCGGACAAACTTGAAACTGCTTTCATGACAGTATATCCGGTTGTGCATAAGGTAAACACAGATGCCATACCAACAAATGAACAAGTGTCATGCATTGAGGTAATCTTAACTGACCCTATCTTTGATAATGATATCAATGAATGTGTCTTGGTTGAGTCTGAATCTAAAATCCTTAAAACAAATGACATGGTAACAAAAGGGGTTTATGATGAACTTTCAAACAAATACTCAATTCTTGAAAACATTGTATTTCCTCGAAATTGCAATACAACAAAAGGAAGAAAGTTTTCGTGCTACAAAATCTTGCATTAATCCGAAATTTCCAGAATTTCGAGAATTCTTTGAAATTAATCAATTGAAAACCCAGATTCAAGACAAAGACTCAATCATAAGCAATCTAAAATGTCAACTCTCATATCTGCATAATAAATGCGATCTTAGGATGAGCAATCCTAACCATGAGATGAGTAGTGAGCTTAAATCTAGGAATGATGAATTGGCTTTATGTGTATCCAACTCATTAAGAGAAAATGAGTCCTTGAGAAAGAACTTATTAGAAACAAATTCCATTTTGGCTGACATTGATGCCCTCAAAGCCCAAATTCAGGATAAGAACTTCAATATTGTTGCCTTAAAAAACGAGCTTAGAAAATCTATTGGAAATAAGGTGAACACTAAGTTTGCAAAACCATCGACCTTGGAAAAGTCAACTGCTTCAGTAACAACTCAAAACATAACGTAGTTAGGCAATGCTTTTAGAACTGAAAGATTTAAACCATTGAAATCTAGGCTTGCCTCCCAAGTTGATGTGAATATTGTTTTGTCAAAACCACCACTTCACTACCTCGTTCCGATATGATGAATAACAAACCTCTGGTTAATGTTCAAAGTTCTAAGATCAGGAATACTAGGAGTTCATCTACTTCTCGTAAAAAGCATCAAATGGCAGATCAATCCCCTAAGAAACCCAATATTTACAAAAAGACCAATTTTCATAAGCGGTATGTGCCTACACCCAAATCTACTAGCAGCTGTTTCTAATGGATTCCTACTGGCAGATTATTTAAGTTTACAGGATCCAAACGGTCTTACATACCTAGATCTTGCCTTAAGTGGATGCCCACAGGAAAACATTTCAACAATATTGAACATAACGGGATCCCTACTAATGATACACACAGATCAAACTGTACAACATCCAACAGTGAGATTACTCATGTCACTAACTCTTCCATTTACAATTCTACATGTACTTCTAGTGCAATGTGCTCTCACGTTTTCGGTACAATGCTCAGCTCAATCAGGAACCTCATGACTTGGTTTCCATCAGAGATTAAAAGTGCTTACTCAGGAGCTATAGCATGCCAGAATTGACGTACCATGTACTTTGACTCCTATTCAACTTAAATTAGGACTCGCTCTTATTAATCTGTATATTAAAAAAAAAAAAAAAAAAAAAAAAAAAGAGAGAAAACTCATGATATTTTTATTTAAAAAAAAAACTTATGTCACCTATTTCTTTTTTCACTTATTACATTTATTTTACACCTACTTTTACTCTTTTTTCACTCATTCTTACACTTATTTCTGTCATCGATAACATCTACGACCCTAGAAATGTCATTCAACAATGTCACGGGATTTTAGATGAAGTTCGAACGAGCAAATAATCTTTTACTTTAATTTATTTACCTTTTTAACTCATACTCTTGCTGTAGCAATCTCATAATAATATGTCAATCAATGATTACCCTCTTCCTCGTATCATTGATTGAGGGGGAGGATTACCTGTAGCTGAATCAGTACATCTGCATGCTTTAATTTGAGTTTCTCGTATCTTTTATGCGTGGTGGTATGACATGCGAGTTGCTTTATAGTTGTATGCGAGTTGTTATGTTATATTAAGCGTGTTGCCATGTGTTGTCTGTAGTTGCGTTGTCAAGTAGAGGGACTTAAAGTGTCATTCCCTATATCTGTGTACCTTATAAGCGAGTTGCGTTGACAAGCAGAGGGACTAATAGTGTCAACTCAGTACTAGTACTTTCCTATGTATGCGTGTTGTGTGTCATGGTCAAATCACTTTCACTTCTTGATCAAAACACGCATAAACTATTCTCTCTCAACTCTCATATAAGCGAGTTACATATTCAAGACTGCGTGGTAGGTTGTTTATGTTATCTGATCATGTCTATCTTAACACATTGAAAAGATTTGTACTTAAAACATCTCGTTCTTAACCCCTTTGCAGATCTTGTCCCCTCGATTCTCATCTAAATCAATTGTTTGGACGCTAGGTTTGTATGTTCTTGATTAATTGTAGCTTAGATACATTCAGTTAATGATATGAAATACTTAGTTAATGTCTGATAGATCCTTTGATTATGCGTATTGAGTGTGTCGTATGGGTAGGGTTGAGATATCGCTATTTGGTTTGAATAGGGTGATTGGCATTCCTATTTTACATGAATATGACTGTGCTTCAATATGTGTTCGAGGTGTCGAGAGTCTAAATGGGTTACTCATGATATGTTATTGTTAGCGAGTTGGATAGGTTTCTTGGATGCGAGTTGACCTGATGGATTGTTAAAGAAGTTATTACATGCGAGTTGGTATTGATTTTGTTTGTAAACGAGTTGCTATATGCGAGTTGCACTGACATATATATGCGTGTTGCCTGTTGCCTATGCAAGATGTCTAGATTCATTGTATCACATGCGAGTTGCCATATGCGACTTGCTTCATACTTTGTAATGTATGCGTGTTGACTATGCGTGTTATCGCTCATCATATGCGAGTTGCCATATGCGAATTGCTTTATGTCTATAATGCGTGTTAGCATATATGTTGACCATCCATTGTTTGACCAAAGCGAGTTGATGCATGTGAGTTGCCATATGCGACTTGCTTCTCATAATGCAATGTATGCGTGTTGTCTATGACATTGAATGTATGCGAGTTTCTCTGTAATCTATGCGAGTTGCCTTTAGATGCGAGTTGCCTTATGTAGTGTGCATTTTTCTCCTAAATGGTATCCTACACTCATAAGTTTCTGCATTCTAATCACATTTATCTATATGCTGCATCCTATGTCTCCATATTTGAAACACAAAATGTTGGGTTATAATGTGGTTATAGTACGTATCTGTGACTTAACCTAACAATCTTTTCTTGGATATGGTTTGCGTTGTATGTGTATCCTTCAGAAACTCAATGGCTGACATTGCATCCTCCGATATTCCCACTGCTTTTGCACCATCTGTCACTCTGACTGATGAAGAATTACTACCTCGTGCGGAATGGGTGTCAATTGCTAAGAGCAACTACTTCTTAGATGTTGATAGAGGGCAACATAATCCTACTTACCGTCTGGCTGTCGATATCTTAAAGGACACCAACTTATTTAATGCACTAACCAAGCGTTGCACTATCCCATCCATCTATCTGCAGCAATTCTGGAAAACAGTTACTTGGGATAAGATTTCTGCATCATACTCGTGTAAGCTCGATGACAAATGGTATGACATCTCGGTTGAAACACTCAGGAATGCTCTTCAGATCACACCAAGAAACCCTTCCAACAAATTCACCTCTCCACCCTCCATTCATGATATCTTAAACTTTGTTGATGAATTGGGATACCCGGAAAGAATAACCAAGATTTCATCACTCATCAATGCGAATTACATCAACCCTGGAGATCAATCGTCACAATCCACAATCTATGCCTAACCGGTAAAACATCGGGGACCTACAGAGTTGAGCTCCCATTATGCAAATTCTGTGGGGAATTGTTAAAGGGAAAAATGTTGACTTCGCTGAACTAATCTGGGAAGAATTCACCTTGTCTTTAGACACGCTTTATCTCTGACGAATTAACTTTAAAAATAATGTTAAAGGAAGAAAGAGTCTTGGTAAAGAGTGATTCCCGCATCGATTCTCAAAACTCATTATCCATCATCCGCTACAAACTCACCATATCAATTCACGTGGCGAGTCTGCCGGCATGAAGCCAGTGATGAATTCATTCTTGGCAATCTTAAATATAGTGCCAGAGGTCATGACACGGAGATTTTTGGTATGCCAGTTCCTGAAGCTTTGCTTAGTGAGAGAATCAAGAATGATGATTACTTCAAGAATTATGTAAAGAAAGTCTCCGCCTCAACCGCTAACATCCCTAAGTCCACTTCTACTCAATCTAAATCTAAATCATCAGGAACCACATACTCAAGCCTTCCCAAGAAAAACAAGAGACCTGATAGCTCTGCATCTAAAGTCTCTTCTTCACAAAAGCAAAAGAGGAGAAAAAGAGACACTGGCAAGGGTAATAATGAGGGATCTATGGTTCCAGGAAGAGAGACAGAGTTGATTGATGAAGACGATGCTGCACTCCAACAAGGAATTCAGCAAAGCCTTGACAGTCTGAACGAGTCGCAAAGACCACCAGCGGGAGGAGTCACAATAAGGGAACCTGAGTCAACAACTCGACAAATCAATCCTGTTACTCAAGACAAAGGTAAAGGAATTGTTGGAAGAGAAACAGAACAAGCTGCACACATGCTACTGAATATCTCTTCTCCACCTCCCAAAACGACGACCCGGTTTATCCTCAAGAAAAGAGATATTGTGTCATCCTCTACACAAGAGCAATCTAGGATGGATACTGATGTGATAGAAAGATCTGTTGAATCCCCTGTGTCCAGTGATGTCCGAAGATGATCGGAGACTCCGTTTACTGAGATTCCAGCTTGAATCGATAGTAATAAAGTTGAGCCGTCTAAAGACCCACAAGAGAACCTTGAGCCGTGATCAAGTACCCATGCATCTTGAAGAAACAAACATGTCTACAGGATCTCTCTCTCTCTTAAGAATCGATCCGACTTCACATACGGTGACCAATTCTTAAAAGACTGGTACCTCGACATCGAATCGCACAAGCAAACAAATGAAAAAGAAGAAGTTCAGTCCATGTTCTTGGTCACAATTCAACAAGACTCCTCAACCGCTCCTCGATGATGGCTCCAAAGGTCTCCACATACGACACATCTCCATCAATCACACCGACTCTCGAACCGGCAATGACTACTGCACTTCCACCACCCGAACTCGCTGATAAGCAAATTCATGTTGTCACTGTCAGTGATACTGTCACTCCACCTGCTTCACCACCTCGTGCATCACCTCCTCTTGTCAAAACAACAGAGGAATTGCTTGAAGAGGCCATGTTACGCATTGCAACTATTGAGAAACATCTTCCTATAGCTGTCAACAATCTTGATAATCGTGTCAAGAAACTGGAGAATCTTAATCTCAATGAAGTCGTAACAAAAGCAATAGAAGATGATATTAAAGATGCAGTTGAATGGGCAATGAGGGCTCCACTTCTCCAGAGATTCAAAGATTTGCCAATCTCCGACATGAGATCAGCTCTCTCTGAAAGAATGTATGAGGCAGGAGAACACTTGCACAGTACACATAAGAAATTATACGAAGCTCGCGAAGAATCCATGAGGCATGATAATCATGAGCAGTTTGTGATCGACATTCGTGAAAGGGAGGCTAAGAAGAAAACAAGATCAGCTCCAAAGGATTCAAAAGATATATCTGGGGGTCCAAAATCACCACCACCACCTCCTACGGGTGGAACTGGCACTTCAGGAGTTGGAGGATCCTCTAGAACAACCACATCTCACAAAACAAGGACACCTTCACCACCACCAACAACTCGTAAAACAAACCGGCTCTTCAGGTGGACAAAAATCTCATAATATGTCTACTGAATGGACCACTGTCGAAACCCAGTTTACACCAACCATCCCTACTATTCCAGAAGAGCAAATGATGAATGAAGAATCTTTTGTTGCTCAAGAATCTGACTCTGAAGATGATGACGCTTCTACCAAGCACATCCCCAATATTACAGAAGATGAAGATTGGTTGGATGCCTATATTGAGGGAAGACGAATCAAAATGGCTAGAACTACACCTTCAAAGGATGTTACTCAAAGTTGGCTTACTCAAGATAAACCACAAACTCCTGAGCCCTCATGGTTTATTCCCGAGTCTGAGTCAACAAATCCAGCAAACAATTGGGCTTCAACTATCATTTCCAACTATGAAGCTCCAGCAGAAGACTCTCTTCTTCACTTTACAGGGGATATGGGGAGCTTTATAAAGTGGTTTTGTGATAAGAAGGAAATTACAACTATCACCCCTAAAGATCTTGAAGGTCCAGCTTATGAAATAGTTAAAGTCTTCCACTCGGATGCTAATCAGCTTCAATATCAAATGGAGGAATGCTATAGAATGTTGAATGATCAAGTTGGTGAACAGATCAATAGGTTTGAGGTAAACAACCCTCTTCCTCTCGGCGGTGAACCTGGATTTATGACCATTCAGTCAGAATTCTTCTTTAACCATGATCTGGACTATCTATGTGGACACACCTCTGAAAAAAGACCTGTCTATCAATTTCAAAGATGAAGGCAGCTACCTACAATGATCAAGGTCTCGAACAGATGGTTCCAGATCAATTCTGGGCAGACAAAGAGCAACAATATGACATTGCCGCTTCATATGGGATCTCACATTGGTGGTTCAAGAAGAAAGAATTCTACATCGAAAGACATAGTGCCAAGAAGAGACGCAGAGCAATGCGATCCGGACTGCGTATTCTTAGTGTTATTGGTATAGAGATCTTCCCTATCTACGGTATGATTACCGAAGAAGATTGTTCTTGAAGAGTCGACTTGAAAGAGCACATCATAGAAGAAACGATTTCAAACATCTAATGCCAAATGACTTTGAAGATCTCTATCTTCTGAACCTCCAAGGACACCTTGACCATCTTCCTGCTTGTGAGAAAGGCTCTCTGTTGCTGTCAATGGATCGAGAGCTTGGTCATTCGACAAAGAGTTGGAGATTTTCAATTGGGAATAGAAAGCTACCAGACTCGAGTCAATCTTACAAGACCAAATTGGGAAGCCGGTGGACATGAATTTCATCACGAATATAAAGTGATTGACACCCCAGGCGATCATCTTTACTTGACAAATACGGATCAAGGATGTTAATGAGATTATGTGAGTTATACAAATTCAGTAATGGAACACTCAAAATGGTCGAAGAAGAATTAAACTCCAGAGTGAAGGACATCAAAATTAAAATGAAGTCGTGGAACAAAACAAAATTTTGGTCTGATGAGGATGTGAAGAGGTGTGAAGAGTTCATTGCTGCAATCAAACGAAGATTGAAGACCAGAATGATCTATCGCAACCTTGAAAGCTTTGTGGGTGGAAGACTTCGTGCAGGTCATTACAAGCTACTTCAAAGGACTGAATGAAGATATTTTCTGGATGTTGTTTCTGTCTTGTATTATTTATGTGTAAAATGTGGTGTACAAACTATGAATAACTATGAAGTATGTAATAGTGTTAGGTTATGTTCTGTGGATTCCCTTTGTATCTAAAGGGGAACCTCAATGTTGTGCACTTCTGATCATATAAAATTGGTCACATTTTTCTCCAACAAATGTTTTGTCTCATACATATTTAAATCACTTGAGATCCAAAATCTCAAAGGATTTGAAATTTTTGATCGGGGGAGAAAATGTGATATAAATATAAAAGATGTTAAAAGATGACCATTTTAAGTGCATACTGCTCTCTAATATGTGCTAAACAATTTTCGTATCTCGAGGCATATATTAAGGGGGAGCATTTCAAAACAAATTCAAACCTTCAGGGTACAAAGTGTTCCATGCTTTTATATAAGGTACCTTGATTGTATGTTAAATGGTTTATTGATTGTATGTTAAAGGGTTTCTAAATACAAAGTGATCATGGTTGTACTTCAAAGAATTTCACTCTTGTATGTGCAAAAACTCCTTCAAACTTCGAGGCACATATTGAGAGGGTGCAAAATTTTGAAAACCTCATCCTTCCTCAAAATGATGTATTTAATCAAATGGATTGGGAAGTGATGATGATATCTTTTAGAAATTGGAAATCAAAGAAGTTAATTCTTTCTCTTGCCTCCGTGTGCTAAACGATTTCAAATACTTGACGCACATGTTGAGGGGGAGCTCTTTTTCTAAAAATATCAAAACAATTCAGGTACAAAATGCTTTGATAATATATCACAAGTATCTGAATTGATTTTTCAAATGGTTTTCAATTGGTTCCAATGGCAGATGAACAATACCAAAAAGACCGACCAACTTTACAACATGAAATTAAAGCTAATTAGTGACTAAATGAACAAGTATTTAGTGTTTGATAAATGTGTGGTGTATCAATTTGATGGGTTTGTGCATTTAGGGTTTAGTTGCATAATTTGGTTAAGATAGATGATGGGTTTTGTGTTTGGTTAGTGTTTGGAGCTTGAATGATTGGATTGGGATGTTGTGGAAGTGATTTGGATGTGTTTGGATTGGTTTGGGATGACGTACGAACCACAATGGTCACGTACGTGACCCATGGGTTGGTGTACGTGACCCACTTGGGTCATGGGTCCGATTCGGTTCGATTTGGTAGCTTGTTGATTGGTATTATTGATGTTTGGATGAGACGCGTGGAGCCGAAAAGCTTCTAGAGCTTGTTTGGTTCACGTGGTCTTAACCGCGACCGTGTCATGACCATTAAGGTCATAACATTGGTTTTGAGTACATTTGGTTGATTGATTGGTTGGCGAGATTGTTTGAGTTGTTTTTGGATTGAATTGCGCTATTATGACTTTTGAATTGGACTTGATATATATAATTGTCAACTTTGAGCTACGTCGGTGTTAATTTGACTTTTTAGTCAATAGTTGACTCTGACAAAGCCGTAACATGGACTTTAGTATAATTTGGACTATTGATTGATTAAAAGCCGAGGAGTTATGACTCGTGCTTGTGGACTCGAAACGAATAACGATATGAGATTAATATTGGAATTTGACGAAATATATATGTTGGAATCACTCCTAAACTATAATTCAAGTGTTAGTTATTCTTATGTAATAGGTAGCTTATTATGGCCTTTATGTTTGTTTAAGGTCTAGCTTATGTAGAAGGCCCATAAGCTTAGGCCCATGTCCAATAAGGAAAAGGGAAGGAGTAGGAGTGTTGCCCTAGATCCTTGCCTATAAATACTATGTAATAACCCTCACTTGAGGGTTGGTTGTTCAATATTTCTCTTTCACTCTCACCTACGCGTAACCGGCTAAGAATATCGTGTGTGTGTGTGTTTAATATTGTTCAATCGCCTCTCTATATCTTTCTATTAAGTTTGTGTTGTAAATCTAGTGACCTAACAGTGGTATCAATCGCCTACTAGTTGGGTGAATCGTGTTTGTTTTTGAAGTGGGTTTCGGTCCTACGCTTAAAACACACCTTTGATACTTTGGTTCGCTTAAAAACGTCTTTTTTACACTTTTCAATCCAAGATTCTTGTACTTTCAATGTTTTAAGGTGTTAAAATACGTGTTTTTGGCAAAAAGTTTCAAACTTTATGCGTGGATCGTTGTTTTTAAACTAGTTGTTATACGAGGGTTTCAACCTACGCATAACTGTTTTAAGAGCTTTGGATCATCAAGTTTCACACTTTTGTGTCTTTTGGTGTTATTGAAGCTATTTCATCACACAAAAACGGGTTTAGAAACATATTTGGGCATTATCACTTTTACGAGTAATCCTACGCGTAGCAAAACCCTAAAACTACGCGTAAGGTTATCCTTGGTTTGATCTTCGTTTTTGTGGTTTACTCCGTGTTTTCTTGCTTGGATAAGCCGGAAAATACGTCGACTTTGGATATCTTTTGCACTGTGATAGTGTAAAAGATCATTTGGGCAAAACCCTAAAATTACGCATAAGCATAAATCTTACGCGTAGAAATCCTACGCATAAGATTCATCTTATGCCTAAGCCAAGTCTTACGCATAAGGTAATCCTACGCATAAGTTTCTACGCCTAACTTTGTGTCTACGCATAACTTTAGAGTCTTTTCCATTCTTACGCGTAAGCTAAAACTACGCGTAACTCTACTTGTTACGCGTAACTTTGGTGTGTTTACGCATAAGTGCTACTTGGCTATTGTGATTTCTATGCCTAAGGATACTTCATCAACAAAGGTTCATTCGACTACAAAGATCCATTTTTACCAACACAAGTTTATCAACATGTCACAACCACCATACTCTAACTATTTCCCTTACACTTATTCTCAACGTCAACAACAATTAAGTCCCCAACATCAACAATGGAATCAACAACAAGCAATTTATCAACAACAATTTAATCAACAACATACCCCACAACTTGCTGCAATTCCCCAACCTCAAATGGTTCAACCACCACCAAGTCTTCAAGTTCAACCCTACACAAATGATTTCAATCAACATCCATCAAGGAACACTATGAAGGAACCCACTTGGTTTGCAAAGATGTGTGAAGCTTTAAGCAGCCAACAATCAATTCATGAGGCCGGATCACTTGATAGACCTCCAATGCTCACTCCAGGAAACTACGATCAATGGGTGATAAGGTTCTTTAGATTTTGTGATTTGAAGAAGCCACATGGAAAGTTCTTAAAGAAGGTTATCTTGGAAGGTCCATTTGAGATGCCTACTGTTATCGTACCCGCCGATCCAAATGCTAATCCACCAAGAGATGAACAATCCAACATTGCTCTGCATTGACTTGAATGCAAAGGAACTTCTACACTATGAAGCTGATGAACTTGCAATGCAATATATCCTCTTAGGATTACCTAACCCAATTCTTGGAAGTGTTGATGCTCAAAAGACTACAAAGGAAATGTGGGATCATATTCATCTTCTTATGGAAGGATCTGTACTCAATCGGGAGGATTTGGAATCCAAAATTTACTTGGCTTATGAACACTTCATGATTGAACACGGAGAGACACTAGAGTCTTATCATCATCGTTTTTCATACATCATCAATGATTTGGATAAACACAACATCATCATGCCAAGAATTGCGGTGAATACTAAGTTCTTGAGTAGTCTTGGTCCTGAATGGGAGAAGTATGTCATTTTTCTCCGCTGCGAAGAACATGCATCATTCTACCTATGGATTGTTGTACGATTACTTGAAGCCTCATGAAAAGGAAGTTGATAGGGAAAGGATTCTCCGTGCTCAAATTGCTTCAACTGCACACCCGGAAAATCAACAACTTGCCTTATATGCTCAACAAAGTTATCCTCCTCAACAAGCAACTCAACCAAGTGCTCAATCACACAAATGATCCTTCACAGCAACAATCTCAACAAAATCAATTGGTTCCATACAACAACAACAATGCTCAACCAATTGTCGATGAAGCTAATGAGGAATCGATCCGTTGAAGCATTGCAACAGGGGTTTGTTATGATTGCTAATGCTTTTAGCCGTTATACCAACAAATCCAACAATCGAATTCGTTCCTCATCTAACACAAGGAATCAAGCTGTTGTGAACAATGGACGAGTTGAAGTTCGAAATCGTGGTTATGGTCGTCAAATGGGAGGTGGTCAAGGGTTTAATGCTATGGGTAGGAATAACAATAGAGCTCAAGTGGTGGAACAGGGAAATGCTCAGAATGGGTTGAATGGTCTTCGATGCTACAAGTGCAATGAGAAGGGACACCTGGCTAATGCATGCCCAAAGCCAGGACTAGGGGCGTGCTTATCACAAAGAGGCTCTTCTTTTGGCTCTTAAGGATGAAGGCGGTGGAACTCTCACGGACAAACAACAGAGCTTTATGGCAAATGCTTGGACTCGGATGATGATATGGAGGACTTGCGGGCCAATGCAGCTGTTATGTTGATGGCTAATATGCATGAGTTACACATGAGTGACACAGGCCCAGTGTATGACATCGATGGCTTGTCTCAGTACCGAACAAACCATATTTATCTCTGATCTAATATCTCCGCCAACATCCGAATCCGGCAAGGCTCAGAATGTTCAAAATGAGTCGTCCACATCTCATTCCGACGATTTTCAACTAGAACCCGTAGTTATATTTGACGATCAAGATGACCAAATGGTTTCCCTTGATAATCAAATTGACTCCGTGGTTATACTTGAGGATCTCGGTAATGATCATGTTGTGACTCACGTTGAACACGCCGAACTTTTGCCTCATCCAGATTTTGCTCGTTTAATACAAGACCAACAAACCATAGTGGAAGAATGTCGTGCAATTAATCAGGACTTGAAAAGCAAAAATGCACTGTTAACCAAGGATTTTGAATGTTTACAAAAGCAACTCAACTTTTTCAAAACTCAAGAAAAGCGTGAAAAAGGTTTTGAAGCGACCTTTGCCAAATCTCATCAAAATGAAAAATATTTAGAGAGACAGATGCGGATCTAGCCGCGAAGAATGCTTTGTTATCGAGATAGAACAAGCTGAAACATGAACATCAAAAGCAAATTAACGCTCTCACCTTGGAAAATCAAAAGCTAAGGCTGAGTTGTTAACTTGTCAAAAACAGTTCTCTGCATACAAAAAGCATTCCACGAAACGAATAGATGATCATCTTGAAGAAATCATCGGCTTGCAAAACAAACTTAAAGAGTTTAAAACTTTTTTACAAACATGGCGAGTCGGTCCAGACCTATTGAAAAGTTTACTTTAAAACCCAATCCAAATGGATATGGACCGAATCTTGCGGATTACAAACCAAAGCATTCAAACCAAATCCTGAAGTTTCCAGTGCATAATATAAAATTGATAATTACATTATGAGTGTTGTTGAATATCATCGTCAAGAGGAATTAGATGCAGAAGGCGAGAGTCGATCAAAATTAAAAACTGTTGTTTACAACAAACCTTTTAATTATTCAAAAGCGGTCACTTTTGTCACACCAACGGATTCTTCTAACACACCAAGGGTAATCATCAAAACACCCGAGTCTTCTAATGTTAATCCCAAACCAGATTATGCACAAACTTATGGTCCTTTACCTTCCATCGGTGAAGTAAACTCAAAACCTGAAAATCGCAAAATTCTTCGATATTTTGACCTTTTCATGGCTGACCTCAAAACTTTACAACATGAGATAGAATATCATTCGAAAATCAAAGTTCAACATTTTCAATCGCCTCTGGCGCGAGAACAAAGAGACATTTTTGAGAAAAATCTTTTACCAAATGTTAAAAATTTGAAAAGTTGTGCATTGTCTTGGGAAAAGGACTTTCATAAGGAACTTGGATTGATGAAGGTCGTTTTAGAAAGCGAAACATCTATTTCTAATACTAAGCGTAAAAGAAAACTGTTGAGAAAAGACGTTGATCGACTCTTGGAAGATGTCATCCGTGCTGATGTCCATAATGTTGTGCTATTGAATTCTTTGTCATATGCATTTGATTATATCTCTGCTGATACTATTGATTCTGCGGTAAGTATTGAGAGCACTGATAATGTGCTTGGTCGAGTCCTTAAAAGTTGAAAACAAGCGATTGTCAAACGAACTTTCAAATGCAATACGTCGTCTTAATTGGTGTCAAAAAGATATTCACGATCAACAACTTGCTTTTCAACACAAAATCGCCGATTCGTGCAAAATCTTACGATCCTAAAATTGAGCAATTAGATGATCAAAGCGTGTCTTTTAAGTGTCAAATCTCAAAATATGAACAAGAACTTGTAAAAGTTAAAAGGAATATGGTGTCATATTTGATTTACTCAAAAAGACTCGTGATGAAGCATCAAATGAACTTGATCATTATCTTGCACACACTAAAGAAGTTATGCATTTTCTTTGGAAATATTCGTCTGAAAATCAAGATCTGATTCACACTATCTTCAAGTTAAGAGAAATGTTAGGAAAGTATGAACAACTTCGCCTACCATCATTAAGAGAATAGCCCGGTAACACTTAGTAATCATGAACCTAGAATCCCTACTGCCAAATCACAAGTTGCTAACGTGCCTCCTTCTACTGAAACAGGAATAGTTGCGTCTTTTCCAAACGTCCGCACTTCATAGCCTAGGAGCACTCAATCGAAGAATAGGAAGTTGCGACCTAAGAAAAGATCAATAAGGAATGCTAAAGTAGAAGAACACCCTAGGACAATGAATAAGACTCACGTTGCTTCCACTATAGAAATTGCGTCTGGCAAATGTAATAGAAATAGTGATGTAACGAATGCTAAACCGTTAAGTACTTTTGATATTGATCCGATGCACCTTGTGTTATTTGTCGTAAAAGTATGAATTATTGTCATGATAAATGTGTTGCTAAAGCTATCATCTCTCGTTTAAGGAATCCTAAGAACGGGAATACCTCTAGGCCCACTAATCTTTCTAAGTGCATGCTTGGTAGACCGCCTCTTTAGATTCTAAAAAGCGCATTCTGTCCCTGTAGCTCCAGATTCACCTCCTAGGAATGTAGTACCACCTAGTGCATTCACTAAGACTAAAGCAAATACTAGTTGGAGATGGCAAAATGGATATATAACACACTAGGATTTAAATGGATACCTAAAGCTATTGATGTGTGTATATCTACTATAATTGCTCCGGAACCCTCTAACATTTCGGGTTCCACATCTACTTCTATTCCATCTCTGTCGCTGTGTAATGCACGTGATACAGATCATTCTCTGGATTGTTGATAGCGGATGTTCCCGACACATGACGGGCAACCTTAAACTGTTATCAAACTTTATTGCAAAGTTCATTGGCACTTTGTCGATTTAGGAATGATCACTTCAGCGGCTATCATGGGCTACTGGAGACTATATCAATGGGAACATCGAAATTAGCGGGGTTTATTATGTGGAAGGCCTCGGTCACAATCTGTTTTCAAGGTCGGATTTGTGATGGAGATTTGGAGGTTGCTTTCGGGGAGAAAACTTGTTTCATTAAGTGATCTACAAGGAAACGACCTTATGTCCGGCTCGCGTAATTCCAGTCTTTACACTATCTCTATGCAAGACATGGTTGCTTCTTCTCCCATCTGCTTACTTTCAAAGGCAACATCAACAAAATCCGGGCTATGGCACCGTCGTCTCTCACATCTAAACTTTCAAACCATCACCAACCTTGCTCGACACAAACTAGTTGAAGGACTCCCGATTTCGGTATTCTAAATATCACCTTTGCTCAGCTTGTGAACAAGGCAAAAGCACTTGTGCTCATTTTCCTTCAAAGGTGGAACACGCTCTCGATGTGCTTCATCTTCTTCACATGGATTTGTGTGGCCCGATGCGCGTGCAAGCGATCAATGGCAAACGCTACATCTTAGTAATTGTTGATGACTATTCACGCTGGACTTGGGTCTACTTTCTTGTAAGCAAAGATCAAGCTCCACAGATGATCATCACCTTTCTCACGAAAATACAAGTTCAGCTACTGAAACACCGTTCGACAAATCGAGAACAGACAGAGCAATGAATTTGTTAACCAAACTCTTCGTGAATTTTATGAGAAAGTGGGAATTCAGACATCGACATCTATTGCACGCACACGAACAAAGCGGAGTTGTTGAAAGACAAACCGAACGCGTTAGTGGAAGCTGCAAGAACAATGTTAATCAATGCTAAACTTCAGATTACTTATGGGCGTAAGTCTCTCTGCATGCTATACTCAAAACAGTTCTATGATTACAAAACGCCACAACAAAACACCTTTTGAGCTTGTCCACAACCGAATCTCAAACACTTT
This sequence comes from Chrysanthemum makinoi, assembly GCA_910596185.1. Taxonomy (NCBI): domain Eukaryota; kingdom Viridiplantae; phylum Streptophyta; class Magnoliopsida; order Asterales; family Asteraceae; genus Chrysanthemum; species Chrysanthemum makinoi. The sequence continues at coordinate 230,063,456 of OU343220.1, forward strand.
CATGTATTTGGATCTCTTTGCTATCCGAATAATGATCGTGATGACTTTGGAAAGCTCAAAGCCAAAGTTGACATTGGAGTCTTTATAGGATATTGTGATAATTCTAAAGGTTTCCGAATCTGGAATCGTCGAACAAAGGAGGTTATGGAAGCGATTCATGCTCATTTTGATGAACTTACGGAAATGGCTTCGAGTATAACGACTTGGAACCCGGTCACAACCGCTTAAACTTCCCCAAACCCCATCATCGGTGAACAAAGCCCCCACTTACTCGTCAACAAATGGAAAGGTTATTTGCTCCGCTGTTCGGTGGCGATATTGATGAGCGTGCTCGGTGTATCCATTTGTTTCATTTGCTCAACGATAATACTCTTATACCGATACACCGCTACAACAACTACTGTTGAAGAAGCACCACCAGTTGACTCCAACACAACGATTGAACAAACCGCTTCCAACAATGATGAACCGGTGATGATGTTCTCGAATGAAGTACCCCCACCTGCAGATTTTGATCCAAATGCTTTCTTCAACCCGTTTGCTAATGAGACGCTTTGCACTGATGTCGCGGAATCTTCAACAAACCATTTGAATCCTCAGAATCGCACAATGTATACCAACATCAACCCTCCACACATAGATGGACAAAAGACCATCCTCAGGAAAATATTATTGGCAACCCGAATCAACCAGTCGTTACAAGACAACGTCTTCACTCGGATGGTGAACATTGCATTTATGCACTCACCGCCGCCAATCGAACCTAAAACATCAAAGACGCAATGACAAAAGACAACTGGATTGAATCCATGCAAGAAGAACTCAACCAATTCAAACGCCTTGAAGTATGGGAACTGGTTGAAAGACCAACAGGGTCTACGTCATTGGTCTCAAATGGATTTGGAAAAACAAATTGGATCTTTGAAGGAATGTTATCCGAAATAAGTCACGTCTGGTGGCTAAGGGTTATCGTCAGGAAGAGGGAATAGACTTTGAAGAATCTTTTGCTCCGGTTGCTCGTCTTGAGGTCGTCGATATTTCTAGCGTTCGCGGCTCATATGAATATGACGGTCTATCGGATGGATGTCAAAACTGCGTTTCTCAATGGACAACTTAAAGAAACGGTTTATGTCACCAACCGGATGGATTCGTTGATCCCGAGTTTCGAATCACGTCTACAAACTGAACAAAGCTCTGTATGGTCTCAAACAAGCTCCTCAAGCATGGTACGATAAGCTATCATCTTTCCTCATTGCTAATAATTTCACCAAAGGTTCGGTTGACCCAACTCTTTTTATACAATATCACGGGGCACATATCTTAATTGTTCAAATTTACGTGGATGACATCATTTTTGGGTCTACACATAAAAAGTTTTCAATCGCTTTTGCAAAACTAATGAAGAAAAATTTTGAAATGTCCATGATGGGTGAACTCACGTTCTTTCTAGGACCACAAGTTCATCAATCACCCCGTGGTATTTTCTTGAGTCAGCCCAAATATGCCCTTGAATTGTTAAACAAATTTGGAATGAATACCTATGACACTTATGCCACACCAATGGCTCATACCAAGAAGCTAGACGCTGATTTACATGGGAAATTGGTGGACCCTACCAAATACCGTAGTATTATTGGGTCTCTCATGTATCTAACAGCTAGCAGGACTGATATTGTCTTTGCCGTTTATCTATGCTCCGTTATCGATCGCGACCAACCAAACCCACCTCTCGAGGCTAAAAGAATCCTCCTATTCATAAAGGGAACCATTAACTTGGGGATCTGGTATCCGAAGGATTGGTTTTGAACTAATCGCTTTTTCAGACGCTGACCACGCAGGATGCTTAGACTCACGGAAAAGTACTTGAGGAGCTTTACAATTTCTTGGTGATAAACTGGTGTCATGGCAATCGAAGAAGCAGGATTGTACATCGTTGTCCTCAACGAAGCGAGAATATGTAGCCATTTTGGCATGTTGTGCTCAAGTCATTTGGATGAGAACACAACTCAAAGACTATGGTTACGTATTTGACAGAATCCCGATGTACTGCGACAATCGGAGTGCCATTGCGATCTCGTGCAACTTAGTTCAGCACTCGAAATCAAAGCACATCGATCTTCGATATCATTTCATCAAGGATCACGTGGAGCAGGTATTGTTGAATTATATTTTGTGGTAGTGCGAATACCAATTGGCGATCTTCTCACCAAAGCCTTAGCTCCGCTAGGTTTAATGAGTTGGTCCACCGGATTGGTATGAGGTGTTTGACTCAAGAGGAATTGGATGACCTCCTAAAACAGTCTTAAAACACATCAAACACCAAAATCTCTTTTGTAAATATTTTTTCAAAAACAAAATACAAAAACATAAAATCTTATTAAACAACAAAAATATTCTTCTAATCTAATTTTCTTTCTACATGGCAAGTACATTTCTTCCGTCAACACTCTAATCTTTCAAAATTCAGTATTTTTCCGATCAAGTGTTGAGGGGGAGAAAATAATCACTTAACTGTTTCAAAACATCTGTGTACTTGCATGTTATCCTATCCCGGTTGTTTCTTTTATCAATGGTGGTAAATTTTCTGGTTCAAATGACACTCCTCGGACTAAAATTTATAACCTTTCATTATTTCTTAAGTCAAGGGGGAGTGTCGTCAAGTTTCTTTCTTAAAATCTTTGTTTGGTAACCAAAATGGAAGTTAAATGGATTTGTATGAAAAAGGAAAAGGTAGAGGGACCAAAAGCTGCCAAAAGATTAAAGTCATTTTTAATAAAAGTCTTCCACCTAACTTCAACTTCACATTTATTACTCATAAACCTAATCAATCCTATGCACGAAATTCGCTTCTTCAAATCATGTGTTTGATCATCAATTTGTAAGTTGTTTTATAATCTTAACGTGTTTTCAAACATAGGTTTTGATTTTTACACGAATCCAACGGTCAAATTTTTGTCTATGATTGTCTTTGTGTTCTACACAAAGCGTATGAACACATAATCAAGAATGGGTGTTTGTGGTTAAAAGGATTGTGTCAAAACATGTCTTTAACATCAATGATACTAATTTTATCCTCTAAATCCACCCGAAACAAATTGAAGGTTTTTCAAAATTAGGGTTCTTAAGTCGAATTGGGTGTTTTCAAATGTGAAGGTTTTGGTCTAAAAGATTGTTTTGTGATGGTAATATGATGTTGAATTAATGATATCCACCCTATAACAACCCGTAAACACTTAATTAATTAGGAATTAGGGTTTAAAGTTCTTAAGTTTGGGTATTTTTGATTCATCTCAAATTTGGATGTTATAACTTAGTTTATAGACTCTCTCAACACTTTAGACCTACCAGAAAAAGTTTGGTGCAATTTCCATGGTTAGAAATCTTATGCGTAATTCATAACCCTTAGGGTTTTGACCTACGCGTATGTGTTTCTACGCGTAAAATGTTTAACATGTTTTCATGCCGTAATATATTTAATATGACTATGCATGTTAAGATTGCTGATTTGATGATTTTATTTCGTGCTTGCTACGCTTAAAATTCATAATCAAGGTCATTTGAATCTCTACGCATAAGGATCACCTTACGCGTAGAAAGTTATGCGTAAGAGAAATCCTACGCGTAACTATTACGCGTAAGGTTCTACAATGGGACTACGCTATCCGTGAAGGATATGCGTAACAAGTGACTCTACGCGATAAGGTCTACTCTTCACGTAGGCCTTACGCGTAAGGTCTTATATACGCCTACGCGTAAGCCCTACGCTTATGGTTCCTTTTTCCTACGCGTAACATTTCTTACGCGTAAGTAAGGATCCTACGCATAAGCTTTAGCGCCACGCGATATAATTCTTCGTTACGCATAACTTTATCATTTCTACGCCTAAGCCTAGATTGACCTTAATTTTGAATTGTTACGTGTACAATCTTGTAAATAAACCAATCATATCGTCACGAAACCAATAATGTCACTAATAAACTTAAACGTTTGATATGTTGTGAACTATAAGTGATAACATAAACTTTAAAACTTAAAGTTAACTAACTCACGAAACGCTTCACGACGTCATTGGACTATTGGACAAACAAGTGACTTAGGACTCGTAACAATCATTAGCACTGTACATTCAATAATTAGACAATAAAACCTTCTGTTGACTAACATTATGTCTTTCGATATGTTGGTTCTATTGGCTAATGTTATTTCGATCACGACATGGTGCACAAATGAATGTAGATGCACCAGAAGTTCTCACAATTGCCGATATCTTCCCAAATGGCTATCCTAGAAAGATTGGAAAGAACAACCTTAGGGTTGACTTTGATACCCTCACATGCTCGAATCTTCTTGTCTCATTGCTGTGGATATTATAAGGAATCATCCTACCGAACATGCTCTCACACTCGCTACAGTTCGGAAATCTACATTCAACAATTCGGAATTCAATGCAGAGGATCACAGTCAAAGTGCAAAGTGACACTTAATCACAAACAAGTCACTATCACTCCTTCAGACTTACGGGCTGTACTTATCATTCCGCACATCATGCCAACCGACTTCTTTGCCACACCTCAAGAGACAGTTCGCAATTTCTACTTGATATTGGCTATGATGAAGCGCCGGAATTAACAAGCACTCTCACGTGGAGCTTAAGAACATTCCTCAACCGTGGAGAACACTATACATCATCATCACTAAGTCTCTCTGGTCGCGGTGGCTATGAGCATCCCAAGCTCATGGAACCGCAAGTCTTCTGGTCATTGATCAATAAGAAGGAAATTGAAATCGAAGCACTGATATGGGATGACATGATGGCATTTCACAAGAAGCTTGGCTCAAAGATTCCCTATGTCAGATACACAAAGCTTTTGATCCAGAGAGCACTTGGACTTAATCCTGATATTCCCAAGAGGCTCAATGACCCCGACAATCCGACGGTTGTCCGAACCTATCCTATCTATCAGAATCAAAGAATCGACAACAAAGAAACAAGGTGCCATGCTGCCTGATCACCTTCTGACAAATGAAATCAAAAAGCTTGAAACATACAAAAGGTATCAAGTAGCATACGAGAAGGCAAAGTTGGTCATCTCGATGAAAAGCTTCGAACTCCTACTCGGAGAACCGTAAGAGGAAGTGTTGAAGTGAAATAAGCACAGAGAGTCAAAGGAAGGTCCCAAAGAGGAAACCTACTCCAAAGAAGAAAGTTCCCTCCAAGGAAGCTGCTCCTATTCCTACACTTGAACCACAAAGAAAGCTACTGGACGAAAGCTCTGAAGATACACAATCAGACGAGGAGGTCCACTACTCAAAGCGCAAGGATGACACTCCATCAGCAAAAAACCTCCTACATGGCAAAGGAAAGACTCATGTACTTGTGCCATATGATGAAAGCTCAGAGAGTGATGAAGAGCAACCGGATAAATCATACGGGAAGAAGTTCAAATTCCTCGACTTCAACACATTGCACAAAAATTTGCTCAAGAACAAATGGGTGGCCCCGAGGTCAAGTGGTGCGACTCAACCTTCACCGGATCCCGATGCGGTTAATAAACCCGATAAGGGATCCGTGCCACCACTTTGGTACAACAACTAACACGTGTTGAAGACACTCTTGAGTATGCTATCGAAGAACCGTGCGAGAAGTTAGAGAAGGTAAAAGGCGATGAAGAAGCGCCAAAGCCAAAGTCGATGAAGAAGCGCACCAAAGCCAAAGCATGATCAAGCTAAGTCTGAATGAAGATGTTGAGTATGATAAGTTTCTTCTAGATAGTCCTGCACGATCAAAGGAAGAAACCTCTGAGCCACCAAAGGACCCGGAGTCTCCTCACATCTCATCATCATCATATTCGTCTTCTCATTCTTCACCACCACCATCAAAGAAATCAACCAAATCAACATCCAAATCAGTAAAGAAACCACCTCGATCTTGGATTTCTCATACTCATGAAAGAATTGTGAAAGTTGTCCAACAAGTCGAAAAGAAGGACATGCTCTACAAAACTGAATTGGTTTGTGACCAAATACAATCTACATGATGAGAATGACAAGATGCAAAATGAAAGGGAGTATGTAAAGCTCATGCGGATGATCTACAAGGGAAAATGGACGTAATGATCAAGGCTACACTCACAAGTACCTTCGGATATCGCTCCTAAAGTCACAAAGGAGATGTTTACCGACAACTATATCCGAATCTTATGCAGATAGCCAAGCAAACTATAAGATCAACACCCTTAAACGTGACAATCAATCCATCCGATCTCAGAGTTTTCTCGATAATGAATTGGTGGCCAAGCTTGTCACACAAATGTCTAAACGATCTCGGGACATTTACTCGATGAAGGAAAGTTGTTTCAAGCATTGCCGGACTACCAACTCAAGAAGCATGCGATTCAAGTCGAAGGTCCAAACGCGTCCTAGAGACGATGAAGATAAGGATCAAGATAAGAATGATGAAGCTAAACGACAAAAGAAGTCTGGTGAATCTTCTTCTATGCCTCCTCCACCCCAACGGAATCCTACACAACAAAGGTCCCCTCCTCGCTCTTCTACGATAAACCTCGGATTCTTCTCAATTGCCACCCCCGACTCAAAAACCGGTGATCACTTTGAGTATATGGGTGGTGACGATGAGGAAGTCCGTGAGCCCCTACAACAACCCACCTCTCCCAAACAAGTAAAGAAACCAGAACCCTCATCTAGGCCTAAGAAAGAAGAAAAAGGCCCAAGGCCGACGCCCTATCATGGCTAGATGAAGACACCAAGAGGAATTTGAATGGTTTTCTACACTTGTCAATTCCACTCCCTACCTCGAAGAAGGCCAAGATCGGTAGACGATAATACATTGGAGCATGCTAAGATTATGCAAGAAAATTTCCATGTGAAGAAGATGACGAAATCCGAGTTGAGGCTTAATCAAGAATGAAGCTTTTCAACCGTGGAAAGATAGCTCAGAAAGTGCCATCGAGGTCGAATATCACCTTGAAAACATTGCTCGAGCTATGTCTAACAACATGGATTGGCTCAACCTAGAAGCAAACATCGACTTCACTAAACGGGACAACCCTCCATACTACACCGACTGGTCAAAACCTCTACCAACAATTGGCCAAACAGATGAACCGAGGATTCCATTCAGATATTTCTTCAACAAAGACCTGGAATTTCTTCTACATGGTGGCGATGGTTCAAGGAAATACGCTACATCGTTGACACTTCCATTCCCAAAGCCTATATACTCAACCGCATAGCCATCGAGGAACGTGCCAATCACTTGTTATCCAACAAATTGGAAGCATATGACCGAGATGCATTGACGGATTCATCATTGGCCGGAACGCCGAAGAATCTACTACGTAACGCCAGTTCAAAAGTCTCAACATGCAAGATTCAGTTCTAAAAGTATCGTTGCCATCAAACACGCCGATCTTTCATCTAAGTGGGACTACACCTTCCTAAAGAATATCGTGGTCAAACGACAAGATGAAAGGGATTATGCATTCTCAAGTCGACTTTGAGAATTTGTTTATCAACGACATCGAAGACATGTACCTTGCCAAAGTACGGGGTCGTATGAGACAATTCTCCACTGAAGTACAACGTGAATTCATCAAGTCGTGCTCATCTTCATCGACGCATAGTTATCAAAGAACGTGTAGAAGATCTCCACTGCGCTTGAATCTTATCGCACTGCGTCAACTTCACTCCAACTCAGCTTGATCTTCCCGACATCAACCAGCTTCCACAATATACGCTCATCAGCAAACCTTTCGGTGTCGTTTACCGCAGTGAACTTCAAAGAAATTGCTTAATGGCGTGTAGTGAACTTCATAAGTTTGGGGATCACACTTTGAAGATGGTTAGGGACGGATTGGCTTACCGGTTGAAGGATATACACCAAAATATCGGGTCTCCTAAGCGATGGAATTCTCAGGATCGAAGGGATGTGAAGAGGATCATCACGATGATTGATGAACGGTTGTATAGAAGGGATCGCCTCGAAGATTGAAAGCTATGTTGGTGGTCGACCCAGAGAAACATCATTGGTTTTCAACACCCGATTCACACCTCTGGCGACATCTCTGGACTACCCGGTACCCTTGAACTGCTTCTTTCATTATAAACTTTGGATGTATGATTGATTATGTTCATGGCTTGTGCACACATTACAGTGTACAACCCGCACTTGTAAATAAAGGACCCTGTGGTACGCTTCAGTGCCACAATCCTTATAAAAGGAGCGAAAGCTTCTTACTTTTGAGTAAAAACCTATCAAACCTTTCACTTTTCAAGGTTTTGCTCAAAAGAACAAGTACTTTCCCTTATGATTTTCAAAACCTCAACCGTTTATATCACTTGTTGAGGGGGAGTACTTGACTAAAATCTTTGTTCAAAAATTGTTCACGTGGTCATTCTTCCCAACACTGAAATGGTCATATTTTATTCTCAACTTTTCAAAAATAACATTTTATATGCCATTTTTGAGGGGAGAAAAATACGTGATAAGAAATATGTTGTGTTTTGCTATATGAACTCTCGTGTAAAAGACTTTAACCCATGAATTGACGAGCTCTTAACTGCTAGTAACTCGAAAAGATTTGTCCGGGAAGGGTAATAATTTCAAGCTAGTTCGCTAGTGATGTAAACGTGTCTCGCAAAGGACTTGTCTCAGTAGAATGTACCATTCGAGAAACTCTTGGTAGACATGAACTCTGACGGGTTTGACAACCTTTTCGAGGATTGTCTACACCTTCAAGGTAGTTATTAGAGCTAGTTGTCACCTAAAAGCCGACAATGTATCTCTTTAACTATGCAACGTAACTTGTGTCTCATGGGGATTGTCTATCTTGAGTGAATCAATTCAAAATGTGCGAGCTCTTTCCTCACTGTGCATTTTAACCGTTAAAACTCTTAAGCACATATGGAGGGGGAGTATTTATGCAAAATCTTATCTCAACAGTGGTACTAAAATGTTTTTCATTCACAAACACATTGAGAGATTTTTCACAACAGTGGTTTTAATGGCAACATAGGTTAGTCATGAAGTTATAAGGTGACTAAGGTTAGGAATAACCGTCCTATGATCCGCCAGAGCCGGATGGATCTACCCAAGGACACCACAAACAGTTAGTATTTAGAAGTCCTTAGGTATGATTGTAAAAAGGAGAAAATGAGAATCGGAGAAAGAAGGAGTTGAAGAATTAAAAAGAAATGCAAAGAAAAGGGTGAAAAGAAATAGCTCTCCAGATTATTCAACTTAGGGCGATACGGGTTCAATTCATATGCTACCGGTTGTCACTAGATGACACCGGTATTGAAGATTAAAAGTCGTCATGGACCCAAGGACGCATGCACTAAACCTTCTTAACCACTCAAGTTTCTCTCAACAGAAGCTTGTTTCATTCTCACAGGAACCCTACATAATCTATCGGCTTTCTCTTAGAGATTTCTGATATTGAAGAAGGAGACCCTCTCCTAGTCTCCGCCAGAAAACCAAAACGCAAAATTGAGTCTAGAGCCACGAGATTCATCAAAAGATCTCTTAGGAACACTTGACATTTCATCACTTGTTGATCAACAAATAAGATCTTCAGTGATACATTATCGAGTCCTTCACAGATCTTAGAAATCTGTCGAGAACATTTATGAGAGGTTCACGTTTGTGATCCTCAGTGATTGAATGGAAACTCCTGCCAGGATCAACATCAAACAGCCTTGACAAGGTCGCCGGCAACTCCCCGTGGATTGCGCTTAGTGGTCTCAAACGGTCTACAGCGTGAGGTGATGCTTCGGTGTACCTCGCTGACTCATCTCAATCGTAGGTGTACTTCGGTACATCGTGTTATCTCACTTGTGGGACTCCGATTGAGGAACGGCCTTTGTAAGAATTAGAGTTGTGTTTTCACACTATGTTGTTAACACTCTCGTAGTTCAAACTTGTAAGTGCCGGGATCCGCTTATTACTAACCGTTTTTTATGTTTTCTTCTTATGGAAGCTCCGGAGCGGGATGATAGTGCAGATTCTTCTCATGCTCACGCCAACATCATCACTAATGGAAGTTCTATCCAAAAGCAACACAATGTAATGATTCTTCGTCAAAACAAAGAATCTACAAAGTTAAAGACTTAAAGAACTTCATCGATCGAATTCCAACGCGTCAAAGAGCGTGTGAGCATGTTGAAGAATGACGTGGAGACACCAGAAATGAAGCGAACTGACTTGATGCGGAACATAACAACATACTATCACTTTCATCACAAAGAACAATGATCAAAGAACAAAGTTAAAGATGACGCCAAAGCATAACCGCTGCTCAAAGAAACTATCTCTCTACACCGGGAGATTGTTCAATCAAGACATCCTTCTCACAAGAAAGAAGAATCACAGAAGACGCCAAAGCTACTATTACATCAACGCCTTCACCGTTATTAATCACCAACACTTGAGGGGGAGATTGTTGGAATCACTCATAAACTATAATTCAAGTGTTAGTTATTCTTATGTAATAGGTAGCTTATTATGGCCTTTATGTTTGTTTAAGGTCTAGCTTATGTAGAAGGCCCATAAGCTTAGGCCCATGTCCAATAAGGAAAAGGGAAGGAGTAGGAGTGTTGCCCTAGCTCCTTGCCTATAAATACTATGTAATAACCCTCACTTGAGGGTTGGTTGTTCAATATTTCTCTTTCACTCTCACCTACGCGTAACCGGCTAAGAATATCGTGTGTATGTGTGTTTAATATTGTTCAATCGCCTCTCTATATCTTTCTATTAAGCTTGTGTTGTAAATCTAGTGACCTAACAATATATATGAACATGAAAATGCTAATAAACTATGAAATAGAAATAATAAATGGGCTTTTGTACCAAAAATATCGATAACAAGTCTTAGCTTGTTATTTACTATTTTTAAACGGAAACTAACGACTAAATTGGAAATGTTTTGTAATAAATAAGTAATTAATGTTTCGAGTACACGTTTATCAATAAATGTCAATTGTGGACATTTAATATTGGTTTAAGTATTTAATTGCTTACGTTGTGTGCATGGGTTACGGATAAACCAACATTAATAGTGTTGATCCACGTGGGTAGCGGACTTATTAGGTTGACGAATCTAATAAGAACCCGCTAGGCACGTTGGATAACCTTATTAATGGGTGATTTATCCTTATGACTCGTTAGGATGCGAACGGTTTATGGAATAATAAGCTGATTGGTGCTAAACCGTCAAGCTATATCACTCAAGCTAGCCACTTGTGAATGGCCAACCGTAATAAACTTAAAACAGCTCAAACACCAAATGCAATTAAGATCAAAGGAATATAGGGGATTCCTGGGTCGTAAGTCCCACCGGAGGATGAATTGGGTGTATAAACACTTGATCAGATGATAGAATGATCACTAAGGATAGTGATCGGTAAGGTTTTGGATGGATAATTACCTAAAGAAGAGATTAATAAATTACAGCGACTTAAATGCAAATTAAAAGAAATTAAAAAGTTAAAATATATTAAATAAACGCTATCACTATTTTTTACAATGATGTTTTAGTGATTTATAAAATAAAATGACTTAAATAAACTATTTTAACTAAAACGTAAACTTAAATTATCTAAAAACTAGATTTAAAATGAAAACGTAAGTTATTTATAAAAATTACGCGAGTGCGCAAGCAAAAACGTAAAATTTATGAAATAAAAGACCTACAAGTGTAAAAAAAATTTTATTACGTACTATATGACAAAAGAAAATTTTAGAAACAAGATTTATATTTTTTAGACTTTTATATTTTTTATTATGAATTAAATAAGATTTTACACTAATTAAATGATTAAAAATACTAAACGTTTTTAGAAAAATATGAAAATTCACGAAACTACTTTGAACAATGCTGAATCTAGGAAAATTAAAAAACTTGGTGGTTGTTTTGTGAAATAAGCTCAAAATAAGCTAAAGAAGTGCTTAAAGCAAAACCGCCAAACGCATACTTAAATACTTGATTGTGTATGAAATGAACGAGACAAGTCCCAAGGGCAACCGGTAGTGTGTGTGTGTGGTGAGTCAGGGTGGCCGTGGTTCGAATCCCAAAGAATGGCCTTTTTGCTAACTATTTATTTTTTTGATTTTCTTGTTAAAACTTATTAAGCACTATAAGATAAGCATTTTCTATAACTACAACTTTTTATGAAAATGACCAATAAGCTCAGTTTGAGCTTATTTTCTCAACGATAAGTAGGAAAATGGATTAAAGAACAAGATAATAGCCAAATGGCTTATAAGCTAATAATTAAGCAAAATGAGAAATGGAAATAAGTTGAATACTGATAATAAGCTAGTGTTACAAATGAAAAAAAACAAAATGACTTGAAAATAAGCACTAGATAAGCAAAATAAGCACAAAATACACCGGTATGCACAGACACTTTGTAAATCACATGCACCTTTAAGCTTATTTTTAAGCACTAAGATAAGCTATAAATTTAAAACAAACACTTGAACTAATAAGTTGACCAGATAAGCTATCCAAAAGCTAAAGCTTTAACAAGTGGGGTCCACTATAGAGCTATTGGTGAGCTTATTAAAAATTGAAAAACAATCGAGTTAAACTCGGTATATCGAGTGTAACTCAGTGTATCCGAGTGAGATTGGACAAAGTAATAAGCACTTGCAGGCTTAGCAAATAAGCTGCAAATTGAAATTTTAAGCTTGGAACTTAAAGATGACCATGTTAGCTTTCCAAAGAACTAAAATCACAAGCTTTGACCAACTAACAAGATTTTACAAGCTTGTTAAAAGGCTTTAAACCCGTGTAATACAGGCACATATTTGACTTTTATAAAAACTAAGTAAGTTGACTATTATGAGATTTTAACTGATTCTATGGACTGATTAAGATGTATTAAGTTATATTAAGACTAGATTAAGCTATGCTAACAACTTTTGAACACAAAACCATGATCATAGAACATGAAATTCCAACAGTGAATGCACAAGATGTGATTAAAAGGATTTTTGACTTTTGATGAACCAAGACTGGTTTTTCTTGTGTTTATGAGCTAAATAGACCAAGTATGACACAGAACAATCAAAACCAAAGGACTGAACATACTCTAACACTGTTAACAAATCACAACCAAACAAGCCTTTATGAGACTGTGTTGGTGTTTTTTCAAAGCAAAACACAAATTAAAACCATGAAATTGATTCAGAACCTTGTATTATCATATAGTAAGACTAAAGAAACATAAAACAACAACAATAACAACATAAGACTAAGAAACGACAGTTATGCTCTTTTAACTGTTAAAATGAGATTTTTGCTAACTACAAATTTAAAAGAACAAACAACTGATTTTATGGTTTGATTACACTTAACTATAACTAATAAACATGAAAATACAAAGATTTGAGCTTATGACTGAATTAAACAGTGAAATGCCAAAATGGGTAAAAGAGCTTACAATTTGGATTCCAAGTGAAAAATGATAACCAAGGACTGAGAACAGATCCTATAGCTTCCCAAAAAGCACTAAACCCAAGGGCAATCCTTTATCAACCCCCGCTCCAAATTGTGATCACCATCTCCATTGATTTTTGATTTTTCAACTATTTATTTGGTATTTTTGGTGATTTTCTCTTTTTGATTCTAAACTGAATTTTAAAGTCTCTAAAAGCTTTAATAAGCTTTCTAGGAGCTTATGTGGCTTATTTCAATCCTTAATAACATCTAACAACAACATTGACAGATTTTGATAATTTGAACTTGAAAATACATAAACTGAAAACAGGACTTGAAACTTGAAATTACTTGTTGCAAAAATTGTATAATACACTGAATATGAGATAAACAGTACTTTAAAGCTAAGAAATACACTTGAAAATCAGAATTAAGTTAAACGACATAAGCTTAATTAAAATTAAAAACTAGATACTTCCTCCTCTGCTTCTCCTCTTTCTTTATAGCCTTGAGATACTCCCCACATGCTTCTGAGACTTTCCCACTTTAAATCTTAACCATTGGATGAGTCAAACTCATCCTATCCGTTTAAAAGACTTTTGGCGCCAAAATTTAGACTAGTGGATTAGAGCAGTTCACTGTAATTAAAGAAGCTTGGGGTGTAGTGGAGGTGTAAGGGACACAAAAGGTTAAGTTTCAATGGACTTGGTGTGATGTAGAAGCAAAAACAGGGGATGTGAGTGGAACAGCGAAAGGTCTATGGTGGGGAAGCATTAACTGCAGTTTGTGGGCTATCTCATGAGGTGGAGGATGGTGATGAGTGTATTTGGCAGCTGTGATGAGGTGAAGGTGAGGTGGAAAACCACCTGGTTTTGGTTTAACAGGTGGAGAGGAGAAGACGCTACAGTGGTGGCGGTATTATCTGTTTTAAAATTTGGGCCGGGTTATGTTTTGGGCTTGGGTGGATAATGGATTTGGTATTAATAATAAAGAGGATCCGTTTGGTGTAGCTTAATAACCCAAGGACTAAAACTGCAATTCTGCCAAAGTTAAGGGACCAATTTTGCCAATCTTCCATAGTTCTTACAAGGACCAAACCTGCCATAAATAAATAGTACAAGGACCAATGATGATTATTTTCCATTTTTAAATGTCCAAGGACCATTTTTGCCATTTTTAAAAGTTAAGGGACTAAAGTTGTAATTTTGCAATTTTAAATTTCAAGGACTTGTTTTGACAACTTTATGAATCCCTATGGACTTAAAATGATATTTTTCTTATTTTGATATACCAGGGACTGTTTTTGACAACTTTTTAAACTTGGGGGACTAAAACTGCCAATTATGCAAACTTGATACGTTTTTCACCAGATTTTGATGTTTTTGCATTTAAAACATATAAAACACTTGTTTGTGATATTTTCATCATTTTGATGTATTTCTGAGTGTTTTCAGATGTTTTGGCATTCTAAACAAGATAAAAATGATGAGTATTTGGACACTCATCAATCCCCACACTAAGATATTGCTAGTCCCTAGCAATGTTTTGAGAAAATTTTAATGGATTTCATCTCTTTACCAAAAGCCATTACTTCGAGTAGCCATTGTTTTAGTTCAAGTTAGAACTTTGGTACAATGATAACCAAATGATTTTGAGCAAATCATAAGCTTTCAACGGATTTGATTTGTCTTTACCGAAGCCGTTGCTTCGGACTAGCCAAATCTTAGATAAATTATCAATATTATCTTTGGTGAGCCGATTACCAATTATGGATTTCCAACTGCCTTTACCACAAGCCATAAACTTGCGGGCTAGCCAACTTTTCACTAGTTTAAAGATATGGTGAGTTGAACACCATACAATTTTGGGCAAATTGCAAGCCATAAACGGATTTGAGATATCTTTACCAAGAGCCGTTTGCTCCTGGATTAGCCAATCCTTATGTGTGTTAGACATGGCGGACTGATTACCATTTGCTGAGTAAGTGACAAACACTTACTCCAAAAAAAATTTTGGCCAAAAATGGGGGAATTAGGCGGAGTAATTACATGATAAAATTCGTGAGAATTCCCCCCCACACTTAGAAATGAATATTGCCCTCAATATTCAAAGTACCGGCTGTTATGCTGAAACATAGAACATAAAAAGGGAAATATTACGGCCATTATTTTGTTTTTTGATATATACACATTTTTTTTTATAGATTAATATATACAACAGCGGGGGCAACTCCCCCACACTAGGGTGGTAGAAAAGGGGGTAAGAAGACAGAAACATGGGTGAAAACCCATATGGTGTGTGCTACTATTTTTGATTCCCGAGTCACTAGCTTGACTCGATCCCCGCATTCATTGGTTCATGGGGAATGTTTGTAGATCCGGGACAATCACGGGTGGAATGTCCTCTCCAAAGTAGTGCTTTAATCGATGACCATTTACTTTAAAATTTGGACCATCGGGTTGAGATAACTCAATGGTACCATAAGGATAAACCTTAGTGATAGTAAATGGACCACACCAACGGGACTTAAGCTTTCCCGAGAAAATCTTCAATCTAGAATTGAAAAGAAGGACTCGATCACCAACGTTGAAAACGCGGTTTTTGATTTTGGAGTCATGAATCTTCTTTGTCTTTTGTTTGTAGATTAAAGAGTTCTCGTATGCTTGATCACGAAGTTCATTTAGTTCATTCATTTGAACTTTTATGTGATCACCGACGTCTCAATATCGGTTTGCATGTTTCAAGGCCCAGTAAGCCTTGTGCTCTAGCTCAATCGGAAGATGACATGCCTTTCCGTACACTAGCTTGTATGGAGTACACCCAATTGGTGTTTTGTAAGGTACTGCACGAAAGGCCCGAGTGCGTCATCCAGTTTATCCGACCAGGGATGCACGATTTTCGCCTGTCCTTTCCAAAATTCTTTTTATACCACGGTTGGAAACCTCCACCTGCCCACTTGTTTGGGGGTGGTATGCAGTAGATAGACGGTGGGTAACACCATAATTTTGCATGACACGATCAAATTGGTCATTACAAAAATGTGTACCACGATCACTAATCATAGCTCTCGGAGTTCCAAACCTGGCAAAAAGGGATTTAAAAAATTTCACAACTACTCGGGCATCATTGGTAGGTAAAGCTTTTGCTTCAACCCATTTTGACAAATAGTCAACAGCCACGAGTATGTATTTGTTACCTCGAGAAGATGGAAATGGCCCCATAAAGTCGATACCCCAGATGTCAAATATCTCATAAACTTGAATGGCATTTTGTGGCATTTCATTTCTTTGAGAGATATTTCCATGACGTTGACAAGCGTCACAAGTTTTGACAAAATCGTGGGCATCCTTATAAATTGTGGGCCAATAAAACCCGGAATCAAACACCTTTTTGGCGGTGTATTTTGGACTATGATGGCCCCCGGTGGGTCCAGCATGGCAAGCTTTGAGAATGTCAAGAGCTTCTTGTCCATAAACACACCGTCGGATGACTTGATCCGCCAGATTTTGAATAAATAGGGTCGTCCCCGAAGTAATGTTTAACATCCTTGAAGAATTTGTTCTTCTGTTGGGTCGACATCCCTTTCATTATGAAGTTACCCGCATGGTAATTTGCAAAGTCATCAAACCATGGGGTAGAAGAGTTTCCACGAAAAGAAACCGCATTGAGTGTCTCGAGAGGAAATGTTTCATTTATTTCCTTTTTCTCGAAAACATCTTGGTGAGGGTTTTCTAGACGGGACAGATGATCAGCCAGCCGGGTTCTCGGCTCCTTTTTTTATCACGTATAATGATATCAAATTCTTGGAGGAGGAGAACCCAACGGAGTAATCTCGGCTTTGCATCTTGTTTTGCAAAGAGATATTTGAGAGCCGAGTGATCCGTATACACTACACATTTGGTCAAGATTAAGTATGGCCGAAACTTCTCAAACGCATACACCACGGCTAATAATTCTTTTTACGTGGTGGTGTAATGAGTTTGAGCTTCATCATAGTCTTACTGCGTAGGTGAATAGGCTGAAAATGCTTAGCTCTACGTTGCCCTAAGACTGCACCAATAGCAAAATCACTTGCATCGCACATGAGCTCAAAAGGCAAGTCCCAATCGGGAGCAACGAGAATGGGTGCTTTAGTAAGCTTTTTCTTTAATGTTTCAAAAGCTTTGATGCACTCAGGTGAGAAGATAAAAGGAGCATCTTTTTCAAGAAGATGAGTCATAGGCCGGGCGATTTTAGAGAAATCTTGTATAAATCTACGATAGAAACCGGCATGACCTAAAAAACTCCTAATACCTTTGACGGTAATAGGATGAGGCAGTTTAGCAATAACATCGACTTTTGCTCTATCTACCTCAATCCCATTTTTAGAAATCTTATGGCCAAGGACTATGCCTTCTTTGACCATAAAGTGGCTCTTCTCCCAATTTAGACAAAGATTGGTGTCTTCACACCTTTGAAGCATTTTTTCTAAATGGGAGAGACATGTTTGAAACGTGTCCCCAATAACCGAGAAGTCATCCATAAACACCTCCATTGTTTCCCCGATCATGTCGTGGAAAATTGCCATCATACATCGTTGGAACGTGCCAGGAGCATTACATAGGCCAAAAGGCATACGTCTGTAGGCAAAAGTTCCGTATGGGCAGGTGAATGTAGTTTTATCTTGATCCTTTGGATCAATGGGGATCTGAAAGTAACCCGAGAAACCATCAAGGAAACAATAGTATTCATTCCCTGCTAATCTCTCAAGCATTTGGTCCATGAAGGGTAGAGGAAAATGGTCTTTATGGGTGGCGTCATTCAACTTACGATAGTCAATGCAAACACGCCATCCCGTATACCGAGTTGGAATTAACTCGTTATCTTCATTTGTGACAACAGTTATGCCACCTTTTTAGGAACACAATGAATTGGGCTAACCCAAGGACTATCTGAGATCGGGTAAATCAATCTTGCATCAAGAAGTTTAATAACCTCTGTTTGATAACATCATGGATTTTTGGATTTACTCTTCTCGATGTTGAATCTTGGCTTGAAGTCATCATCCATCAAGATTTTGTGAGTACAAAACTCAGGGTTGATACCCTTAATGTCGGAGAGTTTCCAAGCAATTGCTTGCTTGTGTGACTTCAAGATCTTTATGAGAGCAGACTTTTCATCTTTACTCAAATCTCGAGCAATAATGACGGGTAATTTATCATCACCTTCAAGAAATGCATACTCGAGATGGGGAGGTAAGTCCTTAAGTTCGACTTCGGGAAATTCTTCAGTTTTCTCAACTGACTTGACTTCCTTGTTATGAAGTTTGACAGAGGAGTGGAGGAGAAGTGTCCTGATTTAACAACTTCTTTAGAAGAATATCTCCCTCCAGACTAATCTCATTTTGATTAATCTCATCAGGAATTGAATCACTAGTGTGAGGGGTGATGATGGATCATGATTAAGCAACTTCTCAATAAGAAGTATGTCCCCCTCGATGTCAATTGGAGCGTGATCAATTTCCCATGGAACATAATCACTAGCCAAGTATGCTTCAATCTCTTCCAAGATGAAGTTGCTTTCCTCAAACGGAGTGAGAGAAGGAGTAGAATTGGCTATGATAGGTTGAGAAGATGTGGTGGGATCACCACTCACAGAATTATGAGAATAACCAAGAAATTCTTGAGAGTACTCTTCAGAAGCAACATCAATGATATCTATTCGGTTAACCGACTTCGAATCATAGTTTCGGAGTACCTCGAAGTCTGTTCAAGGTTAAAAGTGACAGCTTCATTACCAACACGTAATGTGATTTCTTGCTCAAATACATCAATGAGAGCACGGCCCGCTCGTGAATCCTCGACCAACAATGAGAGGAACCCGTGATCAACATCAAATCAACAACTACAAAGTCACTGGAAAATGGAACTTTCCTACTTTCACAAATACGCCCCTCGGAAATGCCAAGAGGACGGGATATTGTACGATCTGCAAGCTCGAGAGTCATGCATGTAGGAGTAAGTTCGGGAAGAGAAAGTTTCTTCCATACTGAATAAGGCATCAGGTTGATGCTTGCACCAAGATCGGCTAAGGCAAAGCATTCAACCATTCCTGGAAATACACAAGGTAAGAGAAATTTTCCAGGATCTCCAAGCTTTCGAAGCTTCTTCAGGAATAACTGCTGACCAGTTCTTGTTAAGAGGAGTTTTAGCCATTTCAAACAGCTTTTCCTTGTTGCTTAACATGTGTTTGAGAGTTGATGCAAATTTGGGCATCAGCATGATATCATCCGCAAAGCTTATGTCAAAATGTAATTCTTGGAAAATTTGAAAGAATTTGTCCATTTGATGACTGGCTTTTTCACGGAGCTTTTGCTCATTCAAACGTGATGGGTAAGGAATAGAAGATTTGGATTTGGTATTTTCAATGGGAGCTACAGTGGTTCAAAACAACTCGGATTAGATTTGGGTTTATGGACAACTTGAGGCTGGACATTGTTGGTACCTCCATTATTAATAGGAAGTTCCTTGTCCTTTGTCTCCTTGGTAGCTTGACTCATTTCTCCTAGTGGAGGAGGCATTGGAGTCGTAGGTCCATTGTGTGTCCTAGGTTCACTTTCCACTACCTTAGGGAGAGAAGAAGAGGTAGTAGGAATAGCGGGTCTATTGTATGAAACACCACTTCTAGTTGTGATCGCTTTAGCATCGCCCCTCGGGTTAGCGATCGTGTTGCTCGGAAGTTTTCCTGAGCCCGAGGGTTGATCATTTAAAGAATTCTTGAGATCAGACGATCGGTGACCAACAACAACCTGTTCATTTCATCTTGGGATTTCATGAATGCTTCAATAACTCATCGATGATGGTATGGAGGATGTGGAGGAAAATTCTGAGGTCGGATGTTTTGATTATGACCTTGTTGTTGAAAATTCCCTTGATTAGGATTCACATTCCCTGAAATGATTCCCTCGATTGAAATTGTTTTGATTAAGGTTTCCTTGATGCTGGAAACCTTGATTGGGTCCGGGATAGAAATTACCTTGGTTTTGATAACCTTGGTTCATTCTAGGTTGATTCTGATTCGGTTAGGATTCTCGTTAAAACCGGTGGTGCCTCGATAAGTGTTAGCACGGTATTTTGGTTCATTTTGAGGACGGTATTGATTACCTCCTTGATTTGAAGTACCGGCTATAGCATTAGCTTCAAACGGACTACCATCGGTGGAAGTACAGTTGTAGTATGCATGAGGACCACCACAAGTAACACAAACTTCAACTTTCTTCACTTCACCATGTGATGGTGTAATACGTGAAGGTGACTTTCTTTTGGTTAGCAAGAACCAAAGCTCGAATAATATCTCGTGAGTTTATCAATCTTAGCATCGGTGCTAGATGTACTCACAGAGATGAAGTAGAAGGTCCAAAGATTAGACTGAGTTTGATATGTCTTTGTGCGGAAAGAACGGACCTGGGACTTGTTTTCAATGATTTGTAAGGCTTCTTTTGTGGTTTTGCTAGGAAATTACCTCCCGCGGAGGCATTCAAAGAGTCTTGGTCAACTTGTCTCAGACCATTGTAGAAAGTATCCATTTGCATTAATTCGGTAAAACCATGATGCGGACACTTGCGGAGCAATTCTTTGTAACGATCCCATGCCTCCCCGAATGATTCATCAAATCTCTGAGAGAATTTCATTATTTCATTCTTAAGACTTGTAGTTCGGGATGGAGGATAGAATTCGTTAACAAACTTTGTAACTAGATCCTCCCATGTCTCAATGGAACGAGGGGGTTGTTTCTCAAGCCAATTCCGGGCTTGTCCCTCTAGAAAATGGGAACGAAGAAGCTTGATAGTTTCATGTGGGACATTCTTGTACTTGATGGTAGATGCAATCTTGTTAAACCATCGAATGTGTGCATGAGGATCATCCCGCTCAAAACCATAGAATTGGCTTTGGGTTACCAGATTAAGCAACCCAGTTTTGAGCTCGAAAGTATCAGCCACGATGGCTGGGACAACAATAGCATCTCCGTAACCCTCGATGGGTGCTTGGAGAAGCTCATTCATTGGCTTGTCTTCGCCATTACGGCGTGGTGGTGGTGGTAGACGTTCCTCGATCCACGGCTGAAGGAGCGAACGTCCTCTACGCTCTACGAGGAATCTTGCCAAGCTCAAAAGTGGACTTGTAGAGTGGAAGAGCAGTCGCGCATGCACTAAGTTTAAAAATCAATTTTCAAAACAAATGTGAGGCAAAAGACAAGTGAACTTAACCAATAATCACAAATGAAATGGCTTCTTTGAAAAAGGTACACCAAATCACAAGGACACAAAGGCAAGTTTTAAATCGGATGTTCGGGAACTTATTATGGTCACACCCCCAGTTAGTAGGTGTACTGCCTTGATTTGCGGTGGTTGATTTTTATGTATAATTTAAGTACCACTGAAAAGACGTAGGTATGATTTGTGCAAAGGGTTTAAAACTTTTGGACAATATTTTTGGAATCGTCTCGTTTAACCAAATCGTATTTCTTTAAGAATCACCTTAAAAGAAACACAAGTTAGAAAACGTTACGATTGTTTTGTTGTTTTATATTGTTTTTGGTGTTTTTAACACTTTAGGAAAAGTGTTAATGAACTTTTTGATTTATATTTAACTTTACAGAAACTTTTACAAATGATGGTATATGTGCAAGTACGGTTGAAAATGCTTAGAACACGCTACAGCCTCCGTGGCGTAAAATTTGATTGGTGCTAAACCGTCAAGCTATATCACTCAAGCTAGCCACTTGTGAATGGCCAACCGTAATAAACTTAAAACAGCTCAAACACCAAATGCAATTAAGATCAAAGGAATATAGGGGATTCCTGGGTCGTTAAGTCCCACGGAGGATGAATTGGTGTATAAACACTTGATCAGATGATAGAATGATCACTAAGGATAGTGATCAGTAAGGTTTTGGATGGATAATTACCTAAAGAAGAGATTAATAAATTACAGCGACTTAAATGCAAATTAAAAGAAATTAAAAAGTTAAAATATATTAAATAAACGCTATCACTATTTTTTACAATGATGTTTTAGTGATTTATAAAATAAAATGACTTAAATAAACTATTTTAACTAAAACGTAAACTTAAATTATCTAAAAACTAGATTTAAAATGAAAACGTAAGTTATTTATAAAAATTACGCGAGTGCGCAAGCAAAAACGTAAAATTTATGAAATAAAAGACCTAAAAGTGTAAAAACAATTTTATTACGTACTATATGACAAAATAAAATTTTAGAAACAAGATTTATATTTTTTAGACTTTTATATTTTTTATTATGAATTAAATAAGATTTTACACTAATTAAATGATTAAAAATACTAAAACTTTTTAGAAAAATGAAAATTCACGTAAACTACTTTGAACAATGTTGAATCTAGGAAAATTAAAAAACTTGGTGGTTGTTTTGTGAAATAAGCTCAAAATAAGCTAAAGAAGTGCTTAAAGCAAAACCCAAACGTACTTAAATACTTGATTGTGTATGAAATGAACGAGACAAGTCCCAAGGGCAACTAGTAGTGTGTGTGTGTGGTGAGTGGGTGGCGGGGGTTCGAATCCCAAGAATGGCCTTTTGCTAACTATTTTATTTTTTTGATTTTCTTGTTAAAACTTATTAAGCATTATAAGATAAGCATTTTCTATAACTACAACTTTTTATGAAAATGACCAATAACCTCAGTTTGAGCTTATTTTCTCAACAGTAAGTAGGAAAATGGATTAAAGAACAAGATAATAGCCAAATGGCTTATAAGCTAATAATTAAGCAAAATGAGAAATGGAAATAAGTTGAATACTGATAATAAGCTAGTGTTACAAATGAAAAAAACAAAATGACTTGAAAATAAGCACTAGATAAGCAAAATAAGCACAAAATACACTGGTATGCACAGGACACTTTGTAAATCACTATGCACCTTTAAGCTTATTTTTAAGCACTAAGATAAGCTATAAATTTAAAACAAACACTTGAACTAATAAGTTGACCAGATAAGCTATCCAAAAAGCTAAAGCTTTAACAGTGGGGTCCACTATAGAGCTATTGGTGAGCTTATTAAAAATTGAAAAACAATCGAGTTAAACTTGTTATCAGTATAACTTCGCAGTATATCGAAAGTGATATTGGACAAAATAATAAGCACTTGCAGGCTTAGCAAATAAGTACAGCAAATTGAAATTTTAAGCTTGGAACTTAAAGATGACCAGGTTAGCTTTCCAAAGAACTAAAAATCACAAGCTTTGACCAACTAACAAGATTTTTACAAGCTTGTTAAAAGGCTTTAAACCTCGTGTATGAGGCACATATTTGACTTTTATAAAAACTAAGTAAGTTGACTATTATGAGATTTTAACTGATTCTATGGACTGATTAAGATGTATTAAGTTATATTAAGACTAGATTAAGCTATGCTAACAACTTTTGAACACAAAACCATGATCATAGAACATGAAATTCCAACAGTGAATGCACAAGATGTGATTAAAAGGATTTTTGACTTTTGATGAACCAAGACTGGTTTTTCTTGTGTTTATGAGCTAAATAGACCAAGTATGACAGTAACAATCAAAACCAAAGGACTGAACATACTCTAACATCATTAACAAATCACAACCAAACAAGCCTTTATGAGACTGTGTTGGTGTTTTTCAAAGCAAAACACAAATTAAAACCATGAAATTGATTCAGAACCTTGTATTATCATATAGTAAGACTAAAGAAACATAAAACAACAACAATAACAACATAAGACTAAGAAATGACAGTTATGCTCTTTTAACTGTTAAAATGAGATTTTTGCTAACTACACATTTAAAAGAACAAACAACTGATTTTATGGTTTGATTACACTTAACTATAACTAATAAACATGAAAATACAAAGATTTGAGCTTATGACCCAATTAAACAGTTGAAATGCCAAAATGGGTAAAAGAGCTTACAATTTGGATTCCAAGTGAAAATGATAACCAAGGACTGAGAACAGATCCTATAGCTTCCCAAGAGGCACTAAACCCAAGGGCAATCCTTTATCAACCCTGCTCCAAATGGATCACCATCTCTATTGATTTTTGATTTTTCAACTATTTATTTGGTATTTTTGGTGATTTTCTCTTTTTGATTCTAAACTGAATTTTAAAGTCTCTAAAAGCTTTAATAAGCTTTCTAGGAGCTTATGTGGCTTATTTCAGTCCTTAATAACATCTAACAACAACATTGTGACATTTTGATAATTTGAACTTGAAAATACATAAACTGAAAACAGGACTTGAAACTTGAAATTACTTGTTGCAAAAATTGTATAATACACTGAATATGAGATAAACAGTACTTTAAAGCTAAGAAATACACTTGAAAATCAGAATTAAGTTAAACGACATAAGCTTAATTAAAATTAAAAACTAGATACTTCCTCCTCTCGCTTCTCCTCTTCTCTTTATAGCCTTGAGATACTCCCCACATGCTTCTAAGACTTTCCCACTTTAAATCTTAACCATTGGATGAGTCAAACTCATCCTATCCGTTAAAAGACTTTTGGCCAAAATTTAGACTAGTGGATTAGAGAGCTTCTGGCTGTAATTAAAGAAGCTTGGGGTGTAGTGGAGGTGTAAGGGACACAAAAGGTTAAGTTTCAATGGACTTGGTGTGATGTAGAAGCAAAAACAGGGGATGTGAGTGGAACAGTGAAAGGTCTATGGTGGGGAAGCATTAACTGCAGTTTGTGGGCTATCTCATGAGGTGGAGGATGGTGATGAGTGTATTTGGCATATGAGGTGGAGGTGAGGTGAAAAACCACCTGGTTTTGGTTTAACAGGTGGAGAGGAGAAGACGCTACAGTGGTGGCGGTATTATCTGTTTTAAAATTTGGGCCGGGTTATGTTTTGGGCTTGGGTGGATAATGGATTTGGTATTAATAATAAAGAGGATCCGTTTGGTGTAGCTTAATAACCCAAGGACTAAAACTGCAATTCTGCCAAAGTTAAGGGACCAATTTTGCCAATCTTCCATAGTTCTTACAAGGACCAAACCTGCCATAAATAAATAGTACAAGGACCAATGATGATTATTTTCCATTTTTAAATGTCCAAGGACCATTTTTGCCATTTTTAAAAGTTAAGGGACTAAAGTTGTAATTTTGCAATTTTAAATTTCAAGGACTTGTTTTGACAACTTTATGAATCCCTAAGGACTTAAAATGATATTTTTCTTATTTTGATATACCAGGGACTGTTTTTGACAACTTTTTAAACTTGGGGGACTAAAACTGCCAATTATGCAAACTTGATACGTTTTTCACCAGATTTTGATGTTTTTGCATTTAAAACATATAAAACACTTGTTTGTGATATTTTTATCATTTTGATGTATTTCTGAGTGTTTTCAGATGTTTTTGGCATTCTAAACAGTATAAAAATGATGAGTATTTATACACTCATCATAAGCGATACGAATGAATAATTGAGTTTATCGAGTTGACGAATTCGATAAGGTCTCTTTGTTTATTCGAAACTTATTGGACTATTGAGCTTATCGCTTAGGCGTCTCATTGTGTCGCATTGAGTCACATATTGTGTTGAATTGAGTCACATATTGTGTTGAATGGAGTTGCATATTGTGTTGTGGAGCATAACATATTGGTTGTTTGAGTGCATTCATGACATCATATTGAGTCGATACACCCACATGAGGAATACCAAACACTAGGATTAAATGGTGAAACAAGACATTTTTGGAAATAACGAAATGGAATACATTGGGGTAGATAACGTTGATTTTGAGGAATGTATATATTAAGTTTGGTCTACATTAATAGGTTGTGCCGAGTCGATAGTTGTTGTGCCGTGATACCATTATCTTCTGCTAGTGTTTATTTGTGCGTTGATTGCTTAAGGTGAGTTTCATAGCCCCACTTTTATCTACGTTTTAACTACGTTTTGAACTATTTTGGGGTGAGAATCATGCTACTGTTTTTGGACCGTGAAAACTATTTGGATTTGCTTATGTGCTTGACTGTGTAGATAGATGTGCGGTAGTTGTTGCCTTAGTCTAGGTTTAATCGTGCCTAGCTAAGAATAGACTTCTACATCGACCTAGTCCGGGGTTGGCAATTATTCTAGATTTTGCCACAACAGGTTTTGGACTAGAGTCATGGGGCCCAAGTAAACCCTGGATGCGGGATTTGATTATAGATCCGGGTAGGATCATGTGTGAAACGGTATTTATCTATCTTAGGTCTTGCATAGCAAATCAACTCTACAGTCCACTATGATTTTGTTGAACTTAAACCTATGAACTCACCAAATGTAAGTGACGACCTTTTAGCATGATTTCTCAGGTATTTGAGAGATGTTTGGATTACTTGATCGGTGGAAGTTTGGCAAGAAGGCGGGGTTCAAGGATCATTTCTGACTCTGATAAACTTTGGGGACCTATATTAATAAATCATGTTTTGGGCCTAATAATTATACTTTTGGATTAAATGTTTCGAATACTTAAATTTGGGATTGGTTTGAATGTTAAATGACTATCTTTTTGCTATACTTGTGTGCGATACCAATCCAAAAAGTAACGCCCCGAAAACTTGATTAAGTCTCCCGCTGTACCGAGATTTGGGGGTGTTACAGATATCTTTCACCTGACAAGACTTCAAAATCTTGAGACCCTTACATTGGATTTTGATGATTGCACGGTAAGAACAATTTGAGTTTTATACTTATGATTTTACAATCTTAAAGAAATGTGTAATGAATGACATTTAATCTTAAAAACTTGTTGTAGTTGATACGGGAAGCTAATTCTAGGATGAATGTGTCGTTTGTATCCCTGATTAAACTTAAGCTGTCCCATGTCGATTTTGGGAATATTGTTATGTTATCGTTCATCATTGAAATGATTCGTGGATGTCAAAATTTGAAAATGCTGGATACCAGAGTAAGTGTTTTGGAGTAATGCATATGTAGCAAATAAACATTCCTAAATTGTCATGTTTGTGTATCTCTCAACACTATTTGATTTTTCAGACTGCAAACACGCTTAGTGTTCTACATTTGGAAAGTTTTCCCAATGTTGTAGACGAAAACACATTCACCATGGCCAACTACAGATTTGTGGTGTTTCGAGCTTTTCCTAGAACAGAGCATGAATTAACTTTAATAAAGTTTATACTTGCGTGTTCTCGGTCGCTAAAGACAATCAATATCAGGCTCAGCGATAGGAGTCATGATGGGAATGAAAATATCAAGAACAACTGGGAGTTGGCTATGATGCTGTTGAAACTCCACCAAGCTTCCCCCACAGCCGTGATAGATTTCTTTGAGTGGTTGTAGTTTATGTATGGGTTGAATACCCTATGACAATTAATATTGCGAAATAGTTTTGGTATTTTGGTACAGTATTTGTTTATATGGTTTGCATAAAATAAGCTTGTTCATATGTTGTTGTTTGTGCGTATTGTAGGTGATGCAATTTTGACATTCGAAAGTCAAACTTTCATTTAG
Source organism: Chrysanthemum makinoi (assembly GCA_910596185.1). Taxonomy (NCBI): domain Eukaryota; kingdom Viridiplantae; phylum Streptophyta; class Magnoliopsida; order Asterales; family Asteraceae; genus Chrysanthemum; species Chrysanthemum makinoi. The sequence goes on from OU343220.1 coordinate 230,091,433, forward strand.
CATTTCATTTTGATTGTGGCAAGTAAAACTGCATTTCCAGTTTACTTTAGTTAGTCAATACTTGAAAATGGTGAATGGCTATTTTGTAGGTAGTATTTGCATTTTCACTATCTACAGTCAAAATTGAAAAACCATTACTCAAATATTTGACTTTGTAAAGTCAAAAATGCAAAACCATTACTCAATATTTGTTTTGGAGTTTATTGTTAATTTGATATGTTTTAGAAGTTTGACTTAACAAAGTCAAACTTCTAATACATTTTTTGTGTTGTTTAATCTTCAACTAAGTTGTAGTATACGTAACTTGGTAACTTGAGGAACCAATTGTGTATTTTACAGTGATTATTGGGCGGGAGTTTTAAGTATGACAACGGCAACCAAGACAAATTCAGGGACCAAGTGTGAAAAAAAATCACTATTAGACCCTTGACCATCTCTTACTGGAGACACTATTAACTAGTGCACACCAAACGATAAACCCATCTACCACTTTTTCCACACACAAACAATTTTCCAATGGCAGATTTCCCCATTTTGAATGAACTCATGGAGGTTGGTGGTTCATCAAACTTGAATGATCGTATGGCTGTGTGGTTTGAACAAGAGGCTGCACAAGAAGGGATTCTGAAAAACCTAGTTCTTTAGTGCATTGATCATCTGAAGAGAGGAATCATGAAGCGTAGGAGTGATCGAAGAGAATGAAGCTCGGGACCTCGGGAATTGCGCTTGACTGTGTGGATGCTTGCCGACAAAAATCCATCGAGGCACACACACCAACTTGTTCAACTCATACAGATTGTTGGTCAAACTGATGAAGCTATTTGTTTCAACCAAGATTTGGTTAAGAAAATGGATGAACATAATGCCTGAATTTTGGGTTTTCCATGGGGGTAGATAAAGGTGGTCTTTTGGGTGCTAGTTTTGGAAATATAGGTTGGTAAAAAGGGTATGTAAATTGGATCTTTTGGCTAGTTGTTGGTCTTGGTTTGATGTAGTTGTTTATGATCTTTAGCAGACTATATTAATGATAAAATATCATCTTGGTTTTATGGTTGTTTAATCTGTTCTTGTATTGTGATATTGGGTGTATTTTAGTCTAATTAGTATCAACAAAACCAGACATCCCCTTGTATCAGCAAAACCAAAATGACCCCTTTTATCAGAAAACTTTAATCAGCAAAACCAAACACCCCTTGTAGCAGCAAAAGCAAAGGCAATGGTTTAAAAATATATGTTGAAAATGCAAATACTTTAGCACTAAATCATAATGTATCACCAAACATCCCCTTGTATCAGTTAAACCAAACAGCCCATTTTATCAGCAAAAGTTGTTACAGCAAAACCAAACACCACCGTATCAGCAAAATTAGAGGCAGTGGTTTAAAAAATACGGGTTGAAAATGCAAATGCTATAGCAGTAAACAATAATGTATTAACAATGGTGTATTGTAACATCTTGAATTTTGACTTACCCAAGTCAAACAAACTTATGAAAGACAACAAATTGTAACTTACTATTGTGGTATGACTTGGGTAAGTCAAACCTATTAAGAAATGCAAAACGATTTCAAACACAATTACTTAAATAAGAACCCAATTTTTTATTCATCGATTTCATGTTCTCAAGAACTACAAATGTTTACTATCATCTAAACATACACTTAGCTAGACCCACAACTCTCCCTATCATCGTTTTCCTTCCTTTCCTTAAGATATTTAAACAAAATTTTCAGATTTTTAATCCTTTCTCCCAAATCGTTAAACTTTGATAACAAGATGTCAGCCTCTTCTTTCTCCTTTTTAACACCCAAACCCTTTCATTTGGCATCTGCTTCCTCAACGAACTCAACAAAGCCTTCCCCTTATCGTTTTGTGCCATTATTGTTTTTTTTTTTTGCTTTGGGTAGAATGTGTGTTGATTGTATTTTAGGGTTCAATATTGGTCGTTGCCGATACATATATGGTTGAAGGTTGGGTTACATTTTAACTATGTTGGGTCAAAAATGTTAATGGTCTATTATACCCTCGAAGGAAATCCAGAAAATTAGGTTTGACTATGCCAATCCTGGTCAAGGGACGAGTTTGGCATTTAAAGGCCAAGGTTTGGACCTACGGCGATGATATCGCCGACTTTTGTCCCATCGTGAAGCGGTTTGCTAAATTTAGGGACCAACCGTGTATTTTAGTCTATATCTTATAATGTGATATATTTAGTGTTAAAAGAAGTGTTATTTTTGCATTTAGTGTAACCGACCCGACCCGGCCTATTTTGAACTTTACTAGAAAAGGTTCGGGCCGTCACCGTCATCAAATCATTCTTGTCGATCGTTACCCCTTCGCTTAAATTTTCTAGCTCGCCATTATTTTGACTTAAGTTTCTTGATCCGACTAATAAACAAATCGTGTTTGGATAGAAAGTATACCAACACGCCGACTCACGAACCTTAATAGATCAACCCGAACACGATTACAGCCTTATCGCGGGCATGCGGTTTTTACCACAGTAGTACAACTTTAGACAAACACCCTCGAGTATAATCAACAGTCGCATCCAGCTTAGGGTTTTAAACTTTTTCACACAAGTGTTGACACAAACCCTTGTCTTCCATGACAGTTACATGAGCATCAAAAACCAAATAGATTCACAAAATCATTCCATCGCACCCACACCATCACCATGAACATCTCCAGAAACAAGCTTCTAATCATCAGGTTAATCTTAAACCCTAATCTCATCAAAACCCATAACCCAAATCCACCCATTTCACCAATCACACCATTTTTCAAAAAACCCATTTTAAGAAACCACCAATTTTCCACTATTCCCAATAAAAATCCCAACTTTTTTAAAAATGCTGACGTGTCACCCATACTAGTTAGTCAAGTAATAGATATTGTTAAGAATAGTAATAAAAATAGTGACATTAGATCTAAGTTGGATAAGATAGATGGTAAATTGACTAAGAGGTCTGTTAGTGAGGTTTTTAAGGTTTTGAGCTGTGAGAAAGTGTTGGCAGTCGAGTTTTTCGATTGGGTTGGGTTGAATGATGAGGGAATGTGTCGAAATGTGGATATTTGTAGTTTAATGATTGATAACTGTGGTTGGGTGGGTGATTATGAGACAATGAAGGTGTTGTTGAAGAGGTTTAAGGATGAGGTGATATGTTTGAATGATAAGGCGTTTGGTTTTTTGCATGTGGTTGGAGTGAGTAAGTCGCGTGGGAAGGAGTGTGTTGAGATGGTGGTGCGTGTTTTGAATGAGGTTGGTGGGTCCGTCAGGAATTCGGGTGTGTTTGAGTTGGTTAAGATGCTTTGTGGCATTGATGAGTTTGAGTTGGCGAAGTTTGTGATTGAGATTACTGAGAGGAAGTTGAGTTATTACGGGGTTTTGGTGCGTGATATGTGTAGGAGGAGGCGTTTGGATGAGGCTCGTGGTTTGATTGGTGAGATGCGTGTGGTGGGCTGTGAACCGGATACTAAGATATATAATTATGTTTTAAGTGGTTTATGTAAAAGGGAGATGATTTCTGAAGCGATGAGTTTAGCTGAAGAAATGAAGGAAAAGGGTGTTGAGCCAAATGAGATAACGTTTGAGATATTTATTACGAATTCGTGTAGAGCTGGTAAGATGGAACTTGTTAACGCGAGTTTGGAGAGGTTAATTAGTACGGGACGTCCTCCTAGGCTTTCAACCTATGTTGCTATCTTGAAAGGTTATTTTAATGCTGGAAGATATGATGAGGCTTACAAGTTTGTTCGTGATATAGAAGAGAAGAAGATACCAGCGATTAATAAGATGTATAGCTTGCTCGGGAGGCTGCATCAAAGGAAAGGGAATGCTAAAGGTGCAAGTAGTATTTTTGATGAAATGATGAGGAAAGGTTTAAAGCCTGATTTTTCATCATATGAAAAAACGGTAAATGTGCTTAGGAACACTGGTGGCAAAGATATAGCTCGAGATTTAAAACAGAAATATTCTAAGTTTAGAATAGAATAAGAATGTGATTTTGTTTTGTTTTGTTCTATTCTTTTGTAGTCAGGAATGACATGGCAGTGATTTTGATGCTGTGGCAAGTTAATTGAGGATGTTTAGTTACAGTCGTTCTAAAACCGCAAATGATTGATATGTGCATCTGCTGTAGCATAATGTAATGAAAATTTTGCCCTCATTTTCTATATTTTCCTTGTTGCCCAATTGTTGCTGAATAGAATTTTAGGTGGTTTAGTGTTATGATTATTGAAAGTTAGTTTGTAAGCTTCTTTAAGTTGCATTGTTCGACATATTAGTATGTTCCCACACACAATTCCCCTTGTATGATTTCTTGGGCATACTTGTAATATATTCAGATTTTGTGTTAATAAACTACTTTCAGACACTTACACACCACGTGGTCTATGCTGTGAAGGATAACTATATCTTTTGTGTTCCTCCTAAGTTAGGGCGAAGTAAACTGTAAACATACTGAAAAACTGTTTGGTACAAGCTGACAGTTTCAAATTGAAGGACCTAAAATTGAGTAGATGTTGCAAATTAGCTATGATAGTATGCTTAATAATGTCAAGTTTGTGTTTAAAAGAATTAGTCGTTGACTGCACAAGTCAAATTGATGTTTAAGGTCGGTATGAATTTGGACACCTCTTCACTTATATGCATATACCTTCTTTCTGGCTGTGTTTAGGTTACTAAAGATCTACTAGCAGGTACGTAATTTAGTATTATAGGGTGGCGATTAGACCGGCTATGTTGTATGGGTCTGAGTGTTGGCCCATCTCCAAGGCCCATGCTAACAGGGTAGAGGTGGCAGAACTGAGAATGCTAAGATGGACTTGTGGTAAAACCTTGCTTGACATGATCCCGAACGGAGTTTTCAAAGCAAAACTGGAAGTCGGAAATATTATTGCGAAGATGAGAGAAGGTAGGTTGAGGTGGTTCGGCCATGTCAGGAGGAGGCCTCAAACAGTGCCGGTTAGAAGGGTCGAGGCGCTAGTAGTAGATGGCGTGAGAAGTAGGGGCAGACCCAAACTCAGGTGGGAGGATAGACTTAAGCTTGACATGTCGGAGCTTCGCTTGTCGGAGGACATGACCTCAGATAGGAAAGGGTGGAGAGATAGGATTAAGATCTGCGGTTAGTTTTTGGCTTGGAGCTTTGTGGGTTTAGGTGGGTTGGGTGGGATAGGCTTTTAGGAGTCTCGTTTTGCCTTGCCCCGGAGGTTTCGGTTTTTGGTGCCTCCCCTTTTTGCTTTGCCGTAGTTTTAGGCCCCGTGCGTTGCTTTGTCTTGCTCTGTGTGTTTAGGCTTGCCTGCTTTTCGTGCCCTGCTTGGCTTTGGTGCCTTGTTTTTGCTCTGCCTTGCCTTGGGCCCGTGCGTTGTTTTTGCTTTGCTCTTTGTTGCTCCCTTAGGTCTGCCTGCTTTCCTTAGTGCTTTTCTTTGATGCCTTGCCTTGTTTTGCTTGCTTTCCTCCTGCCTGTGCTTTGTTGTTTTACCGTCTTTTGCTTTCTTTCTTTTTTCTCACCCGCACACTTGCACTTGTCGGAGGTCTCGTTGGAAGCAGTCTCGCTTCTCCCGGGTTTATCCTGGGGCAGGGGTAGGATCTGTCTACATTTTACCTCCCCCATACCCCGCCTCGGCGGGATTGGGTATGTTGTTGTTATTGTTGTATTTTTCTGTATGTAAACTATAGCATGTTGTGAACCCGTGCACGGACATTCCAGTATCCATTGGCACCGATTAGGCACATACTCTTTCAGGTATAATTTACCATATACCTGAAAAGCGCCATCTACACATTTTATCTTGCTTTTCATAGCAGCATATTGTGATTGTATAGAATCAAATGGCATTTACAGTTGCATCATATTCCTCTGGGAGGATTTGAACATTGGCTAGATCTTTCATTCCATTGATGCAGGAAGGTTCACTGAATGTCTGAATCTCAATCTTCCAGACATGATTTGTTTACACGAGCTTGCCAGTTAATCACCCATTGTTGTATACCTATATCCTGGATTCCTAGTATTGCCTTAGTTAACACTGATAACTGCTGTGTAATATTTAAGAGTTTAGTCTATTGCTTTGCATATATGAAAACGTCAAAATCTCTTAAAACAAAGTGGAGTGGTGACAGTGTTGGAGGTAGAATAGAGTTGGTGGGTGGTCTTTTGGATCATATAATTGGATGTGTGTAGGTACACGCGATAGTTCTTAGTTGGAGACCTGATTCATCTTGACGATCTTTTGTATAATTTTCTCACTGCTTGAATGAATGTTTTTAAATTCAAGTTTGGGATAAGAGGGGCGGGTGGGTTCTTTTGTTTGGGGTGGGGGAGGGGAGTGGGCGAGTGCTAATTACGGGTAGCGTGGTATGAGCTTTTGTAATGTTTAACATCCTATAACAAGGAGTTTGGTTACGAAACAGGGACTCAGATAACTTAAATCTGTGTAAGTACAGAAGTTAAGAGGGAGTTACAACATTCAATTTTTGAAGGGCTGAATTTCATGCGTCTCAACAGAAATTTGTTTGGTAGTTTTTGCCCGTTTTTCGAAGGTGTTAGGTGCAAACATGGTTGAAATGGCGAAACCTAAACAAGTTGATTCACTGAGTTGGATGTATAAAAATCTCACATGACCTTTACTGGAATGGTAGTTTTGAGAAAGGGACGATGGTTCGGTGGTGTAAAGTCTAAACCATGCATACCAATATACCCTCCATCGGTTGATTTTGTGTAACATCCTAAACAAAATCTTGTGCATATCTGTGGACAGTTGATAGTTTTGCTGTGAAGTGTACTTTAGTGTGGTACTATAAATATTATTGAGTACATCCATGTTAGCTGGGTTAAATTTCAATCTTAACATCATATTTGTAGGTGGTCAACATAAATCTGCTACCCTTAAGTTCAAAAATCACGGTTAAAGATCTGAGCAAAAACGATAAATCTTTTTATCCAAATATTGTTTGAAATTCCAAGGTGTATTGGCAACTCGGCTTGCTAAGACTCAACGCACCACATTCTACCCACTATCTTTTGGTTGATATGTCACTCCGAAATTGATAGGCTAAAGTCTTTTGGTACACATTTAAGTAAATAATTGTAATGTTTAAAATTTTTAAAAATTTTCTTCATTTTATGAGATTTTGGTGCGCACACATAATAATGGTATAAATAAAAGCTAATTATTTCAATACAAAATTTATTATTATTACTAGAAAACATCCTAAAAAGTAGTGTGATGGCGCCAACACCACCATTCATTTTTCTTTCACTTCAGCATTTCATTATCTGACCATTTTCAACAACCCCATTCCAGAAAATGAAGAAAAATGTTACCAACAATCTATCAATCTCGTGAGTAAACCCAAGTTCCAAAAATGGCAGCAATCATGAACATCATAACATCTATCCCAACAACCACCTCAAACTCATTTCCATCATCATGGTCTTCCAACTTCAGTTACATGGTAGCTAAAAACAGAACAAGTACAAGGATTAAACATGTTGATAAATTTGTAGTACTGAATAGCTCAACAGACAGAAAAGATGTAGCCTTATCTAACGAAGAGGTATCTTCTAATGATGTTTCTCATATGTTGGATTCTGCTTCTGATGTTGTTAGAAGCTTTTATGATGGAATAAACTCCCGGGACCTTTCGAGGGTTGTGGACCTCATTGCAGAAGATTGTGTTTACGAGGATCTTGTTTTTCCTCAACCATTTGTCGGTCGCAAGGTAATTTCTCACTCAGCTTCATTTTTGCAATGGAATTTATCAACAAAGATGAAATAAGTGGGGAAGCAGTTTATATAAGCAATTCCAAACAACTCAAAACATGATAACTAAAAAAATTTGTGTTTCCTGGTACCCAAAAAACGCGGATGATGTACTATACTTGTCCCATTTCCAGTAAATAGGGAGAAACGTTGCATGCTTATCAGTTAAGGGGTGAGTTTGATTAAGTTGGACAAGTAAAGCATAATTTGGTAGCATTATCTCTATGGCCCGGAGTGCCGGACCAATAAACACTAGGTTGCCATGTTATAGAGTTTAGAGCCGAATTGAGAAGAAGCCGACGTGTCCCCCATATTAATTACTCAAGTAATTGATATTGTTAAACAAGGATAGTGACTGTAGTTTAAGCTAGATTCGATAGATGTTAAAATGTCAAAAAGATCTGTTTGTGAAATCTTTAAGGTTTTGAGTCGTGAGAAAGTACTTAAAGTTTACTAATTAAGGGATTTAACTAGAACAAATGTTGAACGGCTGTGAGAAGGCTGGTATAAAAATCTAGAACAAATGTTAAGGGATTTAACTAGATCTTAACAAAAAGATCTAGTTAAGGGATTTAATTAGAACAAATGTTGAATGGCTGTGAGAAGGCTGGTATAAAAATCTAAAGATGATAAAGGATTGAAGTAAAATTACCACATCTCTTTTACATTCCCTCTGACCATACAGTTTTCTCTAAGCTGATTTTTTATGAACTCCAGTCAACTTTTGCAGGCTATACTTGAATTTTTTGAGAAGTTTATCTACACTATAAGCCAAGATCTACAGTTTGCTATCGATGATATATCTGGTGAAGATACATCCGCTGTTGGAGTGACTTGGCATTTAGGTATAATAAATAACTAACAATTGATCTTATATTGATTTCTTTTAACTGTATTTACTATCGTAGTTCCATCAGAAGTGACTGATACTGTAGAAATTTCAGAATGGAAGGGAAAGCCTTTTCCATTTAGCAAAGGATGTAGTTTTTATCGGTTAAAAGTTGTGGATGGGCAGCACAAAATAATGTAAGTGCAAGTGTTCTGTCTAAATATTTGTTCATTTTTTATTTGCAAATTAAGCGCATAATAATGTGGCTATTTACATCAGAGAGCCCCAGTTAAACTTCACCGGACATGCTAACTTTCAAAAGCTGTATCACTTTACTAATCAGCCTTTAGTTCGAGGGCTAATTTCTAACTTCTTAGGGCAATTCTGTTTTGCTTCTAGTTTCTGCATCCATCATCTGAAATCCCACAGAAGATATAAACTTTTTGGATTTTCTCTGTGAGTTAACTGAAGCAGAAATTATTTTTGTCTTTTCGGAAACAGTTATGGTAGAGATGTCGTGGAGCCTGCAGCGAAGCCTGGAGACTTTGCTTTGGTTCGTCTTCTTTCCTCATTTAACGTTTCTCTGACTGCTTCAAATATCTTTACTTGATATCATGTGACTATTTCATATTCTAAAGAAATTTATTTTTGTTAGCTCTTCGATAAAATGTGAATATGTAAGTAACGTCTAGTGGTGGGCAAACACGTTGAAAGTGGATTGTGGCCTTAGGGACTGGGCCAATGGGTGTGTTTTGGATCTTGATTCCTGGAAGATGGGCAGATCATGAAGGTTAGAGTAACATGGACTAAAATGTGTTTGCGAATAAAAACAAACGGGTTGGGTTGAGTTGCAACACTATTTCTTGTTTAACTTTCGTAATAGAAACAGGCGTATATATAACCTTTGGAATTTCTTCTTGTTTGACTCGTTTGTGAATTAACCTGTATCATTTTTTTAGTCAAGATGATGTGAATACTCATTTGTACCTTTGGAAGTAAAATTTACCCAAATTGATGCATTTTTAACTAAATAGGACAGTATCCGAGTCTCTAGGAAGATCTTATGAACCTTAACCATAAAATCCACAATGTTTAACTGGGTGCACCCTTCTTTTAAAGTGTTTGACTACAAGGAAAATGACTCAACTGTCATCGAGTGATATGGCATGCTAGGAAAAATCTTATGAACCAAGATTTTTATGCTCATATAATTGCTCATCGTTTAGTAGTAATTTCCATACGGAAAAGTTTTCACTGGATTACATTTATATATATCTATCTATCAAGGAGAAGCCTTGTGTATACACCATTTAACTATCTAAGTAGTCATATTATAAGTTCAGCTATGAAAAAAAAAGTAACGAACTACTTACAGTATAGGAGTTAGGTATTATATTAGAAGTTTCATAAAACTGCATGAAGTACAGCAGACAAAAGTAAGAAGACAACAAATTAGTGTGAAATGTAATAGAATGGAGAGTAGCAAATCTGAATTAACAATAAGAAGACACCAAATTGTTTTGTCCCCGTAATAGTAGTCCAATTGTGGGGGCATGTAGCGTAAAGCAGAGGTCATAGGTTCAAATCCTGTCCGCATGTCCCTTTCAATCATGATGTTGCAAGATTTAACTCTCTCATGTTGGCCGTGAGACCGGTCTGTGGAAGCCGCCAAAGGGCCGGTTACCCTTTTTTTTTTAGTTTGATTATTTTATGATGCAGTTTTTTTTAATGGCTATATGCAGGTTGCCATTAGAGGGGTGACATGGCTGCTAGAACGATTCCCACAGTTAGCAGACCGGTTCTAACTTTCTATTGTCTTTTAGATTACAAGGTTCATCGTTTTGTTGATAAATTTTGTAGCGCAGACTATGAACGGTTGATGTCATAAATTATTACTAATAAATTTCAACACTAAAACGCATCTGCGTACATATAAAGGTGCATATGCGCAGTTACTACAAAATTCTTTGGATATGAAGGTAACAAGAAGTTGATGCGGCAATGTCCATATGTTCCACTTGAGATGGGTTGTCTTTGGTTATAGGGTACTCCAATGAGTCAAATGGGTAAAATCTTAAAGCGTAGCCAAAATAAAATGGTGTTACAAAGTGTGAAGACATGAAGTATTACAAAGTGTTTGTGGTTATAGCAATTTCGTACTGAGTTGCCTCATATTCTGTACATCAAGATGACACATTAAGTTAAGTGAGTGTCTGGCGTTGTTAAGTGTTTTTTTAAACACTAGTTGGATACCCGCGCACAGCGGCAGCAATAAATATAGTTATATAATAAATATAGTAAATGAATTGCTAACCCAACTCTCCTCACAATTCATTACCTGCTTAGTGAATTCATTTCACAACACTCCAAATGTATATGTGTTAGTTCTATGTGTTTGTTTGGGTTTTCCATATCTTTCCCGTGACATCATTATTCCCCGCATATAAAAAGACCTTCACAATCTCTTTCCCGTCAAACACTTTCCCAAAAGTAAATGATTTTGATAAATAAAGTTTGTATTGATTGAAATAAAGATTAAAGTTATAAAAATTTGAATCAAAATAAAATAAACCTACTAAAAATGTAAAGTTTAAAAACTCATAAAAATATATCAAAATGGATGTTGAATTAAAAAGCACAAAATTTTAAAAAATATGGTGAAATTAGATCATAAAAAAATTAAACGAATTAAAAGATATTAAAATTTAAAAATAAAGATGATTAATTAGTTAAGAAGTAACATGTGTCACCCCATTATTGGATCTCTTTATTTTAGTTTGTTAGAGCTCATCCTTTTTTGTTATTTTTAAGTCAGAGAAGTGACACATGTCACTCAATTATTGGAGCTCCTTATCTTAATTTTTTGTGGAGCCCCCAACTTAAATGCTTTATATAGTAGTATAGATACTTAATCGGTAGCTGAATTTATGAAAGTAAACATTAGAGGTGACAATCTCATACCACTTTATAGATATTGTGCGTAAATTAGCAAATTAAACATTATTCTTTATTACATTGCATTTTCATAAAATAGAAACTATAATATAAAACACCTCATCGGGTTTCGGGTTGTGACACCCCCCTAACGATATTTTGTCCCCGAAATATATTCTTGGAACAATTGCGGATATTTCTTCTTCCGGCTCCCACCTTAAGCTTGAGCCTTTACGATGCCTCCATTGAACCTTTACTAACGGGATTTTCTTATTCCTCAACCTTCTTACCTTTCTTTCAAAAATTGCCTCCGGTTCTTCTTGAAAAGTTAATCCGTATCAATTTCGAGACGATATTATATAATGTAACGTTGATACTTTTGTATATGGACTTGCGTAATTTAAAAAAAGTTCTTCCTTATATGCGCTGTCAAATCATTTAATGAAATGCGATAACTTCATCCGATTGAATATGAAGACACTCGGTTCACATATCTCGATCATCACTTGAATAGTCTCGGGTGTGATAACACTTACTTATGAACATCCATACTCGTCGTATTTGACTAGCGTAATTCAAAAAATGTTGTTCCGTATAAGCACTGTTAATATCATTTAATGAAATGCGATGATCCAACTCCATAGAATATGAAGACATTTGTTTCGCATGACTCGATCACATATTGAGTGTATAGCGACGGCACATTGAACTTTTGGAGACGGCATGCGTCGTCGCCCAAGGCCGCAAACGTTGTTGTGGCATGTGAAATATTTAGTGGTAGGGGTGTTTACGGGACGGTTCGGTTTGGTTAGTTGGGATATTTTAACTATCCATCAAGGGGCGGGTAATTCATTTTACTACCCGAAACCGAACCGTGTTAGGTGGGCAACCGGACATGCGGTTACCTGAAATGAGCGGTTATCCGCGGTTCGGTTCATGGTTAACCATTGTAAACCTTTAAACAAGTTTAACCGTATGAAAAATAACTTTAGTGTATTAAATAATATTGAATAGACTAAAGTTATTTTAAAATTATTCCGTCACAATAATTACGTTCAAATAAGCATACATGACACATTAAAAAAAAAAAAAAATTGTTTGACGTTTATATGTTACAAACACACTAATCTATTTTCACACATAGATATTTAGTATACGTGTACATTAGGAGCAAAAAAGTCGTTATACAATAAAAGTAGTATAATAATATAATCGATAATTGTACTATTATTTAAATGTTTAGTTAAAAACCTTCATGTATATTATAAACGGTTCGGTTCGGTTAATCAGGGATATCTAAATATAAAAACCGAAACCGATCCATAATATGCGGGGTTTTTTCGGTTTCGGTTTTGGGTTTTTTCGGTTTTGGATTGAGCGGTTCGGCTCGGTTTGTCGGTTTCACGATTTTTTTGAACACCCCTATTTAGTGGTATATAGCAGTAATTTTATACTGTTTTATAAAAAGAACGATTTTTTCATAACCATTGTTCTACTAGTTTTACAGTACTAACCTTGCTGCCTTGCATACAAAGTAATTATATGTATAAGTGTATAGTGGCCCAAATAATTTAGTTTAAGGCCTGTCATAGGTAGCCCACCTTAATCAGATCTGACTTGCCAGTCCCAGCAGATAGAAATACCAGAAAACACTTGTTATTAACATCACTGCCGTTATTTCCTAGATGTAAACAGACTCTGTAGCTGATGACCAGATCTCGAGATAGGTATTCACTTTATTTCTTCTTTTGTTGCTTTTGATCTTGCTATTTATGCATGTGATATGATAGATATAGATCTAATGAAATAACCTAATAATTTGCACAAAGATCTAAATATATAGTATTAGTTTTTTTATTTATTTTTCCTTTCAGCAGGCAATTAAAATATAGATGAGTATGTTTAAATAAAGGTTCTTATATAAATATAATTGATTAAGTAATACTAATGTAATAATGTTTTCAACTGTACAACTACCTAACATACGTATGATATGAGTTAATAGAGAGATTAGTCACGTGAAGTGTATCCTTTATCTATAATATACGTATGATTTTGTTATATTCAGCCAAGTATCAACATAGATCCTAGCATTTAGGTTTGTTTTGTTATCAAAAAGAAACTACCAGCTGTGATTATAAGTTATTGTGATATAGTTTCTGACTTTGGCTTTTGTGAAGAAGGTCGCGAAATAGTGCTTGCCTTCGAAGATGCTTCTAATGGAAGTCGTGATGATCATATGCGAAAGGCTATGACTAGTCTCTTTTGGGCTCGGCGTTTGCAAATATACTTTGATATTCGTGAAGGTTGCAGTTATTTTAGAGAAAACATGAATGACAAATTAAAGGTCATACATCGTGATATAAAGAGCGCTAATATTGTTTTGGATGATATTTGGAACGGCGAAGATTGCCGACTTTGGGCTCTCCATGTTACAGCATGCGGGGCGACAAGGTAACACCTTCGCTACTTGTAATATTGGTGGCACAAAAGTGTAAGATGAAAAAAGAAGCAGATGTTTATTCATTTGGAGTAGTGTTATTCGAAATCATGTGTGGGAGGTTTGCATATAATGAATTGTACAATACCAACAATGAGAAAGGGCTTCCATCCATGGTAATAAGACGCTTCATTGAAGAAACATTAAAGGAAATGGTCGATCCTGAAATAAAGGAAGCTGATGAAAACATTTTTGTGCTAACTAGAGGGCTCGATCAAAATTCTTTAGACGCATTTTCCAAAATCGCTTATCAATGTTTGGCAGAAACTCAAGCCAAACGTCCAAAGGAAGTTGCGATCAAGGAACTTGAGAAAGCATTAAATATGTAAGTAAGCGATCTCATTTTTCTGTTCATTTTTCAACAAATTTATTTCATTGTTATCTAATTTTTAAGAGATATAATTAGGAGGAGAAATAATGAAATTAAAATGGTTAAAAAGTATAATAAACTAGCTTGTATATATTGTAAAGTAGTAAACGTCAACTGTTTGTGTGATTGCAAATATTAGTCTCTAGAAAGTACAGGTTTGTGGGATCATGATGCGGCATGACGTGACTAGCTATATTTAGCACTAAGGATATTAGGAGCATATGCAAATTATGCATAAACCTTTATATCTAACTTTAGACTTGAAAGAAACTATGTTTCAAGACTTGGATTCACATATCTTAACTACTGTATGTAATTATTTTCTGATTAACATTATTATTCATTAAGTTGCTCACACATGCTAACTTGAGCATAGTCACGTTATCTCCTATGTAGTTTGTAGAAAATCGTTATCAATAAAATATTATAAAGTTCTTATTAGTATCTCTTTTTTAATTATGAGTCTGACGAGTATGTAACGCATGTAACATGAAAACAGCGTGGACAACCTCCAAATTTCACTTGAAGACATTAAATTGGCCACACAAAACTTCAGTCATATTAAAGGTTGAAGATATATGAAGTAGAAGTTCCACGATCGTGCATTTCATAAGAATATTTCTTGGTCTTAAAGGCTATTGTAACGAAATGAATGAAAAAAAATCATTGTTTATGAGCATGCTTCTAGTGGAATTCTGGGTAAATATATGGGCGATGTTAGTCTTACATGGATGAAACGTCTTAAAATATGCATTTATGTTGCAAGCGGATTGGTGATAGTGGTGAAATGGATAAAAACTCATTGTTTATGAGCTTGCATCTAATGTGAGTCTCAATAAATAAAGGGAATAGTGCATCAAAATATGCATTGATGTTGCAAGTGGATTGGATTTTCTTCACACTGGTGGTGTGATGCAAGACATGGTGACACATACGAACATCAAAAGTGCTAAATTTATGCTAGATGGTGATTCAAAGGCTGAATGTTTTATTTGGACATGTCGACAACATATCAATTTCTTCAATTATTACTAATGTTTATGTCATTTAATGGGATTTCTTGTTAAATTCCTCTCCTACTCGTTACATTTGGAAGGATTGCTTTATCAGCGGTTGTGGATGAGCTGTCAAAGGCATGCGAGGTGGTCCTACAACTTACGAAGGCATTGGAATTCCAAGTAAGTTTCACTAGTTTTTACATAACCTGACTTACTTTGAATGCAT
The DNA here is from genome assembly GCA_910596185.1 of Chrysanthemum makinoi. Classification (NCBI taxonomy): domain Eukaryota; kingdom Viridiplantae; phylum Streptophyta; class Magnoliopsida; order Asterales; family Asteraceae; genus Chrysanthemum; species Chrysanthemum makinoi. Next base: position 230,107,057 of record OU343220.1, read on the forward strand.
TTATATGGTAAATTGTTGTGGAAGAAAGAAGTAGACAAAAGCCTCCTCATAAAATATAATGTACCAAGAAATAAACAAACAATAGTCGTGTAATTAGTTAGTTACATAAAAAGTACATTGTATATATGTTTTTCTTAAATGATGAAACCTTCATGAAGTTCTTCAAAATAATATGCTGAATTTATTACAACGACAGTTTTTGTTAGTTACTATTTCAGATTAAAAAAAATAACTCGCATATCAGAATGACCAGGAATTTTTTTTGTTTCCTTTTTTCAAATACTCAACCGCTTTCTCGAGATTACTGATAAGCTACATGTGCAGTGTTTCTAGACATGGGAATCCAAACTAGAGACTACAAAGCAAACATGCTCTGCTTTGAATCCTGCTTTGAGAGGGCAAAGTGGTAACTTATATTTTCATGAAGTGATCGGGTTCCAGAAAAATGGGAAGATGGAAGGAGGTTATTGTGTGGAAAAGTTAAGCCGAAGTATAAGCTTAGAAATGACCGTATTTGTATATTTGAATTATAAACTTGTAACTTAGAGCAAGTTTATTACAAAATAATATGCTGAATTGTACATATTATTTCTAAGTGTATGCATGCATAATTTTTTCAAAATAATATGCTGAATTTATTACAACGCCAGTTTTTGTTAGTTACTATTTCAGATTAAAAAAAATAACTCGCATATCAGAATGACCCAGGAATTTTTTTTGTTTCCTTTTTTCAAATACTCAACCGCTTTCTCGAGATTACTGATAAGCTACATGTGCAGTGTTTCTAGACACGGGAATCCAAACTAGAGACTACAAAGCAAACATGCTCTGCTTTGAATCCTGCTTTGAGAGGGCAAAGTGGTAACTTATATTTACATGAAGTGATCGGGTTCCAGAAAAATGGGAAGATGGAAGGAGGTTATTGTGTGGAAAAGTTAAGCCGAAGTATGAGCTTAGAAATGACCGTATTTGTATATTTGAATTATAAACTTGTAACTTAGAGCAAGTTCAATGATAACGCCCCAACGGCGTTAAAAACCAAATTCCGGCGTTAGCCATCGGAGGCCCGGTGTTAAATGGGTGTTAAAGGGGCGGCGTTACTGCCCCAACGTCCGTTTTTTTTTCCCTTCATTTATGTCCCTAAATGAGGGGTTGTTTTTGTAAATTGTTGGGAATGTTATTGATGTTATTGGGATGTTATTGTTGTGGGTGTTTTTTTGGGATGTTAAGGTGAAATGTTAAAGCTGATGTGGCGCTGACGTGGACGGTGTTATTGATGTTATGGTGTTATTGTTGTGCATGCTCTTATAAAGGGTTAACATATATGGTATCGAAGTTCGGCTAATGTAATTACATGTATTTTAGAATTCTAACCATGTCTTCTAAATAGATTTGTTTATTTTTATAATAACTGTCGTAACAGAATATGCGTATATGTAACCTTTGGAATTTCTTCTTGTTCGACTCATTTGTGATTTGACATGTATCAGTTTTTTAGACAAGATGATGCGAATGCTTATTTGTCACTATGAAGTAAAATATAGCTAAATCGATCAAAGGCGGATCTAAGCATGGCAAGGTGGTGCCCGGGAACCACTTTGGACGAAAAAATCCTTTAAAAACGATATAGGATTTCTTTCAGGACCTACCTTAGAAATTAGTCGGGAACCACCTTGTATTTGAAATTTGGAAGAAGAATGAAAGAAAACAACTTAAAAAAAGAAAGATTTCCTGATATGTCGTTGGAGATGAAGCAGAAGACAACTAAGAAAAAGAAATAATGAAGAAGATGAAGTGGGTGAAGTTATTTGGCCATATATGATGAAAGTGTACTTTAGTGTGACTTTGACCGGTTAATTTTAACTGTTTTATAGACTTGTTTGCCCGTTTAATTTGTTACCTTGACGAAATCATAGGAACCACCTTAGATTTCATTTTGGATCCGCCACTGAAATCGATGCATTTTTAAGTAAATAGGATAGTATCGGAGTCTCTAGGAAGATCTAATGAACCCCAACAATAAAATACACAATGTTTTACTAGGCGCTTCCTTCTTTTAAAGTGCGTGACTACAAGTCAAATGACTCAACTGTCATCTGAGTAATGGCATGCTAGGAAACATCTTATGAACCAAGATTTTTATGCTCATATAATTGCTCATCGTTTAGTAGTCACAGAAAAGTTGTCACTGGATTACGTTTGTATATATCTCTATCAAGGAGAAGCCTTGTGTATACACCATCTAACTATCTAAGTCGTCATATTATCAGTTTAGCTATGAAAAAGAGTAACGAACTACTTATAATATAGGAGTTAGGTATTATGTTAGAAATTTCATAAAACTACATAAAGTACAGCAGACAAAAGTAAGAAGACAACAAATTGGTGTTACATGTAATGTAGAGTAGAAAATTTGAATTAACAGTAAGAAGACAACAAATTGTTTTGTCCCCGTAATAGTAGCCCAATTGTGGGGACATGTAACGTAAAGCGGAGGTCATAGGTTCAAATCTTGTCTTCATGTCCTTTTTAATTAATCATGATGTTACATGATTTTAACTCTCTCATGTAGTCCGCGGGGGCAGCCAGAGGGTCGGTTACCCTTTTTCTTAGTTTGATTATTTTATGATGCAGGTTTTTTTAATGGCTATATGCAGGTTGCCATTAGAGGGGTGACATGGCTGCTAGAAAGATTCCCACAGTTAGGAGACCGGTTCTAACTTTTTAGTGTCGTTTAGATCACAAGGTTCATCCTTTTGTTGATTAATGAGGTAACCATGCAAATATAATATGATTAATTAAATATTCATCTCATGCAAATATAATATGATCAATATTCATCTAATTGTAATAGATGCAAATATAGTAAAAAGAAATATATAACTTTCTCAGAAACCTATGCACGTGGATGATGATGTATAAAAGAATTAATTAAATATTCATTAAATTAAACTCTCATTTTATTATGGGTTTTTTTAACTTGTGCCTTAAGGGCACAAGTTAAGCACACAAAAAGTACACCGAAAGTACACAAGAACCTACATAAAAGTACACTTGTCTGTACTTTTATGTGGATCTTTGTGTATTTTTCAGTGGGTCCCTGTGTACTTTCGGTGTGCTTAACTTATGCCCTAGGGCACAAGTTAGAAAAACCCTTTTATTATATACATAAAAATGCATCAAAATGAAATATAATGCTTTCTCAGATTTGCCTCCAATTAAATATTAGTCAAATATTATATAACTCAATATTCATTAGAGATTATAGTGCACATGGATGACATGCTAAAGGATAAAACATATCTTCACGAATCCAATCAGATATGCGATAAAGGGTTTCCTTCCGCCTATAATAGAGCAAAGAAGAGGAGTTACAATCATTCTCCATTTCCCTCTTATTAATCATCTAATAATTCTCCTGTGTGCTTCGTAGCAAGTAAACACAAGTGTACGAAAAGTAATTCAAAATCATCATAAGTCTTTATTATATGGTTACTCGGTTCCTTTTAGGAATTGTGGCGTAAAACCACATACATAAATGTGAGTTACCAACAGGGAATCGCCACCCGAAAAACCATCATTCCCCATAGTAAAAACGGTCCCCTCACAATATTGCACTAGACCACTTCTCTCATTCACACAATATTTCATTCTTTCTAAAATGATGTTAAGTATGTGGGCCGCATTAAAGGTGACTAAGTCAGCGACTTAGGCCCATAAACTCCGACCCGTGATTCTACGCTTCATCAATTGGCGCCATCCGTAGGACCGACAAAACAAATAAATAAAAATTTGCTCTTAGCAACGACAAAATCATAACCATGAACGAAGATAACCCTATTCAAACTCCATCTCATGAAACAATGGGTGATCCCGGAGAGCCCAACACCGAGCCAATCACCCACGATGCAGGAGGGCCCAGTGACCCTACCTCGGAACCAGACGCAACAGACCCTGTGATGTAATTCGTGGTTCATAATTTTGACCGAATGAATGCCATGTACAAGGCGTTCACTCAAAAGCTCAAGGATGTTCCACAACAACGAGTTTTTGCAAACGTCGACCCACCGGTCATTGAACCATGGAACTCAGATTCAGATGAGTTACATCCCGGAAATTCTAAAGAAAACGCCTTCGTGGAAAGCGACAACAATGACCCCTCAAAAAGTCGTGCCACCATCGGGGGAACGCCATTAAAAAATACAGCTAAAGGAAGACCGGTGTTGAATAACAATTTCTACCATGAGCCCTTTGTATTTAAAGAATCAGAAAAAGATGTGCGCGATTTGGTAGCATCACCATTCACTAAACGAATCCGAGATTACGACATGCCAAATGGCATCAAAGTTCCCACCAACTTACGAACATACGATGGCACGACAGACCTGGGCGATCACCTGACGGTCTTTATGGGAACTGTCACACCCCCAAATTACGTGTTTTGCAGCGGAATGGAATACCTTGGGGAGGACTGTCATAGCATCAAAGTTACAGTTATATCGAACGACCTAAAGTGTCGTTTGAAAAATACATCGTTTGATTAATTAGAATAATCAGAGTTTACAAAATGTAGGTCCCAAATGAAAATCAATGTATGCGAAAATAGGTTTGATACAAGCCAAACGATGTTTTTAAAGTGTATAAATCCCATGCGACGCGGCCGTCACCACGACTCTATGATATGTCCACATGCATGCCATGAAGTGAATGCCTTAGATACCTGAGATAAAACATGCTAAAAAGTGTCAACACAAAGGTTGGTGAGTTCATAGAGTTTGGTTAACAAGTAAAGCCTTAAAAGAGTGTTTATGTAACAAAGGCAAAGTTTTTGGTCAAATAGAATAGTTCGCAAAGCAAAGGCATCGTAAATCCACTCAGTTCCAAGTCCGCCCATACAAAACTTGCAACCTGTGTGTTTACAACCCACTGCTAAAAATAGTATGTCAATCATGTATGCATGTATCATAGTAGTTAGGAGTATAAATGTCACCACAAGGGTCTTCCAACAACTCGTGTTGGGATGTTCCTCAACGCTCACGTTGATCCATATAAATGGCCTTCCAACATATAAATGTTGGGATGTTCCTCCAACGACGCACGTTGGGCGGTATCCAAATTAATGGCCTTCCAACATATAAATGCTGGGATGTTTGTTTAAGTCTAGTCAATACACACACCAAGTCTAGAGTATAAGTAATGTTGTTTGGCAAAAGAGTTTAAATGTTTGGATAAATAAGCATATATCTCGCCCCAAATAGTTTATAGGAATTTAAATGAGTAAAAGCGGGGTATGAACTCACAATAGTATGTAAAAGTTTAGAGTACTTGTGAAAGTAAATGAAAATAGTTTGAGCATGTATCTCCCCAAAAAGTGATTGAAAATGAATAAAAGTAGGGGCTATGAAACTCACAGTAATATGTCAAAGTTTAGAATATTTGTGATAGTGAAAGTAAGTAGTTGAGCATGTATCTCCCCAAAGAGTTTGTAAGACAAATACGTAATAGAAAGTGGGGCTACTAACTCACGATGTGATTGATATGCTAACAAAATGAAGTGCAAGAAAATGAGGCTTGGAAACTATCCGCGACCTAAAATGAATGATATGATACTCAATGAGTTATGATGTAATGTTATGCATGCATTTCGTATGCTATTTATACCATTTGCGAGTTTTGAAAATAATACTCTTCGTCGAAAAATACTCCTTTGGCGTCCTTGACCATTCTTAAAATCACTTTACAAGTATTTACGTCAAAATGTCATCCTACAATAGTTTCAGAGTGATTTATCGTGAAATTTTAACTTTTCGTCGTAAAACAATGTCGTCGGAAATTTCATGAAATTAACAAAAATGGCTTCAAAAAACTAGTCGTAAAATAGTGTACGTCGAACGTTAGAGAACGAACTCGACGGTTTTGGAAAGTTTGTATCGAAATCTATAAGTTTCAGTTCAGGAGTTTTCGTCATAAAGGTCTCGAACATAAAGATAATAAGGGTTAAAGATGGTGATTTTGGCTAAAATGTTGGTTAAAAATGAGTTTCGGCCAAGTTTAAACATCCATAAATAATTTATTACAACTCCGCTATACAAACGGTTGATCGTTTTGAAAAATATGCTTGGTGATCTTGATTTTATTAGAAGACATTTCGTTCCAAAAAGTTCTACATCATGGTTAAAAACAGCCTCCAACATGGTCGTTTTAGTTACCGTAACACTTTGTCTCGTAAAAATAATATAGTTTTTCAGAAAATAATAGTTACGGCAATTTTATGAAAACGTGCATATCTTTGTCGTTTCAAATCCGTTTTCTACATGATATATACGTCCTTAGCTTAGTATCAAAGTATACTAATATATTTTTGATAAGTCGAAATAATTTGTAAAGCTTAGGACTCGTTTTTTTATCCGAATAAAGTAATAATAGTATGCTGAAATTTCAGAAAAATATATATTTCGTCGTCAAACTTGTAAAATCCATAACTTCTTCGTTATAACTCCGTTTTAATCCGTTCAAGCGGCCACGGATTCGTTTTAAAGTATATTTTCTAAATATCAAGACCAAAATTTCGTGTCAACTGTCGGATTTTCCAGAAAACAAAAATAAGGACAGACCACTTTATATACTTGTCGAAAATAGTTTTTCTCGTACTAAACTTATTCCAATCCCTTCAAATCAACTCCAAAGCTAATCTATTCCTACCATACACCTTCTTAGGGTGTCATGGGTTCCTAAACATCATCAAGACCAATATATAACAAGGGGATAATTATAGGATGACCTTTATATATAGAACTCTTAAAATCAATGTAAAATGGTATAAACAACACAAGTCTTGCATGTTTTTGCTCAAAAATGATGAGATGAGTATGAAATGAATATGTAAGATGAAAAATAAATATGAGATGCTTACAAGTGATATGATGAGGTGATTAGAACCAAGGATTAAACCTAAACACCCTAGGTTTTTATTTCAAAACCTTATTAAGAGTGTGTTCTAGATTGTTAAACTTGAGAATGGAAAACTTTTGATGATTTCTTGCACACCCTTGATAGAACCGGTTTGATGGAGGAACAAAGAAAGAGAGAAAACACTTTGGTAACTTTGAAAAAAATGAGGTGAATGATTAAGTGAATGAGGTGAAGTGAAGTCTTATACAATCAAGAAAAACAATTACCAACTTTAATGAATGCTTCCCCCCTATGGCCGGTTTTTAGGGGGAAGTTGTCTCTCAAATATATATTTTTTTTTTTTGTATATACTTGTGTATAATTTGTCAAAAATGTGTAAGTAATTTTGTGTAGTTAAATGTAACTTGTAAGGTTTTTATCTATTAGTGTATTTAGGGAAATTTTAGGTAAAAGGAATTTTTAATAGATCAAAGTAGAGTATAATGAGATGATAAAAATTGTAAAAATACGTTCCTTGTAAAATTTGAGTGCTATAATAATTATCGTGTAGTTTTTAAGAAAAACGTCGTAATAATATAACTTTAACGATTTATATACAAAATAAATTCAAAACACTAGGTAAACTAAAAATATAGTTTTTATAACTAAATGTAAGTTTAAAAATATGTCGGGATCATTTTTGAAAGTAACGGATTAAATGCTCAAAATAATAACTCACGCGATAACGTTTATTTAATATAAAATTTTCGCGATTAATGTGAAATGAAATGTCATGAATGAACTAATATGATGCAAATGATGCTAATGAAATGTAGACTAAACTTAGTCCATATGAAATGTTCGTGATGATATGATCATGAATTCTCCGCTAAACCATAAAGGTTACGCGAATTTGGAACACGCAAAGCTAGTTTACGATAAATGATGAAATTGTGAAACGTGAATTGTTTTGAGAAATGACCAAAAATTTAGAATTGTGACAGGAACTATGGACATACACAAACTTCTAAAGCCTGCGTGGTGTAGATTCTTCCAAATCACACTGTCTGGGGCAGCCCGGTTCTAGTACGACAACCTCGCACCAGGAAGCATCGATAGTTTTCACCAACTAAGGGATAAGCTCAGGGCCAACTTTAGGCAATAAAGAAGGTTCCAAAAGACCCAGGCAGAAATACTTGGTATACGACAACGACCCGAAGAGTCACTAAAAGATTACGTGGCCCGATTTAGCAAAGAGTCCTTGCATATGGCGGACCGCTCCGATGCCATGGTATCTGGTGCTTTCATTAGCAGTTTACGCCCGGGTCGCCTGTTCAAAGACCTGGTCGCAAAACCACCAACATCATTGGAAGATTTGTTTACTCAAACCCACAACTTTATATGAGCTGAAGAGGCCAACAATGAAAACTGTCTTCGAGAACCACGTCGAGAGACGAAAAAACACATGACATATAAAGACCTCCCCCGAAGACCAAAAGACAAACACATCTCTAAACTTGCCACTCGACAAGGTGAAAGTCATAGGTTTCCCCGTGAAACTTTCACCGCATTGGTAAAATCACCAGCGGAAATACTGGCCACCTCTGAAGGAAAGGCGATGCTTCGGCCACCACCGAAAATGTTCACCCCCGCTAACAGAAAAGATCAGACAAGGTACTGCGAGTTTCATGAAGACCACAGTCATGATACCAATGATTGCATCTATCTACGAAAGGAGATCGAAGCATGTGTCAGGAAGGGACGCCTGGCCCACTTGGCTAAAGAAGCCAAGATCCAAAACAACAACCAAAATAATCAACAGTCCGGGTCAAAAGATACCTGCGGCCCCCAAATAGACAGGAGTAAAAAGACAGGTGTTGACTCTAGGACGAAGAATGAGATACACATGATTCGAAATGTAGACATGGGCGCAAGAAAATCAAATGTCTCATTTCCTAACATTACATTCTCCGAGGATGACCTGATCCCTGGGCACTGCACTGGTGATGACCCGTTGATCATCACAGCTGAAGTAGGGACTACGCAAATCCATAGGGTGTATGTGGACAGGGGAAGCTCCGCCAAAATCATGTATAAATATTGTTTCGAACAACTCATACTAGAAGAAAAAATGAAGATGCAACCACCAACAACCCCGCTCATTGGGTTCGTAGGACAAATGTCATGGCCTTTGGGGATGATCACCTTACCTGTCACCATATACGACTACCGCGGCCACATGAGCAAGACAGTAATAGCAAACTTTATGATCATAAGGGCTCCTTCGCCTTACAATATCATCCTGGGGCGTCCAGGCACGATGAAACTCGGCGCAGTCGCTTCCACGTTGCACGCCCTATTGAAGTTCCAAACACAAGAAGGCATCGCTATCGTAAAAGGTGAAAGATTACAACCAAACATCTGTAATCATATTTCTCGAAAAAGAGATCAACCAGAAGGAACCAGTAATACTGGAGAGGTGGAACACATAGTAGTCAATAATGCGCACCCAGATCAAACACTCCAGATCGTAGCTAACCTCCTAAAAATGCTTAAAGAAAAGCTACAACAATTCCTGTGTTCTAATAAAGATATATTCACATGGAAACCAACGGATATGACGGGCATTCCGTGAGAGCTTTCGGAGCACAAACTCAACATCCACCCAAGAACCTTTCTTGTCTGGCATAAAAAGCAGGTCATAGCAAAAGATTGAAGTGTGGCAGTTACAGCAGAAGTATCCAAGCTAGTCGAAGCACGAATCCTTAGGGCGGGGTTTTTTCCAAAATGGGTCTCCAAACCCGTGATGGTAAAAAAGGTAGACGGAACATGGCGCATGTACATTGACTTTACGAATCTAAACAAAGCTTGCCCCAAGGACAGCTACCCGCTACCAGAAATAGACAAGAAGATAGAATCTTTGGAAGGATACAAACTCAAATGCTTCCTAGATGCATACAAAGGCTACCATCAGATACGCATGGCCAAAGAAGATGAAGAGAAAACTTCATTTCACACGGAGCAAGGAACATTTTGCTATAAGAAGATGCCATTCGGGCTAAAAAATGTTGGAGCTACCTACCAAAGACTTACGGATAATATGTTCGCTAGTCAACTTGCTAGAAACGTTGAAATCTACGTTGATGATATGGTGATAAAGAGCAAGAGTGAAGGTGACCTAATATCAGACATCGCTGAAACATTCGACACGCTCCGTAAAGTAAACATGAAACTCAATCCAAAGAAGTGTACATTCGGAGTCGAAACGGGTCAGTTCCTAGGGTACATGATAACCAATGAAGGAATCCAAGCAAACCCAGAAAAAGTTTAAGCCATAATCAATATGGCCTCCCCAAGAACTTTACGTGAAGTTCAAGCACTAAACGGTAAGCTCGCAGCACTCGGACGTTTCCTGGCAAAATCGGCAGAGAGATCATTACCATTCTTCAAAACATTGAAAGTGTGCCTCAACAAAAAAGACTTCCAGTGGAACAATGAAGCAGAGACGGCTTTCCAAGAGTTACATATCCATCTCCAATCCCTACCAGCCTTAACAATACCTAAACCCGGAGAGAAGTTGGTCCTCTATCTGGCAACAGCTACCGAGGCAATAAGTGCGGTTCTCTTAACGGACCGGGGTGGCATTCAAAAACCGATATAATTCGTCAGAAAGGCATTGCAAGGATCAGAAGTCAACTATCCTAATCTCGAGAAAGTGGCCCTCGCCCTGGTATACGCAACCCGAAGGTTGCGCCGGTACTTTCAAGCGCACACGATATGTGTCTTGACCGACCAACCAATCAGGCAGGTCTTTCTAAAGGCCGAGAACTCATGACGTTTGGCCAAATGGGCCATTGAACTTAGGGAACATGAAATAATATACAAGCCTCGCCCTGCGATGAAAGGACAAATTCTTGCGGATTTCTTGGCAGAGTCCCCCACGTTGAGCAACCCAGTCGTTGAAAATGCCACCAGCATACCTGAAGAAGGAAGCACATCAAAGTGGACATTATTCACCGATGGCACATCTAGCGAAGAAGGATCTGGAGCCGGGCTAATCTTGACCGACCCATACGATCAAGAGATAACATACGCCCTCTGATTCAACTTCAGAACCTCTAATAACGAAGATGAATACGAATGGCAGGACTGGAACTCGCATTTCATATGGAAGCTCAAAAATTGGACGTATACACTGAGTCCTTGCTAATCATGAACCAAATAAAAGGGTTATATGAAGCACGGGAAGATTTGATGAAAAGGTACTTGTCCAAAGTCCAAGAACTGCAAAAACGCTTTCAAAGCTTCACAATAACACAGATCCCTCGCTCGAAGAACAAATGCGCTGATGCTTTGAGCAAATTAGCGTCCTCATCTTTCGCCCACTTAAAAAAAGATGTCCTGGTCGAAATTGTCCCATGCAGAAGTATCGACACCAAAACCGTTGGCTCCGTAGAAGAAACAGGTCCTACCTGGATGGATCCAATCTTAAGCTACTTAAAAATTGGAACCCTGCCAAATGACCCAAACGAGGCAAGGAAGATAAGGATCAAAGCACCATAATCCTCACTCAAAGAAGGCGTGCTTTATAGGAAAGGATACCGAACTCCATGGTTAAGATGTGTTGGACCCGAACAAGCAAGCTATGTATTATAGGAAGCCCACTTCGGGGCATGTGATGCACATGTGGGAGCACGTAGCATCGCTCAAAAGGCAGCAAGACTGGATATTATTGGCCTACGATGTACCAGGATGCTACCAAAGTTATAGAAAAGTGTCACAAGTGCCAAAAACATGCACCGACAATACACCAGCCGCAATGTTAGTTGACAAGCATCTCAAGCCCTTGGCCTTTCTACCAGTGGGGAATCGACATAGTAGGACCTTTTCCAGTAGCTCTAGGACGAGTCAAATTCTTGGTAGTCGCCATCGACTATTTCACCAGGTGGGTAGAAGCTGAACCAGTGGCAACGATAACTGGTCAAAAGATGCTTCGGTTCGTATAGCGTAATATTATTTGTCGCTTTGGCATTCCAGGTGTAATAATCAGCGATAACGGAAAGCAGTTTGCCAGTAATCCTTTTAGGGAATGGTGCGAAGAGCTTAAAATCAAGCAGAACTTCACATCAGTCACACATCCATAATCCAACGGGCAAACCGAGGTTACAAATCGGACCATACTGCAGGGTTTGAAGACAAGACTCGGGAAGGATAAAGGATAATGGGTCGAAGAATTACCGAATGTTCTTTGGGCATATCGAACGACGGTCCGCAAAGGAACCGGATGCACACCCTTTAGCCTAGTATATGGGTCAGAGGCCGTTTTACCACCGGAGATAGGTTTGCTAACTTACCGAATCAGCAACTTTGACCCATCCACAAATGAGATGAACATTCAGCTCAACCTAGATCTACTCGAAGAACGATGAGAACTGGCCTCACTACGAAATGCAAGGTACAAAACTCAGACGGAAAGATAAAAAACAACAAAGTAAAACACGCTCACCTTAGAATCGGCGATTTCGTTCTCAGAAAAAATGAGGCAAGTAGACAAGAAGGACAAAAGAAATTGGACCCAAACTGGGAAGGTCCATACCAAGTAATAGACACAAAGCGCACAGGGACATACACGTTGGCTGACATGAAAGGCAGTCCCATCCCACGTACGTGGCATATCAGCAACCTCCGGAAGTTTCATCTCTAAGCAAAAGGAGACCCCCAACAAGCGCCTCTCTCTATGTGTATAATAAAAATAGCAAGACTAGAATATTTTATTGTTGGTTGAATTGTCACGTCCTTATTTTTAACGCGTTGTGTTTTCTAAGGTCGTAGGGTGTGCCTATGCCCTAACTCTTTGAGATTACCCATTGGTTTTTCTTACGAAATCCACAAGTCATTCATAAACTCACTTTAAGGTTATCTTTGGGTTTTTAGACTACGAAATCCACTAGGTCATTCATAAACTAAATTTCACAAAGATTACTCAAGCATTTAAACACAACGATAGCCTAGTTGCACTCCTACGCCAATTACAATTAAGATAAGAGACAACCTAACAATAATTAGTAACTAGGTTTCATAGATCTAAGCAAACACACAAGAAATTTAGCTAGACATGTTAAGCAAGCAAGCATACACACAATCAATGGAAGACAAAATGATACTATTGGATTAAAACACTTATCTTGATGTGTAAAATAGGGTTTGGGACCCTAAGGTACTGTCCAAGTCGGACTACAAACATTTAGGGATTTTACTCCAAAAGTCTACCTCCCTAAATGCAGAAAAATTAAATTCTATATATAGATTTACACTTGCGACGGCGTCGCCTTATAGGTGGGACGCCGTCAGATCGCCGTCATTAGGGTTTTCATCTTGTCCAAGTTATCGATGGGACGGCGTCACCTTGGATTTGTGGGCTTCAGATGGGACGTCGTCTTGGTTCTGGATCTGGGCCGTCTGAGATGAAAAGTCTGAGTGACGCCCTTCTTCTTCAAAGCATGACGCCGTCAGGTGTTATGAGCAAAAATTCTACAAAGCCGTATGGTTCATGTTTTTATCAAATCTGTATAGATGGACGGCGTCGCCCTTTGTTTGGGACGCCGTCAGCTTCAGTTTTAGCAGCTTGAGTGGCTTTGATCTTAACTTTTTCGTTTTCGTCATTTTTCACTCCTTTTCGTCCAAATGTGCATCATTCTAGAATTTTGCTTCCAAGAGACCTAAAAAGTGAAAAGGAACAAAGTTAAGCACTAACGGATATAAAAGTGGTCGATTAAGGGCTTAAATGACCCCTTAAAAGTGTACGTTTTAAATCCTTATCAAATACCCCATACTTGGTATTTGCTTGTCTTCAAGCAAATGTGCTTTTGGCCAATCAATTTTTAAGTTAGGGGATATGAAGCATGGTTTAAAATAATTCATAACAAGTAAAAACACCGCAATAGTCATACCAAGCACGAAAATTATATACTAGCACCTCACAAGGGGTGTTTGGATTCTCTCATCTTTTGGGTTTATATGAAATATAGTAAATGGAAATGGAAGATAAACACTCATTACCTGGAATAGTACGTAGATTACCATAGGTTTGAGACTAGATCAAACCTCCACCGCTTTGGCGTAAGCACCTAGGAACAACTATCTAAGAGGTCTTTGCAACGGTTGTAACGTTAGGCTTACGGTAGGGAAACAAAGGGTTTTGTTGGATAGGCGATTTAGTGGTGGCAAGTCAAAAATCTTATGTTACAAGCATGAAAAGCGCGGCGTTGCTAAGCCAAGACTCGACTCACTAAACTCTAGATAACTTGAAACAAACATACATAAATTGAAAAAAAACATAAACATAAAGATAGATGTAGAATGGTAGCCCGTATGTTTTTCTTCATTTTTTTTCACACTCTTTTTTCTATTTTTTTTCATACATTTTTACTCTACCATCCTCTACGATAACATCAAAATATAAGGGATTTATAGGAGCATCCCTACACTTGAGTTTTTATTTCTCTAACAGTAATTGACCCGATTTGAAAAGATCAAAACACTTGGAGTATTTTATTACGTAGACAAAGGGAATTTGAATTTAACGTTCTTTCCCGTTACTCCATAAAATATTACTTTTGCCCATGAGTCCCAATCATCCCAAAATTGTGTACAAAAGATATGTCTCTACTTAGCAACCATGCAAGTAACTAGATAATTGAACTAAGGGTTTAGTAATGATAACAATAATGCACTAAAGGTGAGTGCATATAAGGTAGGCTAAGGCGATTTGGGTGTACATTTGGGGGTGGATTGTAAACAATGCTCTTCATTGATATTCCGGAAAACTGCGTACGAAGCGCGTTAGGGGTCAAAGGAACTTCTTTTCGTCGAGCAAGTTTATCAACACCCTAGGCAGTGAACCTAATCATTGTAGTGCAGTATTGGGTAAGCCTCGGGTATTGATATCGTTCTCTAGGGGAATAGGAATGCTAGCAAGAAATGTAATACGCTAAGGTTGGGGTTGAGGATGATTCTTTTTTTTTAATCTTTTATTGGTTTTTTTAGAAAGCTAAGGGTAAAATCTCAGGGCAATTGGTTTGGGGGTGGTACTTATACCGATTACTTCTACTATTCTAATTATCTATTACTACGGGTAGCTATTTCTGTTTGATGTGTGCTCGTATGATGATTAAAAATGTGTTTACCTAGATACTATTACTCCCTAGTTATCTTTTATTGTTGGTTGAATTGTCACGTCCTTATTTTTAACGCGTTGTGTTTTCTAAGGTCGTAGGGTGTGCCTATGCCCTAACTCTTTGAGATTACCCATTGGTTTTTCTTACGAAATCCACAAGTCATTCATAAACTAACTTTAAGGTTATCTTTGGGTTTTTAGACTACGAAATCCACTAGGTCATTCATAAACTAAATTTCACAAAGATTACTCTAGCATTTAAACACAACGATCGCCTAGTTGCACTCCTAAGCCAATTACAATTAAGATAAGAGACAACCTAACAATAATTAGTAACTAGGTTTCATAGATCTAAGCAAACACACAAGAAATTTAGCTAGACATGTTAAGCAAGCAAGCATACACACAATCAATGGAAGACAAAATGGTACTATTGGATTAAAACACTTATCTTGATGTGTAAAATAGGGTTTGGGACCCTAAGATACTGTCCAAGTCGGACTACAAACGTTTAGGGATTTTACTCCAAAAGTCTACCTCCCTAAATGCAAAAAAATCAAATTCTATATATAGATTTACACTTGCGACGGCGTCGCCTTATAGGTGGGACGCCGTCAGATCGCCGTCATTAGGGTTTTCGTCTTGTCCAAGTTATCGATGGGACGGCGTCACCTTGGAGTTGTGACGCCGTCGGGCTTTAGATGGGACGTCGTCTTGGTTCTGGATCTGGGCCGTCTGAGATGAAAAGTCTGAGTGACGCCCTTCTTCTTCAAAGCATGACGCCGTCAGGTGTTATGAGCAAAAATTCCACAGAGCCGTCTGGTGCATGTTTTTATCAAATCTGTATAGAGGGACGGCGTCGCCCTTTGTTTGGGACGCCGTCGACGGTTTTAGCAGCTTGAGTGGCTTTGATCTTGACTTTGTCGTTTTCTTCATGTTTTCACTCCTTTTCGTCCAAATGTGCATCATTCCAGCATTTTGCTTCCAAGAGACCTAAAAAGTGAAAAGGAACAAAGTTAAGCACTAACGGATATAAAAGTGGTCGATTAAGGGCTTAAATAACCCTTTAAAAGTGTACGTTTTAAATCCTTATCAAATACCCCATACTTGGTATTTGCTTGTCCTCAAGCAAATGTGCTTTTGGCCAATCGATTTATAAGTTAGGGGATATGAAGCATGGTTTAAAATAATTCATAACAAGTAAAAACACCACAATAGTCATACCAAGCACGAAAATTATATACTAGCACCTCACAAGGGGTGTTTGGATTCTCTCATCTTTTGGGTTTATATGAAATATAGTAAATGGAAATGGAAGATAAACACTCATTACCTGGAATAGTACGTAGATTACCATAGGTTTGAGACTAGATCAAACCTCCACCGCTTTGGCGTAAGCACCTAGGAACAACTATCTAAGAGGTCTTTGCAAGGGTTGTAACGTTAGGCTTACGGTAGGGAAACAAAGGGTTTTGTTGGATAGGCGATTTAGTGGTGGCAAGTCAAAAATCTTATGTTACAAGCATGAAAAGCGCGGCGTTGCTAAGCCAAGACTCGACTCACTAAACTCTAGATAACTTGAAACAAACAAACATAAATTGAAAAAAAACATAAACATAAAGATAGATGTAGAATGGTAGCCCGTATGTTTTTCTTCATTTTTTTTTCACAATCTTTTTTCAATTTTTTTTTCATACATTTTTACTCTACCATCCTCTACGATAACATCAAAATATAAGGGATTTATAGGAGCATCCCTACACTTGAGTTTTTATTTCTCTAACACTAATTGACCCGATTTGAAAAGATCAAAACACTTGGAGTATTTTATTACGTAGACAAAGGGAATTTGAATTTAACGTTATTTCCCGTTACTCCATAAAATATTACTTTTGCCCATGAGTCCCAATCATCCTAAAACTGTGTACAAAAGATATGACTCTACTTAGCAACCATGCAAGTAACTAGATAATTGAACTAAGGGTTTAGTAATGATAACAATAATGCACTAAAGGTGAGTGCATATAAGGTAGGCTAAGGCGATTTGGGTGTACATTTGGGGGTGGATTGTAAACAATGCTCTTCATTGATATTCCGGAAAACTGCGTACGAAGCGCGTTAGGGGTCAAAGGAACTTCTTTTCGTCGAGCAAGTTTTTCAACACCCTAGGCAGTGAACCTAATCATTGTAGTGCAGTATTGGGTAAGCCTCGGTTATTGATATCGTTCTCTAGGGGAATAGGAATGCTAGCAAGAAATGTAATACGCTAAGGTTGAGGTTGAGGATGATTCTTTTTTTTTAATCTTTTATTGGTTTTTTTAGAAAGCTAAGGGTAAAATCTCAGGGCAATTGGTTTGGGGGTGGTACTTATACCGATTACTTCTACTATTCTAATTATCTATTACTACGGGTAGCTATGTCTATTTGATGTGTGCTCGTATGATGATTAAAAATGTGTTTACCTAGATACTATTACTCCCTAGTTTTCTTTTATTGTTGGTAGAATTGTCACGTCCTTATTCTTAACGCGTTGTGTTTTCTAAGGTCGTAGGGTGTGCCTATGCCCTAACTCTTTGAGATTACCCATTGGTTTTGCTTACGAAATCCACAAGTCATTCATAAAATAACTTTAAGGTTAACTTTGGGTTTTTAGACTACGAAATCCACTAGGTCATTCATAAACTAAATTTCACAAAGATTACTCAAGCATTTAAACACAACGATAACCTAGTTGCACTGCTAAGCCAATTACAATTAAGATAAGAGACAACCTAACAATAATTAGTAACTAGGTTTCATAGATCTAAGCAAACACACAAGAAATTTAGCAAGACATGTTAAGCAAGCAAGCATACACACAATCAATGGAAGACAAAATGGTACTATTGGATTAAAACACTTATCTTGATGTGTAAAATAGGGTTTGGGACCCTAAGATACTGTCCAAGTCGGACTACAAACGTTTAGGGATTTTACTCCAAAATTCTACCTCTTTAAATGCAGAAAAATCGAATTCTATATATAGATTTACACTTGCGATAGCGTCGCCTTATAGGTGGGACGCCGTCAGATCGCCGTCATTATGGTTTTCGTCTTGTCCAAGTTATCGATGGGACGGCGTCACCTTGGAGTTGTGACGCCGTCGGGCTTTAGATGGGACGTCGTCTTGGTTCTGGATCTGGGCCGTCTGAGATGAAAAGTCTGAGTGACGCCCTTCTTCTTCAAAGCATGACGCCGTCAGGTGTTATGAGCAAAAATTCCACAGAGCCGTCTGGTGCATGTTTTTATCAAATCTGTATAGAGGGACGGCGTCGCCCTTTGTTTGGGACGCCGTCAGCTTCAGTTTTAGCAGCTTGAGTGGCTTTGATCTTGACTTTGTCGTTTTCTTCATGTTTTCACTCCTTTTCGTCCAAATGTGCATCATTCCAGCATTTTGCTTCCAAGAGACCTAAAAAGTGAAAAGGAACAAAGTTAAGCAGTAACGGATATAAAAGTGGTCGATTAAGGGCTTAAATGACCCTTTAAAAGTGTACGTTTTAAATCTTTATCAAATACCCCATACTTGGTATTTGCTTGTCCTCAAGCAAATGTGCTTTTGGCCAATCAATTTATAAGTTAGGGGACATGAAGCATGGTTTAAAATAATTCATAACAAGTAAAAACACCGCAATAGTCATACCAAGCACGAAAATTATATACTAGCACCTCACAAGGGGTGTTTGGATTCTCTCATCTCTTGGGTTTATATGAAATATAGTAAATGGAAATGGAAGATAAACACTCATTACCTGGAATAGTACGTAGATTACCATAGGTTTGAGACTAGATCAAACCTCCACCGCTTTGGCGTAAGCACCTAGGAACAACTATCTAAGAGGTCTTTGCAAGGGTTGTAACGTTAGGCTTACGGTAGGGAAACAAAGGGTTTTGTTGGATAGGCGATTTAGTGGTGGCAAGTCAAAAATCTTATGTTACAAGCATGAAAAGCGCGGCGTTGCTAAGCCAAGACTCGACTCACTAAACTCTAGATAACTTGAAACAAACATACATAAATTGAAAAAAAAACATAAACATAAAGATAGATGTAGAATGGTAGCCCGTATGTTTTTCTTCATTTTTTTTCACACTCTTTTTTCTATTTTTTTCATACATTTTTACTCTACCATCCTCTACGATAACATCAAAATACAAGGGATTTATAGGAGCATCCCTACACTTGAGTTTTTATTTCTCTAACACTAATTGACCCGATTTGAAAAGATCAAAACACTTGGAGTATTTTATTACGTAGACAAAGGGAATTTGAATTTAACGTTATTTCCCGTTACTCCATAAAATATTACTTTTGCCCATGAGTCCCAATCATCCCAAAACCGTGTACAAAAGATATGACTCTACTTAGCAACCATGCAAGTAACTAGATAATTGAACTAAGGGTTTAGTAATGATAACAATAATGCACTAAAGGTGAGTGCATATAAGGTAGGCTAAGGCGATTTGGGTGTATATTTGGGGGTGGATTGTAAACAATGCTCTTCATTGATATTCCGGAAAACTGCGTACGAAGCGCGTTAGGGGTCAAAGGAAATTCCTTTTCGTCGAGCAAGTATTTCAACACCCTCGGCAGTGAACCTAATCGTTGTAGTGCAGTATTGGGTAAGCCTCGGGTATTGATATCGTTCTCTAAGTGAATAGGCATGCTAGCAAGAAATGTATTACGTTAAGGTTGGGGTTGAGGATGATTTTTTTTTTTTTTTTTTTTATCTTTTATTGGTTTTTTTAGAAAGCTAAGGGTAAAATCTCAGGGCAATTGGTTTGGGGGTGGTACTTATACCGATTACTTCTACTATTCTAATTATCTATTACTACGGGTAGCTATTTCTGTTTGATGTGTGCTCGTATGATGATTAAAAATGTGTTTACCTAGATACTATTACTCCCTAGTTATCTTTTATTGTTGGTTGAATTGTCACGTCCTTATTTTTAACGCGTTGTGTTTTCTAAGGTCGTAGGGTGTGCCTATGCCCTAACTCTTTGAGATTACCCATTGGTTTTTCTTACGAAATCCACAAGTCATTCATAAACTAACTTTAAGGTTATCTTTGGGTTTTTAGACTACGAAATCCACTAGGTCATTCATAAACTAAATTTCACAAAGATTACTCTAGCATTTAAACACAACGATCGCCTAGTTGCACTCCTAAGCCAATTACAATTAAGATAAGAGACAACCTAACAATAATTAGTAACTAGGTTTCATAGATCTAAGCAAATACACAAGAAATTTAGCTAGACATGTTAAGCAAGCAAGCATACACACAATCAATGGAAGACAAAATGATACTATTAGATTAAAACACTTATCTTGATGTGTAAAATAGGGTTTGGGACCCTAAGATACTGTCCAAGACGGACTACAAACGTTTAGGGATTTTACTCCAAAAGTCTACCTCCCTAAATGCACAAAAATCAAATTCTATATATAGATTTACACTTGCGGCGTATTATAGTTGGGACGCGCCGTCGGTCGCCGTCATTAGGGTTTTCGCCTTGTCCAAGTTATCGATGAGACGGCGTCACCTTGGAGTTGTGGCGCCGTCGGCTTCAGATGGGACGTCGTCTTGGTTCCGGATCGGGCGTCGAGATGAAAAGTCTGAGTGACGCCCTTCTTCTTCAAAGCATGACGCCGTCAGGTGTTATGAGCAAAAATTCCACAGAGCCGTCTGGTGCATGTTTTTATCAAATCTGTATAGAGGGACGACGTCGCCCTTTGTTTGGGACGCTGTCAGCTTCAGTTTTAGCTAGGGGCGGCAATTCGGGTCGGGTTCGGGTTGGCGGGTTCGGGTTGTCAGGTTGGCGGGTCAGAAAATCCCAACCCAAAGGCGACCCATTTAAATCATCGGATCAGCTATGTCAACCCTAACCTGTTTAGACATAACCCGAACCTAACCCATTTAACCCGTATATATACTTGGGTTGGCGGGTTAAATAGGTTACACGGGTTGAATATGTTAAACGGGTTGAATATGTTAAACGGGTTGAATCGGTTCAGCAGGTTTCGGGTTGACCCATTTAACCCTTTTTATACACAAAAGTTGGCACATTACACGAGTTAAACAGGTTGTTAGGTTGACCTGTTTAACACATTTAACCCGCATAATAAAATATAAATAATTTTGAGTATGAAAAAAATCTTAAACGGGTTGGCGGGTCGACCCACTTATTTTATTCTCAACCCGAACCTGACCTGTTTAATAAACGGGTTAGATAGATCGACCCAAACCTGACCCGAAATTTATTTAGCACAACTCGAACCTGTTAATTTTCGTGTCGGTTTCAGGTCGGGTTTCGTGTCGGGTCAGAAATTGCCACCCCTAGTTTTAGTAGCTTGAGTGGATTTGATCTTGACTTTGCCGTTTTCTTCATGTTTTCAATCCTTTTCGTCCAAATGTGCATCATTCCAACATTTTGCTTCCAAGAGATCTAAAAAGTGAAAGGAACGAAATTAAGTAGTAACGGATATAAAAGTGGTCGATTAAGGGCTTAAATGACCCCTTAAAAGTGTACGTTTTAAATCCTTATCATTACTCTTCTTGTAACTCAAATATATGAGTACGATGCATGTATAAAGTTATCAAAAAAAAAAAGAAGTAATACTTCTTGGTTATGAAAACCAATATGATGCATCCACATTCCGACATATAGGAATGAAATACATATCAAGAAATGTATGTACATACGTGAAAATAAATGATCAACGTCATCTAGACGAAAAGACGCTTTTTTGACATTTTTGATGTATTTGAAATGAACCTCCACAATTATTTGTCTAACATATCAAATAAATAAAAAAAATGGATATTGCAATAGAGTACAAATAAAATTGCAAAAACAATATCCAAGTTGGCCCCTAAGAACTCCTCGTCCATATGGAACTGTATCCATGAAATTATATGAATGAACATATATAGAGAAATAAATATTACTTATAGACTATAGTCCATGTTTGAAGAATAAAGAATGCCTCCAGCGTTCCAAATTTCGATTAAAACCCTAAACAAAATCTCATGAAGTAAAATCTTTCACATATTTAATGAAATCATAACTCTCATGCCATGTACCAAACATAGCATAAAGCATAATGTGAGACAATCAAAGAGTCTAAACAAAACTTAGTTTTGAAAACATCAACATTCATTAGGCTACCAACATACTTCCACATACAAGTACTACTTCAAGTACTACTTCCACATACAAGTAGGCTAGCATTTATTTAATAATACTACAGCAACCCAAAACACCTGAACAGCCACATGCGCTACCAGTTCTACAACAACCCAAAATGCCCGAACATCAATGGGCTAACTTACGGAGACGGACAACCTCTTGATCCAACTGATAGAGACGGTTCCTCAAGTCTTGCTTCTCACTAACAAGACGTTCTACCTCCTCCTTGTACCTAGCAATGTCAAGTTGATAGGATAAATTCGTTCCCTTAAACTCGTTACACTGACGCTCACAAGAAATCTTCGCAGCAGACAGCTTCTCGACCCGAGCATAGAGGTCCTTGTTATTGTCAATAAGAGCACGGTAATGCACCTTGATCCAGGGAAGGCATGACGAAAATAAAGAAGAGCCGTGACTACTATTAGGGTTAACATCTATCACCGGTTTCACAACCCCCGAAGCCTTGTTCGTAAGAGTCCCGTCACCACTAACCTCCTCGATAAGGAGCTGAGGACGGTGGGACTTACGTTTACGAACAGGAGGGACAACCTCGTGGGCACCCTGTTGATTGCTACCGCCCCGAAGTCATCGAGCAAAACGTGAACGTCTAACTCGTACATATCGGGGAGAATACCCGAAGCGTCTCCAACCAATGGCAGCCTTCTACTATCCATCATGATGCCGGTATTTTGTCCCATCATGTAGCACGAAGAGTCTGCACGAACGTATGTGCATAATTAGTAGTAAAATGTATGAACTAAATGACTAGAGCAGGCAAACTAAATCTTACCATTAACAAAGCCAACCATTCCACAATGTTCATCACTGTATATGCGATTAACCTCAGAAGAAAAAACAAGTTTTTTGGAGTTACTAGAGCCACCCAACGATGGTGGAACAGAGTCTCCGACATCCTAGACAAAGATAACAAGAATGATAAAACAAAAAATATATATAGCTATGTAAAAAAATGGGCCCCTAAAAACCCTTCATGAGGTTACCATTACGTGAAGCATGCATGTGGTGTTTTTAAGGAACAATTCAACTACTATGTGTGAAACATGTGAAAAAGACTGGGAGAACATGAATTAAAAGACACATAAAAGTGCAATGAATACAAAACTTACTTGATCTCGGGGTCCATTATTCTACTTCCAGACAAAAGACGTAGTGCTAAGTACTACTATATTCACATATAGAGGAAAAGCAATGGGCCCAAATAAAGACACAATGATTGTCATCCTCTGGGTAAAATGGTACGTGTTATGAGCATGGGTAAATATTACACACGTCGCACAATGGAGAAAAACAACGCAATAATAAAAATTTTTACACCATCCCACACAGTACATGAATTAAAAAAAAAAAAAAAAAAAAAAAAAAAAAAAAAAAAAAAAAATAGAGAAAAATGTGTATACGCATCCATACATAGAGCTTATAAATTATCCTAGAGTAAACGTCGTATTACGAGGGTATCTTACAATGAAAAGACCCGGTAAAATCATACAAAGTTCGAATTCATAAGTGTTAAAGTGACATTTCCTCATATGAATTGGGGGGCTTAATGAGGTAACCATGGAAATATAATATGATTAATTAAGTATTCATCTCATGCAAATATAATATGATCAATATTCATTTAATTGTAGGGGCTTTTGCATATATATCCTCTCGAAAATGCAAAATTGCATATATATCTTAAACATGCATAAAAACCATTGTACTATGTGCATAAAAAACTTGTACAAAAGATATATATGCAATTATTCACTTTTGGAGGGATATATATGCATTTTTGCCTTAATTGTAATAGATGCAAATATAGTAAAAAGAAATATATGACTTTATCAGAAAACCATGCAAGTGGATGATGATGTATAAAAGAATTAATTAAATATTCATTAAATTAAACTCTCATTTTATTATATACATGAAAATGCATCTAAATGAAATATAATGCTTTCTCAGATTTGCCTCCAATTAAATATTAGTCAAATATTATATCACTCAATATTCTTTAGAGATTATAGTTCACACAAGGGCGGAGCCACTGTAGCAGTAGTGGGGGGCGATGCCCCCAACCAAGCTCTTGCGGGTACACAACATATATAAGAAAAATAGTATACTTTGTGGAAAATTCCAGTGCCCTTCCTCCTAAAATCTGTGTGCCCTCGTCGTTCTAAGCTTGCCAAAACTAGAGTGCTCTCTAATGCAAAAAAATTGTTTTTTTCCGGTGGGTTTCATGGATAAAGAAGCAGAAAAGAGGAATGTGAATTGTAAAAGTTGGTGTGGGATAGATGATAGTGGGGTGGTAGGAAAATATCAAAATATTATATAATTTGTCTCTTTTCTAAAATGTACTTGCATTGGTATTAAAAAACACATTTTGTATTTTAATAACGTACACCCAAACAAATAACTTAGGTTATACAGTAAAATAGAAAGAAAAAAAAAAGTAGTAGACAGCAAAGCAATCTGCATCCTAAACCATTTATCACATAAATAATAGAGCTTCAAAACACAAAAACATACAACCTTAAAAACATTAAAAAAAAAAAAAAAAAAAAAAACATGGTTAAGGTGAAAGATTTGTTGATAACATTTATAAACAACATATAGCTAGTTTGATAATATATAGTAACTTGAGAAAATTGGGTTTTCAATCTTATATGGTTAGTGCTAAGTTAGAATCTTCAAATTGTGGAATATTACCATTGAACAATGTACATTTTATAATATTTGTATTTAATCTTAAGTGAGCTGTTGAAATTACCAACCAAACCCTATTTTATCGACATTTAAATTTATAATTATGTTTAATTGCATCGAAGTATAACTACTTTTTGGTCTTTAAATTTAACCGAACCGATGACCCGCTTTATTTCAAACTATGTTAAAATAACATCTCCTAACATGTTGGTTAACCCCTCGCTCGATGCCCCCCGTGAGCACATTTTCTGGCTCCGCCACTAAGTGCACATGGATGACATGCTAAAGGATAGAACGTATCTTTACGAATCCAATCAGATATGCGGTAAAAGGGTTTCCTTCCGCCTATAAATAGAGCAAAGAAAAGGAGTTACAATCATCCTCTCATCCTCCATTTCCCTCTTATTAATCATCTAATAATTCTATTGTGCTTCGTAGCAAGTAAACACAAGTGTACGAAAAGTACTTCAAAATCATCATAAGTCTTTAAAATATGGTTACTCGGTTCCTTTTAGGAATTGTGGCGTAAAACCACATACATAAATGTGAGTTACCAACAGGGAATCGCCACCCGAAAAACCATCATTCCTCATAGTAAAAATGGTCCCCTCACAATATTACACCAGACCACTTCTCTCCTTCACACAATATTTCATTCTTTCTAAAATGTTGTTAAGTATCTGGGCCGCATTAAAGGTGACTAAGTCAGCGACTTAGGCCCATAAACTCCGACCGTGATTCTACGCTTCATCATTGATAAATGTGTAGTGAAAACTATGAACGGTTGATGAATTGACCTTGTGATTAATCATAAATTTGTACTCTGTGATATAGTTCAACACTAAAATGCATTTGCGTACATATAAAGTTGCATATGCACAGTTGTTACGAAATTCTTTGGATATGAAAGTAACAAGAAGCTGATGCAGCAATGTCCATATGTTCCACTTAAGATGGGTTGTCTTTGGTTATAAGGTACTCTAATATGAGTCAAATGGGTAAAATATTAAAGTTTTGCCAAAATAAAATGGTGTTACAAAGTGTTTGTGGTTATGGCAATTTCGTACTGAGTTGCCACACATTCTGTACATCAAGATGACACATTAAGTTAAGTGAATGCCCGACGTTAGTAAGTGTTCTTTATGCATACTATGATTTGTATGAATCCGTAGTTGAAGTTAAGAAAGTAAACAACACTTACTTATAAACATCCATACTCGTCGTATTTGACTAGCATAATTCCAAAAATATTGTTTCCTATAAGACTATCAATATCATTTAATAAAATGCGATGATCCAACTTCATGAAATATGAAAGCATTTGTTTCGCATGTCTGGATCACATATTGAGCGTTTATTGGAGATGGCATGCATAGTCGCCAAAGGCCACAAACGTTGTTGTGACATGTGAGATATTTAAGGCTGTGTTTGAGGAAAGGCTTATGGGGCTTGGGCTTTTAAAATAAGTCGGCTTATAAAATAAGTCTCGTTTGTCATGCGGGATTATGAAATCTTAAGACCCTATAAAGAGCTTAAAACTTTAGCCCCATAAAAGGGGTTAAAAACTTTAGCCCGAGGCTTTTGAACAATAAATTACTTATTTACCTACAAAAATATCTAACATATACAAAGACTCATTTAATTATGTCCTTTTTAGTAATTTTGCAATAATAAGCCTAAGATTAAGCCCATTTGCTAAACAAGTTTACAAAAATGCAAATTTCAATGGTATGTTTGGCGCATTGGGTTGGGGTTGGGGCTGGGGCTGGGGCTGGGGCTTGGGCTGAGGCTAGGGCTTTTATTATAAGTCAAAGTTGAAATTTGTATTTTTGTAGACTTGTTTAGCCCTTTGTAGACTTGTTTGGCAAATGGGCTGGGGTTGGGGCTTATTATTGCAAAATTACTAAAAATGATATAATTAAAAGAGTTTTATGGTATATGTTAGATATTTTTGTTGGTAAATATGTAATTTATGATTTATAAGCCCCGGGCTAAAGTTTTTAGCCTCTTTTATGGGGCTAAAGTTTTAAGCCCCTTTTAAGGGCTTATGATTTCATAAGCCCACATGACAAACGAGACTTATTTTATAAGCCGGCTTATTTTAAAAGCCTAAGCCCCATAAGCCCCCCAATAGCCCCTCCCCAAACACACCCTCGGCTTATAATAAAAGCCCTAGCCCTAGCCCCAGCCTCAGCCCCAGCCCATTGCGCCAAACATACCCTTAGTGGCATATAACAATCGTTGTGACATGTGAGATATTTAGTGGTATATAGCAGTAGAGATTTTATACTTATATAAAAAGAACGATTTTTTCATAGCCATTGTTTTACTAGTTTACTACCCTTGCATAGGGGTGTTTACGGGGCGGTTCGGTTCGATTAGTTGGAAGATTTAAACTATCCATTACGGGGCGGGTAATTAATTTTACTATCCGAAATCGAACCATACTAGGCGGGTAACCGGACAAGTGGGTACCCGAAATGAACGGTTACCCGCGGTTCGGGTCACGGTTAACCATTTTAAAAGTTTAATCAAGTTTACCTTATAAACAATAACGTGTTTACGTAAAATGTCATTTTAGTAAAATTGAATGACATTTAATAGATAATAATCATATAAGCTTATCACATTAGAATAATTACATTCAAATATCCATACATAATCGATTAACAAAATAATAGTTATTCGACATTTATATATTACGATCACAGTTATCAACTTTCACACATAAATGTATTGAAATGTTTACATTAGGAGCAAAAGGGCGTTATACAACAAAATTAGTGCAGCAGTATAATTAATACTTGTACAATTGTTTGAATATTTAGTTAAAAAAAACCTTCGTATATTAAGCACGGTTCGGTTCGGTTAACCGCGGATATCAAAAAATAAAAACCAAAACCGAACCGTGATAAGCGGATTTTTTCGGTTTCGGTTTCTTCGGTTTCGTGTTTTTTCGGTTTCGAATTGACCGGTTCGGCTCGGTTCGTCGATTTCTCGGTTTTTTTAACACCCCTCGCATACAAATGAATTAACTCTATAATTGTGTAGTGGCCCAAAAATTTTAGTTTAAGGCCTGTCATGGTAGCCCATCTTAATCATATCTGACTTGACCAGTCCCAGACTCCCAGTAGAAATACCAGAAAACACAAATTGTATCAACATCACAGCCGTTATTTCCTAGATGTGAACAGACTCTGTAGCTGATGACCAGATCTCGAAATAGGTATTCACTTTATTTCTTCTTTTGTTGCTTTTGATCTTGCTATTTATGCATGTGATATGATAGATATAGATCTAACGAGTTGCAGGTGCCCGCCGCGTTGCGGCGGAGGCGTTTACTATATTTTTGGACTATTGTAACTGCGAATTCGGATGCCATTATTGTAGCAAAACAGGTAGTTACATTCTGGCTGCTGTGCACGCTTGCCAGTCATTTATGTTGAGTACCTAAACCTTCCTCCTCTTCCCAGAGTCTTACATATCAAACTTTAAATTACTATAAACCGTAGGATCTTTCAAAAATTTCTACTAAAAGCCTTTAAAAATGACAGGGATTCCTTTGACTTTCAACTTCAAATATGACATAATCAACTTTGTATAATAATTTATATAAAGAAAAACAACCAAACAATACCAGCATGCAGTAAAAAAAACATACATAAACTTCCTATCTTTTTAATTATGAACCATCATGTAAACTCAGTAGTTATGTAAGCAAATGTGATCAATGACAATATGTGAATACCCGTAGATTGACAGTCCACTCACCTCGACAACATTTTTACATTTTCGATGAAAAGAGCACCTTCTTGAACATCTTTCGACCGAAAGTATGTGGTGAATAATAAACTTAGGAAGCTGGGAAATCCAGTCTGTAGTATCTATCATTTAATTGTCCTCTTCGTCACCAATGTCGCTCGGGTTATTACCGACCAGAAAGTATAACTATGGATTGATGTTCTTGTTACCTGCAAAAATAATGCAAAGCAGAACTTTATTCTATTAGTAAAAGCTATACTAAGCTGTTACATCAGTTCATTAAACCTGGTGCAAGATCCAAGAAGCATAAGCAAACTGGATGTTTCAAAATAGTTGCAAGAAACCATCCGTCCAATAACTCTGATGCTACAGTCAAAAGCTTTACAACTGTTTTCCAGATACAAAAATCTACTGATAAAGAGGACAATGCAAAGCTAGCAATGATCTCAATCCACATTGTAAATAGTCTAAAGTACCAGCTATATAGTAATGAACTTGTATATGCATCAGTAAAAAGTTTGTTATGCATGTTTCCGCAACCTCTCGACATGGGCATTTTCCCAACCTTTGATTCGTGAATGAAGACAAAATTGCTCAAGAACTCATTTATTGTTGGCCTAATACTTTGCAGCATCTTCATATCAAATTTCACACTGTCCAAGAGAACTGGATGACCCACACTTCTAGCTCAATGAAAAAGATCGAAACACCCAAAAAAATTTAATGTGAACTTCAATTTAGATTGGTTTAAACATTAAAGACGACCTAAAAAACAACTCTAACCTTGGTTAAATGCAAAAGAAATCAGCCTTAAATTATCGTTTGCATCATGTACGACAAAAAATATATTTTAATCCGAAAAGGGAGTAAGCAATGTCTCTATTTTTATCAAGTTTATCCTATCAAGAAAATCGATAAATTAGAAGGCATCGAATTAGCGCTAATGATGATAACATTAACAGAAAGTCATTCGTTACACACAATTGCACACACATTAGTGCAAGAACATATGTCGTTTGCTTATGTGCAAATAAATAAATAAATAAATACCTGGAGATCAGAAGACATTACGTTAACTTTGCTGAAAATGTCTTCGAATCCATCTTCTTGAGAGGCATAAGGTGTTACCTTAGCGTTCATGAAGTGGTGAACGCAAAACACGCTTTTACAGTCCGTTAAGGTGGCGCAATTCGGCTCTACCGGTCCTGTCCTGAAGAAGTAAAGGTCATCATGTTAGAGTTAACATCTTTTTTGTTTAAAACAATACAATAATATAAATATATCTATACTATTCACACAAACGATGGAAGGTGCAAATGTAACAACTAACAATTCATGTATAAAAGTTGGAAGATCTCACCTGGTTTGATCTAAACGCCCCCGTCGCAGTTCAGTTGTCCGGTCACCTCAAACCCATCGACTTCAGCCCTAGTCGCCCCCGTCGCGCTCCCTATTCAACCCCAAACTCTGCACCCATTTTCAATCCCCAAGCTGGGCTGCTTTAGCCTCAACTTCAACCCCATAAGCACATTCACTTATGCCCTATTTCGACAGCTAAGCCAACCCAAACCAGCCCAAAACCGCAGCCGCTCCAGCTCCTATCTCAGCATTGAAACAGACCTGTGTTGGCCTCTAGTCTAGGCCCGAGTGCAACACCCATTTCAGGCCCCAAAATGACCCATTTCAGGCATGCGTTTGATTTTTTTGAATAAACGTATGATACTTTCCGAAAAATCCAAAATATTTAGAACTTTCTTCAAATACCGTAGGGCATTTTTTTCTAAAATTTGTCAACATATAACTCAAGGTTCCAGTTCCTCCTGTTACAGAAAAGAATACAACGTTAAATGAAAACAGTCTTTCACAAATCGCAACAACCCATGGCAATTAATACATTAACACCCTTAAAACAACTGAGCTTTTAGTCACATTTGGCCCAAAAAACAACAGCTTTCGATTTTGATTCCATCTTTTTTCTAGCAATCCACAAACACGCAACAAAAGTTCAAAATACAATACGCTCAATGTCATAGGGACTAAATTTGGCTATTATAATAGTTGTCGTCTAACGATCCTACAGGCAACACGCATCTCCACATGCTAAAAAGACTAACAATAGATGAGGCATAATATATGTGAAGCCAACATGATCATCCAAATAATTAAGTCACTTTGTTTTGCTGAGCAATTTTGCAATAACGGGCAGCTATAATTCTATAGTAGTAATGAAATTTTGATTATAAATGACTGATGAAGGTTGCACAAAAGTAGTAAGCTTGACTGTTTGGCTGCCTGCCACATTGATAAAAGAAAGAAACATACTGAAAGAATGCTACAGTAGAAGAGATGGTACCTCACAGGCTCACAGCATCCTGAGTTCATAGCCTGTATGCTAACAAATCATGAACTGTTGTATAAGATCTAACCATCGACCAGGGCTCAAAGTAGACATGTCTATCTTAATACACCAAATTAACATCATAGGAAAAACATAAAGGAGTGTTTGGGATTACCTAATAAACCGCTTGTCTGGTACGTAGCAAGTTCCAATAAGCACGGCACATCCAAATAGTGAGCGTATCTGTTTTTCGAAAACCAAATACGGCCATAACCTAATTAAATTAGTTAACCCAAACAATCCCTTAACTTGGTGACACAAAGGTTGAGTTACAAAAATTTTAAATGTCGTTGATTCTTCTTTACAAAAAACCATAGCAAACAAAATCAGGAAAAGAACATGATAACAATAACTGTACACATCAACAGGATTCTACTACCCACCTCCCCCAAAACCCTAACCTAACTTAAACAAAATGGAAAACAACGAAACCGAAACTTTTGAAACAATCTTAAAAAAAATTGAAACCTGAAGATCTTTCTGCTCAACTCGTAATAATCCTCTCATCGATCTTGCGGGGCTAGTATATGAGTGCACAAACTAATCGTTATGGCGCAGCTGTCAACAAAAAACCCAATTGAATATTAAAAAATATATATATATTTGTTGTACCTGAAGGATGTACCTTTCCATGGGTGATAACAAAATTTGATGATACACAACTATTAATCATATAACAAAAACACAAAATACCCAATTCAAGTTTCACTCCAAACCCTAATTTTTTTTCACATAAAAATTCCATCCAGAAAACACTAAATTTTAAAAGAATTAGACCAAATAATCAAAACCCTTTTCAATTCTAATCAAGATTCAGTGAAAAAAGCAATCAAGTTGAAATATTGTGATTAAAATTAAACTATGAAATCAGTGAACATAAATAAAAGAGCAGGAATTAAGACCTTAATCGAAGAATGGTTTGTTGGATTGGATCATCTTTAACGTAACAGTGATAAGCATCAAACAAAATGAGATGTTTCTGAGGTTGTCTGTGTGTGTTGAGGCGGTAACACAGGCGGTGGGGAAAAGGCAGAAGAAGGAAACACGTGTATTCGGGCCATGTATAAGCATAATTAATATTTATAGGGTGAGTTTAGTTGGAGAAAAAATTATTGTGTTTTCTATCTCTAGTTTTGTAAAAATTTAGAAGGGAAATTTATCTCTACAAAATACTTGAAAATATAGAAAACACGCTAGTTGGTGTTTGTATTTTCTATTTGGAAGAAGGGAGGGAAGGTTGTGGGTTACAAAGGAAAACAAGGAAAACAACTAAAATTTGTTTTGTAATTTTCCTTGTTAAGTTAGAAAATAGGGGAGTTTGTGTTTTGCAAAACATTTTGTTGGAAAACATTGATTTGAACGCGATCTCTATTTTCCTTGTTTTCTACAAAACATTTTGTAGAAAACAAGGGTGTTTTCCTCCAACTAAACGCACCCTTAGTGTTTCTCTTTTGCACAACGGTGCATAATATTAAAACTGGAAAACCCTGATTGGCTAAAATACGCGTGTCAACACGCAATAGGTAATAATTCATAAAAAAATATTTTCCTCCCACGGCACGGACTCCCAACCCCTCGCGCCATTATCTAATATAACTATAGAGCAAGACATGCTCTCTTCACAAGCCATTTGTCCAAAGCTGATTTGCGAAACATTAATTGCTAACTTTCGCAGTTGGCAAAACGATCCCGAGGTT
The DNA here is from genome assembly GCA_910596185.1 of Chrysanthemum makinoi. Classification (NCBI taxonomy): domain Eukaryota; kingdom Viridiplantae; phylum Streptophyta; class Magnoliopsida; order Asterales; family Asteraceae; genus Chrysanthemum; species Chrysanthemum makinoi. The sequence goes on from OU343220.1 coordinate 230,139,917, forward strand.
TAAGTTGTCGTTGCAAAGTAAGTCCAAACATTAAACGCGAAAGTTTCACAAAGATGGCAAAAAGCGGTCCCGAGGTTTCAAAGGACGATGCAAAGTAAGTCCTGTAGCATTAATTGCTATCTATAGCAACTTGGCAACATTAGTCCCTAAGGTTTAAGTGTCGTTACAAAGTAAGTCCTTTGAAGCCAATCCGTGCATCGCTGGGTTTCCATACTGTATTAACTAAAGAAGCGGGGCACAATGTTTGCAAAGCAAACATTAAATGCAAAGTTTCACAACTTGGCAAAAATAGTCCCTGAGGTTTAGGTGTCGTTGCAAAGTAAGTCCTGTAACATTAATTTAACTTTCGCAAGTTGGCAAAAATAGCCCCTAAGGTTTAGGTGACGTTGCAAAGTAAGTCCTCTAGCATTAATTGCTATCTATAACAATTTGGCAAAAATAGTCCCTATCCAAATTCATGTCTACAAAAGCAATCCCACAGATCGCGCGGTTTCCACACTTCGTATATATACTAAACATCGGGAAGAAAACAAGAACAAGCCAACATTAAATGCAAACTTTCCCAACTTGGCAGAAATAGTCCTTGATGTTTAAGTGGCGCTACAAAATTAGTCCTACGACATTAATTGCCATCTATAGCAATCTGGCAAAAAATAGTCCCTAAGGTTTAAGCGACGTTACAAAGTAAGTCCTGTAGAATTAATTGCTAACTATAGCAACTTGGCAAAATTATTCCCTAAGGTTTAAGTGTCGCTACAAAGTAAGTCCTTTGAAGCCAATCCCGCTGCATCGCGCGGGTTCCCACACTCGTTATATATAAAGAGAATGAAATAACCTAATAATTTGCACAAAGATCTAAATATATAGTATTAGTTTTTTTATTTATTTTTCCTTTCAGCAGGCAATTAAAATATAGATGAGTATGTTTAAATAAAGGTTCTTATATAAATATATAATTGATTAAGTAATACGTAGTACTAATGTAATAATGTTTTCAACTGTACAACTACCTAACATACGTATGATATGAGTTAATAGAGAGATTAGTCACGTGAAGTGTATCCTTTATCTATAATATAATGATGATTTTGTTATATTCAGCCCAGTATGAACATAGATCCTAGCATTTAGGTTTATTTTGATATCAAAATGAAACTACCAATTTGTGATTATACGTTATTGTGATATAGTTTCTGACTTTGGCTTTTGTGAAGAAGGTCGCGAAATAGTGCTTGCCTTCGAAGATGCTTCTAATGGAAGTCGTGATGATCATATGCGAAAGGCTATGACTAGTCTCTTTTGGGCTCGGCGTTTGCAAATATACTTTGATATTCGTGAAGGTTGCAGTTATTTTAGAGAAAACATGAATGACAAATTAAAGGTCATACATCGTGATATAAAGAGCGCTAATATTGTTTTGGATGATATTTGGAACGGCGAAGATTGCCGACTTTGGGCTCTCCATGTTACAACATGGGGGGCGACAAGGTAACACTTTCGCTACTTGTAATATTGGTGGCACAAAAGTGTAAAATGAAAAAAGAAGCAGATGTTTATTCATTTGGAGTAGTCTTACTCGAAATAATGTGTGGGAGGTTGGCATATATTGAACTGTACAATACCAACAAATGAGAAAGGGCTTCCATCCATGGTAATAAGACGCTTCATTGAAGAAACATTAAAGGAAACGGTCGATCCTAAAATAAAGGAAGCTGATGAAAACATTTTTGTGCTAACTAGAGGGCTTTGATCAAGATTCTTAAGACGCATTTTCCAAAATCGCTTATCAATGTTTGGCAGAAACTCAAGCAAAACGTCCAATGGAAGTTGCGATCAAGGAACTTGAGAAAGCATTAAATATGTAAGTAAATCTCATTTTTCTGTTCATTTTTCAACAAATTTATTTCATTATTATCTAATTTTTAAGAAATGTAATTAGGAGGAGAAATAATGAAATTAAAATGGCTAAAAAGTATAATAAACTAGCTTGTATATATTGTAAAGTACTAGTCTCTAGAAAGTACAGGTTTGTGGGATCATGATGCGACATAACGTGACTAGCTATATTTAGCACTAAGGATGTTAGGAGCATATGCAAATTATGCATAAACCTTTATATCTAACTTTAGACTTGAAAGAAACTATGTTTCAAGACTTGACTTCACATATCTTAACTATGTAATTATTTTCTGATTAACATTATTATTCATTATGTTGCTCACACATGCTAACTTGAGCATAGTCATGTTATCTCCTATGTAGTTTGCAGAAAATCGTTATCAGTAAAATATTATAAAATTCTTATTAGTATCTCTTTTTTAATTATGAATCTGATGAGTATGTAACACATGTAACATGAAAACAGCGAGGACAACCTCCAAATTTCACTTGAAGACATTAAATTGGCCAGACAAAACCTCCAAATTTCACTTGAAGACATTAAATTGGCCACACAAAACTTCAGTCATATTAAAGGTTGAATATATATGAAGGAGAAGTTCCACGATCGTGCATTCCATAAGAATATTTCTTGGTCTTAAAGGCTATTGTAACGAAATGAATGAAAAAAATCATTGTTTATGAGCATGCTTCTAATGGAAGTCTGGGTAAATATATGGGCGATGTTAGTCTTACATGGATGAAACGTCTCAAAATATGCATTGATGTTGCAAGCGGATTGGTGATAGTGGTGAAATGGATAAAAACTCATTGTTTATGAGCATGCATCTAACGTCAGTCTCAATAAATAAAGGGAATAGTGCATCAAAATATGCATTGATGTTGCAAGTGGATTGGATTTTCTTCACAGTGGTGATGTGATGCAAGACATGGTGACACATAAGAACATCAAAAGTGCTAGATTTATGCTAGATGGTGATTCAAAGGCTGAATGTTTTATTTGGACATGTCGACAACATATCAATTTCTTCAATTATTACTAATATTTATGTCATTTAATGGGATTGCCTGTTAAATTCCTTTCCTACTCGTTACATTTGGAAGGATTGCTTTATCAGCGGTTGCGGATGAGCTGTCAAAGGCATGCGAGGTGGTCCTACAACTTACGAAGGCATTGGAATTCCAAGTAAGTTTCACTCGTTTTTACATAACCTGACTTACTTTGAATGCATTTATATAGACAAAAGCCTCCTCATCATAAAATATAATGTACCAAGAAATAAACAAATAATAGTCGTGTAATTAGTTAGTTACATAAAAAGTACATTGTATATATGTTTTTCTTAAATGATGAAACCTACATAAAGTTTTTCAAAATAATATGCTGAATTTATTACAACGCCATTTTTTGTTAGTTACTATTTCAGATTAAAAAAATAAAAATAAAATAACTCGCATATCAGAATGACCAGGAATTTTTTTTGTTTCCTTTCTCTAAATACTCAACCGCTTTCTCGAGATTACTGATCAGCTACATGTGCAGGGTTTTTTAGACATGGGAATCCAAACTAGAGACTACAAAGCAAACATGCTCTGCTTTGAATCCTGCTTTGAGAGGGCAAAGTGGTAACTTAGATCCCAAAGACATGATATTTACATGAAGTGATCGGGTTCCAGAAAAATGGGAAGATGGAAGGAGGTTATTGTGTGGAAAAGTTAAGCCGAAGTATGAGCTTATAAATGACCGTATTTGTATATTTGAATTATAAACTTGTAACTTATGAAGGCTTAACATATATGGTATCGAAGTTCGGCTAAAGTAATTACATGTATTTTAGAATTCTAACCATGTCGTCTTAATAGATTTGTTCATTTTTATAATAACTGTCGTAACAAAATATGCATATATGTAACCTTTGGGATTTATTCTTGTTTGACTCATTTGTGATTTGACATGTATCAGTTTTTTAGACAAGATGATGCGAATGCTCATTTGTCACTATAAAGTAAAATATAGCTAAATCGATGCATTTTTAAGTAAATAGGACAGTATCGGAGTCTCTAGGAAGATCTTATGAACCCCAACAAATAAATCCACAATGTTTTACTAGGCGCACCCTTCTTTTAAAGTGTTTGACTACAAGTCAAATGACTCAACTGTCATTGAGTAATGGCATGCTAGGAAAAATCTTATGAACTAAGATTTTTATGCTCATATAATTGCTCATCGTTTAGCAGTAATTTCCATACGGAAAAGTTGTCACTGGATTACATTTGTATATATCTCTATCAAGGAGAAGCCTTGTGTATACATCATCTAACTATCTAAGTTAGTCATTATGGTTGAAATGAATTAATACGTATAGACTAAAAGGTAGAAACTTTTGGGATGTTCCAGAAAAAGAAGGTGCTTGTTGGGGCTGGAAAATAATTCTCCGGTATAGAATGGTTTTTAGAAATCATATTGTCCATAAACTTGGTAATGGGTTGAATACTTTTGTCTGGTTCGACAACTGGCATGCCATTTGTCCGCTATGTGATTATATCACCAAAAGGAAAATTGCTAGTGTCGGGTTACCGTTAGATTGTAAAGTGGCTGATGTTAAAAATGGCGAGTGGTGTTGGTCTCCAGAGTTGTCTAACTGTTTTGATGCTCTTGTTGCCATTACACCCCTTGTTTGGAAAATGGTATGAATGACAGTGTTATGGAGGACTAATAAAGGAAGACTAGTTGATTTTCCTGTTTCGGTTGTTTGGGATGACATAAGGGAGAAGTCTGCGTTTCTTCCATGGGCTAATATTGTGTGGTTCAGTCAATGTATCCCGAGGCATTTGTTTATGCTTTGGCTGGCCATTCTTGGGAAATTGAAGACTCATGATTCTATGGGCTCTTGGGAGAAAAACGATGACCTGGTATGTGCTTTTTGTAAAAATGTTCTAGATAGTCATGCACACTTATTTTTTGAATGTGACTTTCCTAATGAAGTGTGGTCAAGACTAAAATGCTTGGTGAGATTGGATCATGCTCCTGATTCTTGGCAAGATTTTCTTGTGTTTTATGAGAAACCCGGTTAATAAATTCATTTGGAGTATTCTTCAAAGATTACTAATCGGTGTTGTAGTTTATTTTCTGTGGCTAGAAAGGAATCTAATTGATGTTATTTGTAATCAAATTAAAGATATTCTGAGGCTTAGAGTTATGAGTTTAAGGTTGAATGCTTTTGAGCAAGTTTTTGATGTTGCAGACTTCATTTAAATCAGTGTAATGGAAGGGGAAAAGTTGAGTTTGTTCCATGGAAGAAATCTTTTAGTTAGAAGTTAAGTATGGTGCTTGTGATTTAGTGGTTGATGCTAGTAGCAGAAGTGTTATAGTTAGTATGTGTTGGAATTCTGGTATAGTTGATTAGTTTCTGTTTGGTTGATGGTTAGCGATGGTTTTAGTGTTGTTATTATGGGTTGGTTTGATGTGGATGTTGATGACGGATGGCTGGTGTTATTTCTTTCTTATTGGAGTAATAAGGATGATGAAGTGTTTGGTATTGTTGCGTTTATAATAGTTTAGTGAGTTATAAGGTTTGTCAGTACGGAGAATGGGTTTTTGGAGTTATTTTTGGGTTGGAAGGTATGTTATTGATTGTGGTGTGATTAGTAGAAGAATTGGTGTTAGTTTGATTTATAGTAATGTTGGGGAAAATGGTGTTTTTGGTTGGTTTCTTACTGATATTTGCTGGTGTCTTGATGCACAATGGGTGTTTGGGATAAGGTTATTTGATTATTCTGTTGGCAAACGTTTTGGAATACAACTTCAATGGGTTGACTATTCTTTTGGACCTTGGGCTAATAAGTCCACTACTATAATGAAGATGGAAACAGGATTGATGGGTTCTGGTCATTTTTTGAAGACTATGTGCATATATTTGGTTATTTTATTGCTAGTTTTTTTATATGTAATAAGTCTAGTCGTCGTAAAGTTTTATTAAATTTTGTAATGTTCCCGAAGTATGTTTTAAGAATGTCATGGTACTTTAACTTCTGTGAGGTTGTCCATATGAAGTTTATTTTGTAAAGGTTTGGTTTTTAATATATTTGCCGAGGTACCGTCCCTTTTACCCTAAAAAACCTATCTAAGTCGTAATATTATGAGTTTAGCTATGAAAAAAAATAACGAACTACTTATAATATAGGATTTAGGAGGTAGGATCAAATGAGAAGAGTCCCTTTATTTTGCTTACTCATAAATCCATGCTTACCAAAAGATAAATCCCCACCATACATCTAGTTTGATCTAATCGTGGGGATTAACCTAACGATGTGTTCTAGAGTGGAGTGAAAAAGAAGTAAAGATAGTGAAAGTTGTGTTCTAGAGTTGATGAAAGTGAAAGTAAGTGGGGTATATAAAGGGAGGAAAGAGAGTGAAAGTTGAATTCTTTACTTTACTTCACTTTACTTACCTTTCATCCCTTTTACTTCACTCTAGAACACAGTGTAAAATTCTGTAGATAAACCTAAGTCCATGTTTTTTTTTCTTGTCTTTTTGTCTTTCTTTTTTATTCACATTTTTTTTGTTTTTTTTTCTTATTCACGTTTTTTTGTTTAATTTAACAATTTTTCTTTTAAATTCGCGTTTTTTTTTAATTCGTGTTTTTTTTCTTCGATTTCATACGTTTTCATCTGTTTTCATACGTTCTTATACGTTTTCTTACATTTTCGCCTGTTTTCTTCATTTTTCTTTCATTTTCGTCCATTTTTCATACGTTTTCAGACGTGTTTTTACTCTTTCATACGAATTCGTCCGTTTCTTACGTTTTCGTCCATTTTCTTAAGTTTTCGTTTGTTTTCATACGTTCCTGACTATCACAAGTGATTTCTGTGATATTCAGAATATCACTTTGTGATTTTCTGAATTTCACTTTGTGATATTCTGAATATCACTTATGATTTTCTGAATATCAGTTTGTGATATTCTGAATATCACCTGTGATTTTCTAGATATCAATGTGTGATATTTTGAATATCACGTGTGATTTTCATGTTACAAAACATTAGTTGAAAATCACTTGTGATATTCAAAAAATCACTTGTGTTATTCAGAATATCACATAATATCACTTGCGATATTCATAATATCATCTGTGATATTCAGAATATCTCCTGAATATCACAGAATATCACTTGTGCTATTCAGAATATCACTTGTGATATTCAGAAACGTATGAAAATGTTTAAAAACCGCCGAAAACATTTAATAACGGACGAAAACGTATGAAAACGGACGAATATGTATGAAAACGTAAAAACACGTATGAAAACGGACGAAAACGGACAAAAACCTATGAATAATGGATGAAAACGTAAGAAAACGGGCGAAAACGTATGAACACGGACAAAAATGTATGAAAACGGACAAAAACGTATGAAAACAAACGAAAAAGTGTGAAAGGGAAGGAAAAAAAACGCGAATTAAAAAAAAGTAAATAACGTGAATTAAAAAAAATAAACAAACAAAAGAAAACGTGAATATAAAAAAATGTGAATTTAAAAAAAACATGATATCAACAAAAAACGTTTATTAGAAAGAAAAAAAAAGTGATCATAACCAAAAAATGAGAATTAAAAAATACAAAAAAAGAAAGAAAGAAAGACAAAAAAAAATGTGTATAAAAAAAACAAAAATACAAGAAAAAAACATGAACTTAGTTTTATCTACTAAATCTTAGGTTAATCCCCACCATTAGATCAAACTATATAGTTGTTATAAAGTGCGATGTTATAAGCACTATGTTATGAGCTTTATAGATTTAGTATCGAGGAGGCCACCTCGGTCACATTCGAAGATTGGAGTTGGTAATTATGCCAACAGTTGGAGAAAAGGTAGTGTGCCCATCACAACGTCCTCTAATGACACATCTACCTAGTATTTCATGATCCGATTTCTTAACTTCAAAGCTTGAACTTTGTGCGGACGGTAAGTGGTGATGACTTGTTATAGATTTAGACTACCTACTTGTTTTTTTTATTTTACACCATTTATATATCCCATGTCTTATCCTACCCTTTAGTCATGAAGCGTGTCTAGGTTATGCAGCGAGCAATCTTTGGTGTCTTGGCCATGGATTTGGTCATGTATCATTGATTTTATCCACTTCGCCGTGACATGTTAGTAATGACGAGTCACCCCTTAACCTTTGTCGTGCCTACCCATATTGCCTTCGAGAATTGTTTAGCCCTTAACTCTAGTGGTGGAGATTTGTGTAACCGCCAAGCTTATGATAGAATACATGCTATGACTGTGCGATTGATTGATCACCCTGAAATTGACACTTAGAATAGTGAGAGATTTGAGTGTTTCGTTCCCTTTTCGTAAGGTGTTCGGTTTTGTTTTATTATAGCATAAGGGATTTGTAAACTTATATTTTCCAGGTTTTGGGAGATATCTTTTTAGGAATCTTTCTAATAAGGTCTACTTGAGGGCAAGTAGAGTTCAAGTGGGGGGATATTTGATAACATCAAATAGTCCTGAATATTAAGTGTCAATTTCCCCCGATAATGCTTGTAATTTATATCATTTATATGGATTTACGCTTGTTTTCCATTGTTTTCCACTTTCAGGTAAATTACGAGCATTGGAGCTAAAGAGACGCGGAATTGGAGAAATATCAAACATTTATCATAGTATGCTGACTTTGAAGAAGTTACGGCGTAACTCATCTTTCACATTACGCCGTGACTAAAGCGTGACTCGAAAACCAACTCATCGGGTTACGCGTAACTCTCCCCAAGGACTACGACGTAACTATATTAGGTCAAATGAGGTTCCACGCCGATAACTATGTCAGAACTATTCCACCAACTACGGCGTAACCAAGTATTATTGAAGAATACGGCGTAACCATTCATAACGTTACTGTAACCAAAGAAATCTAGTGCAAATTACGAAGGAATTGAAGATTACGACGTAACTCTTATTTTAGTTCGCCAGTAACCCATATCCGCCTATAAATACCCCACGATTTACAGCATTTCAAATCATCCCATTCCACACATCACAACCAAAGAACGTAGGAAGAAGCCAAAGGCGGTCTAGAGGACCATACGAGTGTCTTCAAGGGAGAAATCACCCCCCTACGATAAGCATTAGCATTTTATCTTTTCTTTACTTTCGATTCATGTATTTCAGTAACTTTGAATATTGAATTGATTTGTATGGTTAATATGAGCAGCTAAGCACCTCTTGGTGTTGGCCTAGTTATGATTCCTTAATTGTTTTGTTTGCGTTTACATTACTCCCGTATAATTATTTCTAAGTGTATGCATGCATAGTTTATTGGTAGCTACCTTTGTTTCTGTAGTTTTGAATGGCGGTAGAGGCTAGTTGCTTACGAGATATGACCAACTGACCCTAAGTGAGTAGACTGAGACGGGAAGGGTAAGATATGACCAATTGACGACCCTTTCTACTTGTGCGATTTGACCAACTAATCACCTACCGTTTGGATGAACTTAAGAATTAGGAGGTGAGTGTCTAAGATGTTAACGCACGGGCACTCACTATTATAAGTCTAGCATGTAGCGGTACTTAATGACTCGGATTAGGGGACCAGGAACAACAGGACTTATGAGGGGACACTTGACTTCTCCTGTGGTGGCATCTTTGCTGATAGGTTAGGGCGAATTGACCAAATGTTGTCCTCTCGACTTTGACCCCACCTGAAGTAATTGGAAGTAAGTAGATCTAGACATTACTAGCTAGGAGGAATAACTAGGTTAGCACCACTCTCCTCTATTGATTAAACCTTTGCCTTTATTTGCTTTTATCTGCTTTAGTAGTTAATTAATTAATTCCTTATCGAAATCATATTAAATACTGTGACACCTAGACTTAGTAATAATCCAACACACATAGCTTTTGGGACGCCTCGGTTTTACCGAATACTACATTACACACGACCGGGTACACTGCCCGTTAGTGCATTATGGTAGACCATAGGTATAACGAGACTTCAGAAATATTAAAACCTGGTCTGTAAAACATGCATCAAGTTTTTGGCGCCGCTGCCGGGGAGTTATATTAGGATTGCTATTATGTCTTTCGTTTTCGTTTTGTTTTAAACTTTTCTATATTTCTCACGATCATTATTCGAGTTTTCAGATACCATGGAAGTTGTTAACATTGATGACCTCACTCTTGAGGAATATTTGGCGTTGACAAGAGCAGAACAAGGGCCGCGTCTCGTAAGATCGGCGATTGGTGCAAATGTCCGTTTCGAAATTAAAGACCAATTTATGAGGGAGCTTCGTGCTAACCCTTTTTCAGGAAACAGGGACGAGGATGCATATGAGCACGTTGAAAATGTCCAATAAATCGCAGCCTTTTCAACATTCCAGGCGTGTCTCATGATGTTGTTATGCTAAGGGTATTCCCCATGACTCTTACTGGAGCTGCCAAAAGATGGATCGAAAGATTGCCCGCCGGGGCAATTAATACTTGGGCTCTACTTAAGAAGCATTTCATTCAAAGGTATTGTCCTCCATCGAAGATTTCTAACCAGCTTTTGGAGATCCATAATTTCAAACAAGAAGACGATGAAACATTGTATCAGTGTAACATATTGGATTTCACAAACACATCACATAACAATATATGGTTCGAATTAAGTAGAGTTTAGAGAGAGAAAGTGGGAACCTTTCTAGAGAGAGAAAGTGAAAGAAAACTTAGAAGGTTAGATTAAGATGAATGAAAGGTCCAACCCTCTACCTTGGGAGGTAGAGGGTAATTATAGTAACAAACTAAACGTCCTCCTTCGGACTGTGGATCAGGCATACAGTGGGTAAAGACCCTTCCTTCCTCCACGGTGTTACTCTAAACTAAATAACTAACTAATAAAACAATAAATAACGATATTTCTACGAGCTAACTTATGCTAGATTATATTTGGGGTGACCGCTACTTCACTATGGAATTTTCTAATTCCTAACAATCTCCCCTAAGGGAGGTCACCCCATGTTTTACATTTTGAATCCTAGCATTCTATTTTATCTTCATTCTTGAGCTCGTAGACTTGAATTCTTCAACATCGACAATCTTTGTGCATTAGTAGTGATTCTTCAAAGTCCGATGACTTGTACTTTTAGAGGAGGCCTTTAACTGATCCACATCTTTGATGATCTTCGAGCTTTCATTGAGATCATCACCACAAAGAAATCTCTCCGATCACCCTTTTGTTGTTTTGCCATCATGTGAAGTTGTGACTTTCGGACCGACATGCTCACACTTTTGAATCATGACATCTTTCCATCGAGTAGCGGAAGCTTTTATCGGTTCAAGATATTTGCGCAACACTAACATAGTATAGAAATATCCGAGCCAGCCTATGTAGATATGCACCAGTTATGATTTCTTCAAATTAAGTGTGGATGCTGTAAGCATGCGGCTTTGGAATGACTCCTCAATTCGATCATTTTAACCGCCCAAATGTACTGCAAGCAACATTAGCAATAAAACACACGAAAGTGTCTTTGATCACTTTCGTTGAATTGAGGTACACGCCCACGGTTCCCGTTGATCGACAAGTACGCTTTGTGATCGTAGGATTCGAAGAATCTCCTTGACAGGGTTTCGTAGTTGTTCTAGCTGTTCTCAAACCGAACGTCTCAAAGAAGACAACACGGAGTGAGTGAACCAAATGAATTGAGATTCAATCGATTGATGAAAATGATTTGAAAACAATCGCGTATTGCTTAGAAGAAAGAGTTTTGCAATACGACGAAGGTTTTATGAGAAAGATCAATTTTCAATAAACAATACTTTTGTATTTAAAGAGTACACATTCGACGTGCTAGAGGAAAGAAGAGATTCGCACATCGAACGGTTTTTCCAAAAGTATTTTTTTCAATCGAGATACTTTTTGAATGTGAAAACATAAGTACACATTCGACGTGCTAGAGAAAAGAAAAGATTTGCACATCGAATGGTTTTTCCAAAAGCATCCGTCAATCCATTTCCTGGACCAAGGTTGATTCACGAGTGAATCGCCCCATCGTTCTATCCAGCTTGTCACATGGTTAATCTGTAGAATAGATCTCACATGCCACCTACCAGGAGCTTGTTTGATGTTGGCTCGAGAAGGCTTTCCATCTTCATTGTGAATATGTATGCATATCACTCAGATGTTCCGGCAATACCACAAGGATAATGCGTAGGACTCTAAATATATACTTACTTTCCACATTGTGTGAAACAGCAAGTCTTCATTAATTTTGTGTCCTAATGAGATATTGTGGATGATCTCTTTGCTCTAGACTCAATCGTGCACATTTGGTTCCTATGTGGGAGACTAGGGAGAGGGTCTCCTTCTTCAATATCAACAATCTCTAAGAGAAAGTCGATAGATAATGTCGGTTCCCGTGAGAATGAAACAAGTCCTTTTAAGAGGAACTTGAGTAGCTTGGGAAGTTGTAGTGCGGTGCATCACTGGGTCCATGATGTCTTGTCTTCAATACCAGTGTTACCTTAGTAAACACCAGTAGCATATGTATTGAACCCGGTTTATGCCCTAAGGTTGAATTATTGGAGGGCTATTTCTTTTCACCCTTTTTCACATTCCAATTCTTTTTCATTCTTCAACCCCTTCAGTGCTTACTGAGACTTCATAACTAGAACCTTGTTGGGTTTATTCCAGTTCTAGCTCAATCTCACTCCGCACTCTTCCCATATTCTCATTTTTCTCCTTTTTTCAATATACCTAAGGACTCTACACTATCTAGTGGATTGTCCTGGGGTAGATCCCTCCGGTTCTGGCGGATCGTGGGAACTAATACCTAACCTCACCATCCTTATAACTCCATACATAAAGTAAAATGGTCGGTCTTTTGGTACAGTTCATTCTTCCTTGAAACCAATCGAAAAATCATTTGGAAAAACAATCAAGGTACTTGTGATACGAGATCAAAGCATTTTGTACCTTAATAGTTTTGATCATATTATAAATGCTCCCCCTCAAGATGTGCATATGATTTAAAATTGTTTGGCACATGGAGGCAAGAGTTCTTTGAAATAATTTCTTTGAAATAATTTCTTGATCACAATTTCCTTAGAAAAAGCCATTTGAATTTCTTTGGTAAAATTCTCCCCCTCAATATGTGCAAAGGATAAGAGAAATCATTTTAACACATAGAGGCAAGAGTTCTTTTGAAGCACATCCACGAACACACAAGCCATTAAGAAACCATTTAAAACTCAATCAAGGTACTTTATGTTAAAACATAAAAGCATTTGCACCTCGATAGTTTATTTTCTTTTAAAATGCTCCCCCTCAATATATGCTTCGAGATTCGAAAGCGTTTAGCACATATGAGAGAGCGGTCGCACAATTAAATCAAATCGATCACCTTTTATCAAATTTCATTATTAAATCACAAATTCTCCCCGATCAAAAATATCAAACCCTTTGAGATTTTAGATCCCAAGTGATTTAATACGGTTTAGAAAACTTGGGAGAATATGTGGCCTGGTTTAAATACTCATCATGTTTTTGGATAAATCCTCCTCCTCAACATGTGCATTGTGTATGAAATCGTTTGGCACATGGAGGCGGGAGTGCCTTTAAAGGACTAAAACCAATTCCATTTAAACAGATAAGAGATTTAACTCACGATCTCTACCCCGATCAAAATTTCAAACCTTTTGAGATTTGTGATCCCAATTGATTTAAATCATTTAAAAGATTTTGGGGAAAGACGTGGCTTGATTTAACTTTGAAAAATGACAGATAAGGACCATTTTAATACTTTAAAGATTGTTAGTGTCAAGTATGATTGTTTTAAGAGATCTTTTAGGTAAAATAAAACAATTTCACAATCAAACAAGAACGGAAAAAATTTCATTTTGAAAGATCTTGATTCTAAAGAAAATCATACCATGACATAACATTAAATCTTTAGATCACCACATAATTTCGTACAAACCGGACTATTATGAAGAAATATCGTTTGAAAATAATTTATTTTAAATCACTCTCCCCCTCAATCGATGACCGTAGTCGATGATTGAGTGACTTAGGTTTTGGTAAAAATGAAGTCCGGTGATTTTCAAAATTAAGTCCAATTTATTTTCAAAACAATATTTTCCATTTTCAAACCAATTTAATTAAATTATTCAAAATTGTTTAAAAATGGTATCCTGCACAAAGATACGTTAGGTGGTTGAGAAGCTTCTGTTGTTGTTGCTGTAGGGTTTGGAAGAAAACCGTCTGCAGATGCAGTGAGACTTCTTCTTACGTTGCATTTTGAATGCCAACCGAGGTCAAATTAAGCTCCGTTTCTTCAATCACTTAGAAGAAAACCATCTGGCGATGCAATGAGACCTCTTACGTTGCATTTATGCCAACTCATCATTGAAGTCCAATTAAGCTCCGTTTCTTCATTTGTCAACCCAAGATATCGTTACCCTTTCCTTGCATCCAATCATCTTCAATTCTGGGATCCGGATCGGGAACATTCTTATATACCAATATACCTGCATATGTTAGTAAACACATATACAAATATATGGTGGTCGACATCACCCATAACAAAAATCGACTAATTAAAGTCAATTCAACATAACAATCAGATCATATAAGGCATGGGGTTTAGGTGTTAATCAAACTCTAATCATCTAAACCTAACAATCAAATCCTAAATTCCTAGTCCTTCGACACAGGCAAATATCATTTTTAATTAAGCATATTAGGATAATTAAGAAAGCTCTTTAGATGATATAGATTTGAAAACATTCTCCCCCTCAATCAATGACTCATTTTATAAAAGATTTAAAAGCTCTGAAGTCATTGATTGAGTTTTCAAATTATATGAAAACTCGATTCGATTGATTTTTCAAGTAACTCATTTTCCACCATTTTGAAATACAACAAATATTTTTCTGAAGAATTTTAGACGGAAAAACATTTGTGTAGGAACAGCGATCATTGACATACTTTCCTCAAATTTGTTTTTAGGATAAGTGCACGATATTTTTTTAAAATATGTTTAGTGCAGCACTTTCCTTTCTTGAAAAACGGGTTGCTATCGGAAATAATAACAAGCCATTGGTTTAAGCGGGTCACATCAAGTAACTGCAAGCCATATTTTGAGGTCCGGGTTACAGTCTGAAATAACTGTAAGCCATCATTTGAAGCCCGGTTCTGATGCGAAATAAGCGTGAAGCCATCATTTGAAGCCCGGGTTCTGATCGAAATAATGTAAGCCATTTTTGACATGTTTAGAAAACGAATATTTACACCTCCTGCTCGAACTTCATCTAAAGTCCCGTGCCATTATTGAATGACATTTCTAAGACCGTAGATGTTATCGATACCGAAAGACATGTCTTGAGAAAACAATATTTTTGGTATTTTTCAATTTTCTGATTTTTATGGGCTTTTGTTGATTTTATATTTTTCTATTTGGTTTTTGATAAATATTTACAGATATAGAGAAATAGTTTAAGAGGGTGATGATACAAGTACCGCAATAAGGAAATCGCTTCAAGACTTCGTAGAAGATAGAAGTCATCATCTCTTAAACTTTCACTACCAAAGCATTCGAGGCTCTTGAATCATCGAAAGAACTTGAGCCTTCAACAAGTGAATCTTTGGTAGCTTCCCCTCAAACCGACAAACTGAGTATAAAGACCATTTTCCAAGAAGTAGAAATGAATGAAAACAGTCTCATTGAATGAAGCTCGCACCAAGAAGAACACGAACACCAAAGTAACAAGTTGAAACATAGATCGTATCGGTGGTTATCAAATCCGGAATAACTGATGAATTTCGATCACATGAACCTGTTGTGCGTCTCCGATGTACACATTACTCTTCGAGATTGACCAGGTTGTCTATTCAGGGGAACAATACATCAACATCTTCATTTTTTTTTTCAAATGCATTCCAATTATCTTACATATAACCAATCAGCCCATGATGTACACATGTACCCAACAAGAGTAGAGACGATGACATCCATGTAACATGTTGAGTCACTAATCATCTCTGTGGATGTCAACTCTGAAATAACTGAATTAGCTCGATCAAGTGAACATGTTGTGCATATAACCGGAAGCACTTTATCATAAACCGTATATAAGATGTCGATAGGCAGTATCATCTCACGTTCCAAATATTCTTCTCACATTTCTTCCAACTCAACACCGAAGTAACAAAAACCAAAGGTCTCGAGACCACTTCCCCAAATAGTTGGAATAATATATCCTTCCCCAAATGGTTTTGATACCTCGAATCGCAAAACATAATATATCCTTAAACTTGAAATCTTGTGAGAAGAACTCAAATAGCCCAAATGAATCTGTGAGAATCAATCGCTACATAAACTCTCTCTCTCTGACTATCTTTATCAACCCATATGTAGACAATTTGAAGTGACCACTTGTTGAAGAAAAACCCAATATACCAAACTTGACGAAGTCGAATTCCCGTATTTGTGTCTTATGCTTGCACTTAAAGATGGAAGAACGGTGTCGAGAATTTATGCACCAAGCAAATCTCTTAAGTACTCAATACTCAATTAAAGTATGAGACATTTACACCTCTTGCGATTATCCACAACGTAATATACGTGTGACACTGAGTAAAACAACGTAACTCCTAATAGTGATAGTTAACAGTGTCTTCAACCATCCACCTCGACTGATGGTAACTAGATAACCCAAGACTTCAACTCTAATTCTTAAGCTCGAGCAAGTTATCAAATAAGATCACCCATTTGTGAACGTCAACTTCAACCTCAAATAAGTGATAAAAGAGTAACTTCAAAGTAATCAACTTGTGTCAAATGCCCAACATGTGAATAAACATACAACCGGATGTACATTCACCCTTGAATGAACCAGAACAAATGATGCCTCAACATCAATGTATTCTTCCTAAAAGTATACATGTAGTGACTAATCTGGAAGATTCACCAATAATGTGTTCGAGCGGATGAGGTAGTCATTTTCCTTAATGTTCATGTGGTTGATTTATAGCATGCACAATGAGAGGAACAATAATCCGTGAAGATTTGGTGAAGGAATACCAAAGAGCGGATCATTATTCATGAGTGCAACTGCAATATTATGATAATCATTATCAACGCCTTGAGGAATAACTGGAGATTGGGCTTCTTGAGTAGTCTGAGTTGTACTTCTTTGATGATCATCAATCATATCTTGAACTCATGAATCACATATTCTTTGATGATCATCAAATATTCGCTAGCAGTTGTAAATACTCATCAAACATATCTTGAACCAATGAATCCCAAACAATAAATCCCATTTATCCTTAGTGAGTGAAACATTAGGCGTTGGAGGAGAGTCATCAAACTTTAAGTCGTATAACCATTATTCAAACATCCATCATCATTTAGTATATTCACTCTTTCTCCCCCTCAAAAATTGCATCCGGTTGCCATTTTTGATTTAGCGCGAATAAGAATATATGTTAATGAATGTAGATCCACTTGATGACCGAATGAGCATGGGAGAAACATGAAGCTTGTTGATGAAGAATGTCGATGAGAATGGTCATAAACATGAAGATTTCTCTTCTTCACGAAGATAAAGCGCCAAGCGTACACTTTTCATTTCTTTGAGGAACGGGGCCTGAAGTGTTATCTGCAGACGCCATAATGATGAAGAACGAGGCCCGAATCGATGTGAACAGACGTCATAAGAAGATTTCTCTTCTTTCCAAGATAAAGCGCAATGAAACGTACACTTTTCTTTTCTTTAGAGTACGAGGCTTGAACGGTAGTGTTCAAACGTCATAGCCGATTGAATATCAATGTTGAGTAACATGAACTCGTGAGTTATGAGATATCAATCCTTTTGTTATCCATACTTTAAGCCAGTCCATGTATTGAAGGATCGAAGTATCTGCAATCGAGTAAGGACTACCGCACTAATATTACAAACTTGATTGCATATATTATGGTTAGTGACATCAGATCCAAATCCAAACCCTTAGGGGTTTCACGGTCAACATTGAGAATGCCATTGGTAAACATCTTTCTGTGGGTATCCACCTAAGTCCAAAGATCCTTAAAAGTTCTACCAGATGGTATCCACTTATGGCAAGGTCTAGGATTGTAAGGCTTCTTATGCATAGTGAGAGACTTATCCTTTTTCCTAGTTTCCAAAGATTTAGCAGTTGGTAACCATCTAGGTGAGGCTTTTGGTTTCATTTGCTTCATATGCACGGTGGATGACTTAGTGTAAATCCTAGACTTAACAGGTTGTACCATTGCATGAGCATTTACTTTCTTCGGGGATTTTGTGAAACATTTATCATGATTAGCATTAAAGATACATTTCAGACACTTTGAGCAAACAGCTTGTTTGGATTAAGAAATAGATCTAGATTTCTTAGAGTGATCTGCTATAGGAATAGCTTTAATCAAAACGCAACTACTCTTAGATGTACGCCAATCCCTAGTCTTTAGATTAGTGTTCCTAGGTAATAGTTTAGAACTACTAGCAGTGCCTTGAAATCTAGAAGAATTCATCATCCTAGGTCTTGCACCTAAAATTCCGTCTTTACGATTCTGCGCCTTCTTTCTAGCCATTTCAAGATAAGAGTTCTTATACAAGTCATTCATGTCAATTTTCCTAGGCAAGTGAGGTGAAGTGACCGGTTTTGTCAAAACTTGTTTCGCATCAACTTGGGAGGCAAACCGCGTTTTTGAAAATTTTGGTCGTTCGGATCTAAACGCATTCGGTTGTCTAATAACCGGTTTCCCCAAGTTTGATGGTTTTGAAAACTTAGTGTTCACACTATTCCCTGTTGTTTTTCGAGCTCATTTTTAAAGCAACAATGGCGAAACTCTTTTCCTGAAGTTGAGCTTTGAGTTCATCAATCTTTGCTATCAAAGGGTTTGTTTGTTCCATTGACTTAGTTCTAGCTTCTTTGTCAGAGTCACTTAGTTCTATGTGATGCTTTCTCAAAGACTCATTTTCCTTTAGTAATTTAGCCACATAAATTGACAGTTCATTATTTCTTGTTATAGTAGCATCAATGTCTTGTGTATTCATGACTAAATTACTTTTCACATTCAAGACAGAAATATGTTTCTTCAGATTGTAAATGGTTGAGTCTTTGTCTTGAAGTTGAGCTTTCAAAGTGTTAATTTCAAAAAGTTCACGGAATTCAGGAAGTTCCGGATTTTTACATGGTTTGTTAAGTTGAAAACTTTCTTCTTTACTCTGTATCGCAATTTCAAGTGAAATGCAATGTTTTTCAAGATTTGAGAATTTGTTTGAAAGTTCATCAAAAGCCTTTTTATCAACCGTATCTTTTGTTTTGAAACACTTAATCTCAAACTCACCTCGATTATAGAACATTTATCAAAGACATGTTCAAGATCATGATCGCTTTGTTTAAGAACTTTAACAGATGCACTATGTTGAACAGTTAAGGGTACCTCATTGCATGACACTTGTTCAATTATCGGTCTGATATCTGCATCCATATCATGTGTAACAAGAGTTACTGGACCGCTGGCTGCGTCAAGCTTATCTATCTCTCGAGCCTCTGATTCAGTGTCAACAGATCCAACATCCGGTGCATTACCCAGCTCAACATTACAATCTTTTGATTGTGCCCGCCATTCATTCCCATTTCGATTTCAATCTACTTCTTGTGTGTTAAGAGTAACGAAGAGTCGGTTACATCATTCTTTCTTTCGATATTCTGATTCAAGAACACCCGACCTTTCAGATACATTACCCGACTTATCACAAATATCTCTCAACTGTACCCGACTATCATCTACTTTCTCATCAACTTTTTCATCTTTCTGAGTAACTTCCTCAATATATTTCTCCACATTATCCATGAGATGGATAAGTGTCTCCGTGAACACGCTAATTTCCATTCCATTGTGTCTCTTGAAGGACATTTCAGTCATGTCTTGATCATAATCAGATGTGAATTCCCTTCTAATGAATGACTGAAATAGTTTGTAGATCACTTGAAGTGCAAATACTGGAATTATCCTTATGACCCTTCTCTTTGCCAAGTTGTAGCTCCAATTGCTCTAGGTTTAACAGCAGAGTTCCTGTTAATGTGGATAAGTCCTGACGGAAGAGGGCAATACATGTTCGTTCCATTGATGTGGGTAGAAGTAACATGAGGTGAGAGTGAAGTTGTTGATAAGGTTCAATGCTGCTTTCCTTTTGCATAGCATTCTGTAGCCTTCTCAGGTGCAAATCTATCCCATTGGACTCGGAGCATGATGAACACAAATCATCATTGATTGATTCCATCATCAGAACCGTTCAGATAGCTAATATTCTCTTGGTCGTCTACAACATCATACAGTTTGAGTACTTCTGAAATCACTGAATCAGGAGTGTAGGACATGATGTTGATGAATCCACGGGATTTTACAAGTCTATGATTTAAACCGAGAAATAGAATCTTTCGCGGGATTTTACAAAAATCAAGACCAAACCGTTAAGCAATGACCAATGGAACGAGTTAAGATGACTGATGGGTTGTCAAAATGATAGACAATTGTGTGTTAGGACATATAATTGTTTGTAGGATTAGCAGAGATGTTGTTTGGTTGAGATTTGGATTGGTTTATGCACGATTTTCCCGAGAAATTTAGGTCTAAAGACATAAAAACCTCAATAACTTCTGTTCAGAGCGGATTTATCCCTCGAAGGTTTACCCGAATAAACATTAGTTTATTCGGCGTGACATTCTCCTCGTTCTCACGGTCGTTTTGATGGGTAGAACGCTGAAAACGGAGTTACGGATCAAAAGTTATAGCCGTTTGAAGTTTTGTCGGGAAAGTCAACAAGTCGCTAAGAATTCTTAAACCAAGTCGCTAAGACCAAGTCGCTAGGACCCAAGTCGCTAAGATAATGCACCAAGTCGCTAACACCTAATTCGCTACACCACTAAGTTAAGCTCAGTCCCAATTCGCTAGATAAGTGCAAGTCGCTAAGTAGTAACTCGCTAACCTCAAGTCGCTAGCGAAACTTTGGCAGCAATTCGCTACTCAAGTCGCTAGGAATACAAGTCGCTAAAGAGCAACTCGCTGAGACCAAGTCGCTACCACCAAGTCAAGCAATTGTAGTGGAGAGTCCATTACTTGTACTGTAAATCGCTAGGTAAGTCGCTAGCTCCAAACCTGTAACTCGCTACAAAAATGTGAAGCAAGTCGCTACGAAGAAACTTTTCCGTGGCTCAAGTCGCTAGCATGAAAAACACATAAACACCACTTTTCAAACCAAAAACAACCCAACCAAGATGATTTAAACCTTCCAAATCACAACCTAAACACTTATGATGATCCTAAACACAAAAGTACAATCAAAATCCAAACTTTAACACAAGAAATCAACCAAATGATGCAAAAACCACTAAACTTTCTCAAACTCAAAAACCACCTAAAAACCACTAGAAATCCATAGATATGTAAGAGATGATCTAACCATGGCTCTTGATACCAATTGTAACATATTGGATTTCACAAACACATCACATAACAATATATGGTTCGAATTAAGTAGAGTTTAGAGAGAGAAAGTGGGAACCTTTCTAGAGAGAGAAAGTGAAAGAAAACTTAGAAGGTTAGATTAAGATGAATGAAAGGTCCAACCCTCTACCTTGGGAGGTAGAGGGTATTTATAGTAACAAACTAAACGTCCTCCTTCGGACTGTGGATCAGGCATACAGTGGGTAAAGATCCGTCCTTCCTCCACGGTGTTACTCTAAACTAAATAACTAACTAATAAAACAGTAAATAACGATATTTCTACGAGCTAACTTATGCTAGATTATATTTGGGGTGACCGCTACTTCACTATGGAATTTTCTAATTCCTAACAATCAGGCATGGGATAGATACAACGATCTCCTTTACAAAATGTCCTACACATGATCTGAACAACCAGCAAAAGGTCAATATCTTCTACAAAGGAATCAACGTAACTACAAGCGCAGATCTTTGGACTATCAAGGACCTATCCTGAACATGACTCCCACTCTTGCAATTGAAGACATTCAAAAAATGGCTGATCATTCTAAAAAATGGCACGACGGAGGAAGTAAAAGAAACCAAAGCGGTATTTTTGACGGAATTGCAGCAATCGCTAGTAAAATTGAAAATCTAAGTCGAGATATGCTGAAAGTTAGAGAAACCTTTCATGCCATCCAAGTGGGTTGTGAAAGCTGTGGGGGATGACACCTCACGAAGAATTGTCCTCACATTGACGAAGAAAATATAATTGAAGAAGCCAAGTATGGAGAAAATCGACCGTTTTAAGGAGATAATCGAAATAGTAACGGGTACCGTGGAAATTACAACCGTGGGCCTTATGGAGAAAGAAGGCCCAATCTTGAAGAAACAATTAACAAATTTCTGGAAAGTTCAGCCCAAAGACAAAAGGAACAAGATGAGTGGTTAAAAGAATTCTAGGAAAACACTGACAGAAGCCTTTCCAATCACGACACAACCCTAAAAAACCTTGAATCTATGGTGGAAAAGCTTAGTGAGAAAGTGAGAATGAATAACAATAAACCTGAAGGATCAAAACCCACAATGGAATGTAAAGTGATTTTTGCTGATAAAGACTCAAAGATACAGGCCAAAGATACAGATTCTGGTGAAAATACCGTCGATAGATCTGAATTACGCCGTAACCTGTCTGAAGAGTTACGGCGTAACTATGTTTTTGACAGCAATAAAGGGGTTATGATGAATGACGATTCTAGCGTGTTACGCCGTAACCAAAAATCTGAGTTACGGCGTAACTGTGATACTTGGGCGGACGAGTTCCTCGAAGTGGACAAATCAGGAACAGCTGAGATTAACGAATGGTCCCACGATATTAACTTGTGCCCTTTGTCCCGATCTAAGCAGAAGTATCACGGGTGCAAAAAGATACCCGTAGCTAAGGGAGATTGGTATGATCTATGGGCCTCGTGTGACCCGAGAAATGAAATTTGCGATGGAGGTAGCGATAAGGATAGGGTCAAGAATAACAAATTCATGTGGCCAGCATATACTGATGATGAAAGACTGGAGAAACTCTCCCTCGAAGATGAAGATGAGCCACCTATCACTCACTGGTGTACTCCGATAATCATAATCGACGATGAATCCACACGACCATGGCCTACGTGCGACCCCTTCCGCGAGTATTGCAACGGTGGGGATAGTGAAAAAGAAGAAGAGTAGACGTGCCCTCACGAGCTTGAAAGACATAAAGTTCGGAGATTTGACATTTGATGATTGGTATGCAATACAATTACGGAATGCTAAGATTAACCCGAATCTTTTTAAAAAGCTCAAGATTAACTACGAGGATCATAATCAGAAAAAGGAAGTGGCTAATAATGACATCTACTGCATGTTAGATCATTTAAGCGAAACTGACAACAAGAAAATACGAAGTCACTGGTGTGAAAGGATAAAATCTCCTGGGGAAGTTTTCTGGGCGTCATGCAACCCTTATGACGATAAATGTAACGGGGGAAGCAGCTTAAGGAGAATGGGAGAAGATGAATTCTTTTGGACCTCAACCAACGATGAGGAAAGAACAAGTTTGCCTTGGTTGGACAACCTGGGATTTGACAGTTAGGTGAAGATTAAGTATGGACATGTAGATACGTTAACAAAAGAAAAGATTTGGAAGGAATACATGAGTAAAGAAAATTCAAACAACGAGAGTCCTAACAACACGAGTGAAATAACAGTTGAGGATGACAAGGAGTTGGTAAGAAATGAAAAAGAAGAATGCAAGCGTGTACTAGTGGAGAATCTGCTCGATGAAGAATGGTTTAAAGGTACCGCTTCTGACGACGATGACATTGAGGGGATTTTAGATTATCTTGAGTTGCAAGGGAATGAGGAATTTACTGACCCCGATGATGAAACATATGAGCAAAGGAGGTGCAAACTCCTTGGGATTCCCTACAAGAGGCCACCACCAATTATTGTCGAAAAGTATGGGTTCACTCGCTACCATTTGGGGCCTGATGTGTTACGCGTAGTGCAAGTTTTAAAAATTTATAAACACGATTTAACCGTCTAATTCTATTAACACATACGAGCAAGTATACTCGTTCGCGATAACAAAGTTGGGTAAGTCGAGATCGTCCCAAGGGATTTTGTGTTTGAAATTGTTTTCTTGAAAAGATTGCAACAAGAAAGCTTTGTCAAGGCTTCCTCAAATTTAAAAATGATGTTTATAGTGAAATTCAATAATAAGAAATATATATACTTGTGTGTAGTCTATAGTCAATCATAAATAGTGTTCATGAAGGCTTGGTGTAAACTCTTGATGTGATGCACAAATCATAAGCAAATGATCTCCAACTATGGTATATGTTTGTAAAAATCATTCTAAGAACAAAAACATATAGGTAATCCTTTCGGTCCTTATCCTAATGATTATCCTTTAGAAAATCCATTTGTTTGCAACATGTTCTTATTAAACTTGTTCTTACGAATCTTTCGACCCTTTCGTGATGAAAATGTTTCTAGTCTTGTTTTAATAAGTAAACATGGTGGTTGTCAATCACCATATCCCCATACTAGTTTGTCACTCAACTTTTTTGGAATAAAACACAAGAGAAATCCTTTCGGTTCTTTTTCTTAAAACATGTTTTACCAACAAATCATACCAAGACTAGTATTTTTCCAACAAACTCATTTAAACAAGATCATATATACATGCATCACATATGAGAACACTAGTATGATTATCTACATCCCAACACACAAGTATATCCCAAAACTACTCCATGATAATAATAACAAAACACAAGAAATAACAAAGTAATTCCAATAACTCAAGAGAATAGAAATCCATAACAAAGTTCATAGAATACCTAAACTTTTGCGATTACAAGAACTAGAATCCGTGGCTTGTAGCAACCACGTGCCTCCAATCACCTAGATTCACCGTATAACTCCAAATTACCAAAACTATGGATGAGAATTGTTCCCTCATTGCTCCTGGACGTTTTACAGTAAGAACTAAACTTTTGGGATGAATAAAATGGTTGGTATTAGTTTTGATGTAAACTAATACACTTTTGGTTGTGTCACACCTAGTAAACTAAGACTAGGTTCAATATATAGCCAAATAAACTTGCTCGACTGGCAAAAAACGTTCCCAACAAGTTAATATTAAGAAATGATCGGCCTCCAATGATTATGGGGAGTTAAGGCAACAATAAATGCAACTTTGTGTAACTGCAGCCCCTGAACCGGATCGGTTGCGCTGGCAACCGGATCGGTTGCCGTTTGACCATTTGCCCAGCCGGATCGGTTACGGGGTTATGACCGACCGGCTGGATTGTTGTTGATTTGACTTTTGTTGACTTTCTTGTTATACGCCTCATTCTTTGCTCTCGCTGATGATTTCCAAGGCAAAACTTGATCTCTCCTTGCTGTAGATACTTAGAAATCATTGTGCTTCCCAATCATTGAGTCCAAAAGCTTCCTTGCTCGACTTCCTTCCTCGAGAATCTTCCAAATGTGCATAAAAACTTTATTTCTTCATCATTCGTGATACCTGGCTACATAGACATACACAATACGCATCTTTTGCACTTTTGCAATAGTTATGAGTAAATATAGCCAATTGTCAAGAACAAAACCAACAATAATGCTACTAAAAACATGTTCATTTTAGGCGTTATCAAATTCCCCCACACTTAAGTTCTACTCGCCCTCGAGTAGGTCTAACATTTGCAAAGATTGATTTCAATGGTCTTGACACCGTGGTTTCAAAAAATGCAACAATCATCTCAAAAGAGATAATCATTGGTTGCTTTTCATATGTGAAAAACCTTTAAAAATGAACCAAACACTTTAGATAACATAACTAGAATACCTCACGAATGATTTTAAGAATTCACTCAACACTCATATATTGGTGGGTATATGTAAATCACTCAATGCCTAGTCATGATCAATGCTTTTTACCATAAGCTTGTACAAGTATCAAAACAAAGAAAATAAATTCATCAAAGAGGGATTTTATTCTGGTTATATCGTTAAGGCTATGGGTTTATAAAAGGTATGGATAAGGCATGGGATGGTTTATGAAATTGGTGTTAAAATAAAATAAAGTCAAGTCTAAACCTCCACGTTACTAGCCATCATACAAACCACAATCCCGTAAATGATTATTTCTCCTCTTCCATTATCGATCTCCGCAAATATGTATAACTCAATATAGCTCATTGGCTATAACCATTTTTTTTATAACAAAGTTCCCCCACACTTAGTCTAAGCGTATACCACAAAAAAAAACAATTAAGAAAGACATCTCCTTCATCTTTTTTGGAGAATGGTACACACTATAAACAAAGTGTAGCTTCTTCATAATCATAAAAAACAATCCAACATTCCAAACAACTAGCAACAAACCAATAGACATGACAAGGGTTGGCTAAAGTTTAAAGTGTAAAATCTTTTTGTATTTTTCTGGATTTAACAAATAAAAAGATTGGCTCAGAGGGTGTTACTAAGGGTATCTAGTGCTAAAGATGAGCACTAACAAATGGGTCCATAAAAGGGTGGTTAACTAACCAATGTGGTTAGCTAATGTAACATTAGATGTAAAATGGAAGGCCATTTGGGTTAAATCCTTCGATGCCTCTTATCACTTGAACATATTTTTATCACTCGAGAGTGATTTTAACCGTAATGCATAACTAGTACAAGTTCTAGAATTGACATTATCACCGGCACACTCATAGCAAATATAAAACAAAAGATGTGTTTTATACAAAAAGAAACCTCACAATTAAGTGGAAAAAGGCTATAATGCGCGTTAGAAAATGCTATCGAATCCAAAATGAATTACTTCCGTAATTTGGTTCAAATCCAAAAATTTTCAAAAACCTTATTTTACCATTGAAATACCCAAGTTGTTTTATATATATATCAATAATGTGTGAAAACAACTAGACCATAAGGGGCGAATTCCTTCTAATTACTTGCATCCAAAAGTTATCTAAGAAAATTAAAATAAAAAAATTAAAAATGCGTATCATTTTTCCTATTTTCTTCCCTCCCCCATACTTAAGTTTTGCATTGTCTTCAATGTAATAAAAATGAACTTCAAAGTAAAGAAAATGGGAAAAAGAAATAGTTAAAAGATACCACGGGATAGAATATGCAATACGCATATTGGGTCATAAGAAAGCATGTGAGTTATTGTCACACCCCCAAATTACCTGTTTTGCAGCGGAATGGAATTCCTGGGGATTGACTGTCATAGCATCACAATCACAGTTATATTGAACGACCTAAAGTGTCGTTTGGAAAATACATCGTTTGATTTAATAAAATAATCAGAGTTTACAAAGTAGGTCCCAAATGAAAATCATCTTGTGCGGAAATAAGTTGTTACAATTCAAACGATGTTTTAAAGTATGTAAAACCCAAGTGAGGCGCGTCGTCACCACGACTCCATGAGGTGTCCAAATGCATGCCATGAAGTGAATGCCTTAGATACCTGAGATAAAACATGCGAAAAGTGTCAACACAAAGGTTGAGTGAGTTCATAGAGTTTGAGTTGAAATGTAAAGCCTTCCAAAATCGTTTATGCAGCAAAGGCATTGTAAATCGTTGAAATGTAAAGACTTTCAAAATCGTTTATGTAGCAAAGGCATTGTAAATCCACTCGTTCCCAAGTCCCGCCCATACACAACTTGCAACCTGTGTGTTCACAACCCATTGCCAGAATATGCATAGTTAATGTTCAAGTGCATGATGTCAAATGAATTCACATAATAGTGCATGGCTCAATGTATCGAAATTGTTTATGCAGCAAAGGCATTGTAAATCCACTCAGTTCCAAGTCCCGCCCATACAAAACTTGCAACCTGTGTGTTCACAACCCATTGCCGAAATGTATAGTGTATACTCAAATCGTTCCAAGACCGTTAGTCCATAATCGTATACCAAGACCGTTAGCTCAATGAATATACCAAGTACGTTAGACCAATGAATATACCAAGACCGTTAGACCAATGAATATACCAAGACCGTTAGACCAATGAATATACCAAGTCCGTTAGCTCAATGATTTATGAAATAGAAATTCTAAGTATGGCAATAATGTTACTTCGCATGACTAAACATTTAGTTCGGATAAACATATAGTTTGCAAATAGTCATGAATGTAATAAAATAGTCGAGCATGTATCTCCCCAAAAACAGTTATGAAAGCAAGTAAAAAGTAGGGCTACGAAACTCACTTGGTAAACTGACGAAATGACAAGAGTGAGTACACTGAGGTATAATGTGATGCGTTATCCGGTACCTAGTACCAATGATATGATCTGATATGAGTTGCAATGTAATGTTATGCATGCATTTCGTATGTTATTTATACCATTTACGAGTTTTGAAAATATTACTCGTCGACGAAAAATACTCTTTTGACGTCTTGACCCTTCAAAAATGACTTTACATGTTTTACATTAAAATGTCATCCTACAATGGTTTTATAATGATTTTTAGAGAAATTACCACTTTTCGTCGCAAAACAATGTCGTCGGAATTTTTATGAAATTAACAAAAATGGCTTTGGAAAACTAGACGTAAAACGGTGTACGTCGATCGTTAGAGAACGAACTCGACGGTTTTGGAAAGTTTGTATCGATATCTAAAAGTTTCAGTTCAGAGTTTTCGTCCAAAAGGTCTCGGACATAAAGATAATAAGGGTTAAAGATGGTGGTTTTGGCTAATTGAGTGCAGAAAATTAGTTACGGCAAGTTTATGAAAAAGTGCATATCTTTGTCGTTTCAAATCCGTTTTCTACGCTTTATATGTCCTTAGCTTCGTATCGAAGTAAACTAATATATTTTTGAGAAGTCGAAATAATTTGTGAAGCTTAAGGCTCGTTTTTGACTCGGACAAAATATATATAGTATGCTGAAATTTCTGAAAATAATATTTTTCGTCGTCAAACTTGTAAAATCCATAACTTCTTCGTTACAAGTCCGTTTTTATCCGTTCAAGCGGCCACGGATTCGTTTTAAAGTATATTTTCTAAATATCAAGGCCAAAAAGTCGTGCCTACTGTCGGATTTTCCAGAAAAGCAAAACAAAGACAGAACACAAAATATACTTATCGAAAATAGTTTTTCTCGGACAAAACCTATCCTAATCCCTTCAAATCAACTCCAAAACTAATCTAATCCTACCATACACCTTCTTAGGGTGTCATGGGTTCCTAATCACCATCAAGACCAACCAATACCAAGGGAATATTTATAGGATGACCATTTATATATATATACTCTAAAATCATGAAATAAATGGTATAAATCACATATCATGCATATAAGCTCCAAAAATGAAAAGAAACATATGAAAATGATAAGGAAACAAGAAAATGATAAAAACATGCTTACTAGTGATAATGAAGAGGTGAAAGTAACAAGGATTAACTTAAATATCCTTGGTTTTTATTTCAAAACCATATAAAGGATATATACTAGGTTGTAATAACACTTGATCTTGAAAATTTTGATCCCTTGTGTGCTTGATGCTTGGCCGGTTTTGTGAAGAACCAAAAGAGAGGAGAGAAATATTTTTCTTACTTGCTAACTATGAGAAGAGTAAGATACATGAATGAGAATACTAATAATGTAGAAGACTTATGTGCTTGAGTAAAAACATTATCAATCAAGAACCATTCCAAATTAATTGTCACCCCTCCCCAAGGGCCGGTTTTGGGGGGGCTTTGTCTCTCAATATATTTTTTTTTTTTTAAATTGTTACTTGTGTATATATTGTAAAGAAAGTGTAAGAATTTTTGTAGGAAATGTATAAGTGAATGTAAATAGACATTTGTGGTACAAGTAAGTTTTTATTAGGTCAAAATAGAATGTAATGAGATGATAAAAATTGTAAAAATACTTTCCTTGTGAAAATTGAGTGATAAAATAATTATCGTAAAATTTTAAGAAAAACGACGTAATAATTAAACTTTAACGATTAAAATGCCAAATGAATTTGAAACACTAGGAAAACTAAAAATATAGTTTTTATAAACTAAATGTAAGTTTAAAAATACATCGGGATCATTTTTGAAAGTATCGGGTTAAATGTTAAAATAAAAACTCACGCGATAAAGATTATTAAACATAGAGATTACGCGTAAAATATGAAATGAAATGTCGTGAATGAATTTATGAGATGCACATGATGTCAATGAAATGTAGACTAATCATAGTCCATATGAAATGTACGTGATGTCATGATCATGAATTCGCCGCTAAACCTCCAAGGTTACGCGAATTTGAAACAAGTAAACCAAGTTTACTATAAATGTTGAAATTGTGAGACATGAATCGTGTCGAGAAATGACCTGAAAGTACGGGTTGTCACATTCGCCCATCCAAAAAGGAATTCAGTCCCTGAATTCAGTTCGTGTTAGTCTATCGGGTTTAGGGTTTGATGTGGCAAACTTTCCCATTCCCGAGCAAAACCCTCAAAGGACTTTTTGGTAACCGATTTTACTTAATCTCACAACTCATCAAACAAGAACTGTCATGAGATTAGGCTAAATCGGTTTAGGTAACAACTTGTTTCTAGCCCGATCTTTGCAACTCATCAAACAAGAACTGTCACGCGGATCAAACTGGAAACAAGTGGTTTGAAGAAAATCTTTTGAAAATTTGGCTCGATTACGGAATTGCTTACACATATAAGCCTACTACTCCCTTCATTGCATGATTCTTCTTGAATTAGACATAGGTGATCAGGCCATGTATAATTTAGGAGTAACTATGCAATGCTTGGACTAATCGACTCATATGTTTGTTTGGTGTTGAGTCAACTGATGTTAAAATTGTGATGAACACCGAGGAGAGAAGACATGGAGAAGTGTCGTTAAAATAATAGTTAAAGTAAAAAGAATTAAAATCCTCGTAAATGATAACAAATCTGAAAGAAAATAAAGTACGATAGATGAGAATATGTTACAACGAGTGGTTTAGCAAAAGTAGTACATCTTTAAGTTATAAAGTTTCGGATACGATGATTAGACATAAACTTGGTACGGCATAGTACATAAGGAGAAATAAGACTGTTAGTTTCCAACTTCTTAGGTCTTCCGCGTCCGTTGATACCTTGACGCGCTCCTCCTCCTCCTTCTAACATATATACATTCCCATGAGCACCTTCGACTTGTTGACCTTGGTTTTGAGGACATTGACTTCGATAGTGTCCTTGTTCCCCACATCCGAAGCACGTAACTATGGTCTTGCCTCTACAATTCCTGGCATTGTGTCCTAGTTTTGACACTTGTAGCATTTAACAGGACAAAGTCCCGTGTGATGATACTTACATCGATTACATAGTGGGTAGGTTCGGCATAACCTCTCGCTTTCTATTGGTGCAGCAACATATACCATTGCAGTTTCTTGCCCTCTATTCATTGTCGATGATGGTTAGTGTTACGGTTTTGGTTGTTGTTGTTATAACCTCCTTGGTCGTCTTCCCACTTTCTTTTGTTGTTGTTGGTTTGGTTATCGTTGTAGTTGGTGCGGTTGTTGGGGTTGTTGTTGTTTTGGTTGGTGTTGGTGTACTTGCCTCTCTTCACTACCGGGGCCATGAGCTTTTGAGTCAATCGAATAGCTTCCTCAATCGTTTGGTCGAAAGAAGTCACATCTCCTTGAATAACCTCGGGAAGTCCACCGATAAAAGCCTCTAGTAACTTCTCGTTATCCGAAACCATAGATGGGCATAACACGGCCAATTCTTGAAATCTTCGAATGTAAGTATCAATGTCATACCCAATAGTTACCAACTCATAGAATTCGGTCTCCAACTTTTTCACTTCCGCATTTGAGGACAAAACTTCTTAGTCACCAAACCCTTGAATTGCTCCCAAGTAAGCTTGAAAGCATTCTCCATTCCAATCGGTTGAGCATATGAATTCCACCAAGACAATGCTCCATCAAGTAAAGTACTCGTAGCAAATTTGACCTTACTATCATCCGGACAGCATTAAAAGCAAAAACACGGATTTCAACTTTTCAAACCATCGTACCATTGCTGTAGCTCCTTCCGTCCCTCTAAACTTGGTGGGTTCGCCACTTTTGAAATCTTTGTACGAACATTTCTTAACCCGATCCTCCATTACCATAGCAGCTAGTCTAGCGGCTGGCAGCAGCCGTGGCCTCAACAGCAGCGAGCCACCGCTTTCCCTTTCGACTCTTAGAGCATTAGCTATGCTATCATTCACCAACTTTTGAATAGCCGCTTGGGTCATTTCAACTGTAGCTTTCTTCGGTGCCATATCTTCTTCAAAACAAGAGAAAATGTGAGACGTAGCAAAATCCGATGTTAATAATAAGCGTTCTAAAGAGATGTGATAAGAGACGATAAGTTTGAAGTTATTTTTCGAAATGATCGGCGGGTTCCGCAAGGGTGGGTTATGAGGTGTTGTAAGTGCTTCAAGGTATGATGGTTTAGAGACTTAATGTGTGAATAAAGTGTAACTCGACATGTTAGTGGTGAAACGAAGGAGTGAGAGCGACTTCGTCCTGTTTAAACGTTTATCTCGGCATTCGTCGTTATCGATGATGAATCAGCTGATATAAAAATTGTGATAGGGAATGACAAGGAATTCTCCACGTTAGAGTATGGGGAAAAGATAATGGGATGGGCATTTAAGGGCATCCATGTGACAATCGATGTGAAATGAAAGTGAATAACTCAAAAAAATGTACATAATGACCGCATGTGAAGTGAACATGTACTTGTGATGAAATGATGAGATGCTATGATAATGTAGTTATAGTCTAGGGTCAATGATGCAACCTAGTTCTCTATAATGAAGCTCGATACCAATCTGTCACACCCCAAATTACGTTTTTGCGCGGAATGGAATTCACGGGATTGACTGTCATAACACCACAATCACAGTTATATTGAACGACCTAAAGTGTCGTTTGGAAAATACATCGTTTGATTTAATAAAATAATCGGAGTTTACAAAGTATAGGTCCCAAATGAAAATCATCTTGTGCGGAAATAAGTTGTTACAATTCAAACGATGTTTTAAAGTATGTAAAACCCAAGTGAGACGCGTCGTCACCACGACTCCATGAGGTGTCCAAATGCATGCCATGAAGTGAATGCCTTAGATACCTGAGATAAAACATGCTAAAAGTGTCAACACAAAGGTTGAGTGAGTTCATAGAGTTTGAGTTGAAATGTAAAGCCTTCCAAAATCGTTTATGCAGCAAAGGCATTGTAAATCGTTGAAATGTAAAGACTTTCAAAATCGTTTATGTAGCAAAGGCATTGTAAATCCACTCAGTTCCAAGTCCCGCCCATACAAAACTTGCAACCTGTGTGTTCACAACCCATTGCCGAATATGCATAGTTAATGTTCAAGTGCATGATGTCAAATGAATTCACATAATAGTGCATGGCTCAATGTATCGAAATTGTTTATGCAGCAAAGGCATTGTAAATCCACTCAGTTCCAAGTCCCGCCCATACAAAACTTGCAACCTGTGTGTTCACAACCCATTGCCGAAATGTATAGTGTATACTCAAATCGTTCCAAGACCGTTAGTCCATAATCGTATACCAAGACCGTTAGCTCAATGAATATACCAAGTACGTTAGACCAATGAATATACCAAGACCGTTAGACCAATGAATATACCAAGACCGTTAGACCAATGAATATACCAAGTCCGTTAGCTCAATGATTTATGAAATAGAAATTCTAAGTATGGCAATAATGTTACTTCGCATGACTAAACATTTAGTTCGGATAAACATATAGTTTGCAAATAGTCATGAATGTAATAAAATAGTCGAGCATGTATCTCCCCCAAAACAGTTATGAAAGCAAGTAAAAGTAGGGGCTACGAAACTCACTTGGTAAACTGACGAAATGACAAGAGTGAGTACACTGAGGTATAATGTGATGCATTATCCGGTACCTAGTACCAATGATATGATCTGATATGAGTTGCAATGTAATGTTATGCATGCATTTCGTATGTTATTTATACCATTTACGAGTTTTGAAAATATTACTCGTCGTCGAAAAATACTCTTTTGACGTCTTGACCCTTCAAAAATGACTTTACATGTTTTTACATTAAAATGTCATCCTATAATGGTTTTATAATGATTTTTAGAGAAATTTCCACTTTTCGTCGCAAAACAATGTCGTCGGAATTTTTATGAAATTAACAAAAAGGCTTTGGAAAACTAGACGTAAAACGTGTCGTCGATCGTTAGAGATCGAACTCGACGGTTTTGGAAAGTTTGTATCGATATCTAAAAGTTTCAGTTCAGGAGTTTTCGTCCAAAAGGTCTCGAACATAAAGATAATAAGGGTTAAAGATGGTGGTTTTTGGCTAAATGAGTGCAGAAAATTAGTTACGGCAAGTTTATGAAAAAGTGCATATCTTTGTCGTTTCAAATCCGTTTTCTACGTTTTATATGTCCTTAGCTTCGTATCGAAGTAAACTAATATATTTTTGAGAAGTCGAAATAATTTGTGAAGCTTAAGGCTCGTTTTTGACTCGGACAAAATATATATAGTATGCTGAAATTTCTGAAAATAATATTTTTCGTCGTCAAACTTGTAAAATCCATAACTTCTTCGTTACAAGTCCGTTTTTATCCGTTCAAGCGGCCACGGATTCGTTTTAAAGTATATTTTCTAAATATCAAGGCCAAAAGTTCGTGCCTACTGTCGGATTTTCCAGAAAAGCAAAACAAAGACAGAACACAAAATATACTTATCGAAAATAGTTTTTCTCGGACAAAACCTATCCTAATCCCTTCAAATCAACTCCAAAACTAATCTAATCCTACCATACACCTTCTTAGGGTGTCATGGGTTCCTAATCACCATCAAGACCAACCAATACCAAGGGAATATTTATAGGATGACCATTTATATATATATACTCTAAAATCATGAAATAAATGGTATAAATCACATATCATGCATATAAGCTCCAAAAATGAAAAGAAACATATGAAAATGATAAGGAAACAAGAAAATGATAAAAACATGCTTACTAGTGATAATGAAGAGGTGAAAGTAACAAGGATTAACTTAAATATCCTTGGTTTTTATTTCAAAACCATATAAAGGATATATACTAGGTTGTAATAACACTTGATCTTGAAAATTTTGATCCCTTGTGTGCTTGATGCTTGGCCGGTTTTGTGAAGAACCAAAAGAGAGGAGAGAAATATTTTTCTTACTTGCTAACTATGAGAAGAGTAAGATACATGAATGAGAATACTAATAATGTAGAAGACTTATGTGCTTGAGTAAAAACATTATCAATCAAGAACCATTCCAAATTAATTGTCACCCCTCCCCAAGGGCCGGTTTTGGGGGGGCTTTGTCTCTCAATATATATTTTTTTTTTTAAATTGTTACTTGTGTATATATTGTAAAGAAAGTGTAAGAATTTTTGTAGGAAATGTATAAGTGAATGTAAATAGACATTTGTGGTACAAGTAAGTTTTTATTAGGTCAAAATAGAATGTAATGAGATGATAAAAATTGTAAAAATACTTTCCTTGTGAAAATTGAGTGATAAAATAATTATCGTAAAATTTTAAGAAAAACGACGTAATAATTAAACTTTAACGATTAAAATGCCAAATGAATTTGAAACACTAGGAAAACTAAAAATATAGTTTTTATAAACTAAATGTAAGTTTAAAAATACATCGGGATCATTTTTGAAAGTATCGGGTTAAATGTTAAAATAAAAACTCACGCGATAAAGATTATTAAACATAAAAATTACGCGTAAAATATGAAATGAAATGTCGTGAATGAATTTATGAGATGCACATGATGTCAATGAAATGTAGACTAATCATAGTCCATATGAAATGTACGTGATGTCATGATCATGAATTCGCCGCTAAACCTCCAAGGTTACGCGAATTTGAAACAAGTAAACCAAGTTTACTATAAATGTTGAAATTGTGAGACATGAATCGTGTCGAGAAATGACCTGAAAGTACGGGTTGTCACAGTTATCCAACTCCAAATATTTGACCATCAATAAGCTTCCGACACATCCATCCTGCAAACAAAACTGCAATACACAATACACAAACAAAACAAAACAAAATAATCCAAATGCTACTAAAAACAAAATAAAACCAAGTATGATAATCATCCTAAAGAAATAGTTAAAGAGATAGAAATAATATTGTTAAACACATCATAACCATTGTCTTTGAAACCACAAATCACGAATGATCCACGATCACTCGTCGTCCTCGCTCATGTCGTCACCTTATTCATCATCATACTCATCATCATCATCACTCTCAGTTACATAGTTTTCGTCCACAATCTCCGAACGAACTCTCCTTTTCTTCTTCTTTCCTCCAACTCCTGATGACGATCCTCCAACATCATAGCTTTCTCTACCAACCTCGGGTAATCGACCATATGCGGGCACTGGATCAGGAAATGGTGCGTATCCGGGATATGGATATGGATAGGGTCCAGGATAAGAAGTGTAGGGGAAAGGATATGGTGGAACATTGGGTGGATTGTAGGGTGGTAACTCGTAATTGGCTTCTCGAGCCATGTGTTGAAAGATAGGCATTGAATAATCATTAATGTAGTTGTTTCTCAACATCATCGAGTCTTTCCACACATCCCTACACTGAATCTCATCTAAATGTTGGTTCCATTCTCCCCAACCTGAATCAAAACTGCTGGACGTATCCACTTGCACGTTCCCCATTGGTATATTTCCCTGCTGTTGTGGTGGTTGTTGTTGTTGTTGTTGTTGTGGTTCAATCCATAACCCCAAGGTTTTCAATTTCCTATTCAAAGCATTTCCAAAACAATTTGCACTCCACATCTCACTAAACTTTGGCTCTCCACACTTAGCCAACTCACTATCATCATAATACCCAAGATTCCTTGCCAACCTTGTCACCAAATGTCCTCCACAAATGTTGCTATTGCTTTTGATTCCCGGGGCCCTCCTAGACAAATACTCGGCTATCTGCTAAAACCGCATTACCGTCCTTAGTTTCTTCCATTAACACCATAACCCATAAGTCCGGTTTCTGACATTTATCCCTGCTTCCATACCTATTAAACGGCCCAGTCACTATCAATTTGTGAAGTATCCTCATTAACAGATTCCTGATGGTAGTGGCATTCCTTCTAGTGCAAGAAGGATCTCCCACTCGATTCCAATAGGTTGGTACACTAGGAAAGTCTTTCTCAAACCTCCGAAGCCTCGAAAAGTGAGCTTCAAATAATCGATGCTTAACCTAATGTGGT
Source organism: Chrysanthemum makinoi (assembly GCA_910596185.1). Classification (NCBI taxonomy): domain Eukaryota; kingdom Viridiplantae; phylum Streptophyta; class Magnoliopsida; order Asterales; family Asteraceae; genus Chrysanthemum; species Chrysanthemum makinoi. The sequence continues at coordinate 230,177,154 of OU343220.1, forward strand.
TCATACAAGCCAAGAGCCACAGCGAAATCCGGCAAAGTGTAGGCATGATCCCGTCCACAAAGCCTAAACCAAACACAAACTTCCTCCGTCAAGTTCCTAACATTCACCTTTCTCTCAAAATACATGGTTGAGAAGAACTCCATACACCACTCTTGATAGACCTCTTCATTGATGCTAAATGCTCTTTCCCATGACAAATCATCGAACGAATCCCCATCCGCTGGATACACATAAGATGTCCGCATCATTCTTCTCAACTCCTCTTCACATTCATACTCCACAAACAAATCCCAATCAATCACTCTCGGAACCAAACATGCCCTATTTTGCAATTTCGATAACCGTTCCCGGAAAGCATGCTTCTCCTCGTCGGTGAGATCTTTGAACTTTAAGTTGGCGTTTGCTTCCGTCTTCAAGCTATACTTGACTTTCTTCCTCTCGTTCCTTTGGCAAAACTTTGTAACAATCGGGTTAATTGGAACCGGACCCGAGCTTGAGCTACCTACAACAATTCTCTGTAGAAATCATAAATATAAGACAATATAAGAGTGTTAGAACAAAAGGGAATGTCCATGGAACCCTCTAAAGTCCACTTCAAAATTTCAAAAATATCCAACACAGAACCTGGAACCGGATTCGGTTGCAGAGCAGCCAAATCGGTTACTCCCTTTGACCCAATACAACCGGTCAGTTGCGTTGCGCAACCGGATAGGTTATGCAATCTGCATAAGGCTTTTGCCTTCTAATCCATTACCTACTCGAATTTTCTAAGTCCAATCCACTCCTAGACTGCATTCTAACATCCTCAATGATTTCTACGTCCTTGAATTACTCTAAATTCGCTTTCCAAACCTCAAATCGTCACACATTCATCATCTTAGAACTTCAACAAATAATACCTATACTCTTCAATAACTAGTTCTAATCAACAATGTGGCATCTAGTACTCACAAAAACTCATCATCTACAACTAGGAATCACCAATTGCAACTTAACTTGATTCACTGGCATAACCTAATTAAATCCGAAAATTCAATCATCTAATACTCATTCCATGTTAAATCAATCACTACAATTCTTTTTGCAATGCATTCCTATATCAATTACCCACTTAATCCAAAAATATTACAACTTAATTCGAATTATATCAAAAACCCCCAAATTAGTGACCTAATATGCAATTCGAATCAAATGCTCTAATTAAACCTTAATTGAGTTAATTGAATGTAGATGCTTACTTGTTTGGGTGCCATGATGATTTCCTACAACTCAAACAATCTTCAACTAGCTTTTCTTGGACGAATTTTGCAAAACCCAGCTGGAGAATTAGTGTGTGTGTGTGTGTTTTTCTGGAAAAGTGAATTTTTGGTATATATACTTGTATGCAACCGGTTCAGTCATGGACACAACCGTTTCGGTTTGCATTTTGCCAAATTTTGCATTTTTTCACGTTACTTAGGCATTTACCTTCCAAGCAAAAATTTTTTACTCAAAAATCCTGTTAAAGATGCACACAACATTCATCCACCATTTGCAATTTTCAACAATCATCCAATCTCAAAACTCAAATCATCATACTTATAAACTAAAACCAAAACTCAACTAAAACTCATAATCATAATGCATTAACCAAATAACCTCAACATAAAAATAAAAGTGAAACTGAAAAACAAGAAATCCTAAATGCATAAAATTAAAAAGAAATAGTTCATGAAATTCAAGCAAACAATTGCTTGTTTATTATGGTGCCTTGTCTTCTCCTTAGAATTCCTCGAAATACTCTTGTCTTAGGATGTCCTCACTTAGAAATTTCCCAGTCAACTCATGGTATGTTTCATAAGTTTTGAACTTCCTTATGAATCTTCTTCCATCCGGACATAGTATATCGAATTTGACGTGCCATTCTCCATCTCCATTTTGTCTCTTGTAAATGCTCGACCCCTTTGGTCTCCATTCCAAATTCTTGAGTTGCACCGGTAAAGAACCTAAGAAATCGGTCAACTTCTTGTAGACTAGGATGTTTTTGAATGGGTTATAAAATGCTTCCACCGCTAATGCACGTTCCATCTCATCCTCTATATCAAAATAAGGTGGAGCTAATGGTCCATACATCGGGTTTCCTTGGATATCACGTCCTACTTCGAAACAAGTCAAGTCCTCGTCCGCTTCCATCAATTCTAACTCCTCCATAAATTCCAAAGTTGGTCCCCTTGGTTTGGGATAATATGTTTGCTTTGAAATCCCATCATCAATAGTCATCGTGCCTCTTCCCATGTCTATAATTGCACCACATGTTCGTAGGAATGGTCTTCCTAGTAGAAGTGGTAAAATCTTGTGAACCGGAATGTCTAGGACAAGAAAATCAGCCAAGTACGGTTGATAACCAATTTGAACTCTCACGTTCTTCACCTCTCCCATTGCTTTCGCTTGAGAATTATCCGCCATGGTAAGCTTCGAATGATTTGGTTGCGGATTACTAAGACCCAACGTCTTAAACAATGGATAGGGCATAACATTAACACTTGACCCCGTATCGGCTAAGGCATAAACTGGTGTAGTCCCATTCACTTTAATTGGCAAAACAAAATTCCCCGGATCTTTCTCCTTCCGTGGCATACCTCTAAACAAAATTCTATCTCTCTCCTCCTCCGATAGATTCTTATCTTCCAATCTAGCCCTTACTAGCATCATCGCATCTAATTTCTTACGGTAGAGAACGTAATCTTGTAGTACCTCAATCACCGGCTTCTTCTCATTTAGCTCAAGAAACTTTTGTTCAAGGTTTTCCAAAATAGCTTCTTTTTGTTCGTCGGTTAAAGGTTTGAAAGTAGGTGATGAAGGTGTGTAATCATTTTTGTTGGTGGATGTGGTTGGGGTTAGTTTGTTGGATGAAGTTTTCTTCCTATTTGCCTTCCCCATCTTAACTACTTCCACATCTTCCTCTTCCATATTGGCACACACTTCCACTAGCATCTCGTTCACTCCTTTTCCTTCTTCCAAATCGGTGATATTAATCCTCATTTCCCCCAAAGAAAAATCAACTTGGCACTTGGTCGTTACAAGAAAGTCTCGACCAAAACATACATTGGGTTCATCCGCATTCCCCTCTTCTAAGACAACAAAATCTGTTTCAAAAATGTGACCATGAATGTTAACCTTAAGATTTTTAACCATCCTTCTTCCGTATGCCTCGTAATCCAAACGTATATGACCAATTTCGTCAAGAACCTTCTCCAAAATGTAGTTTTCTCCATAAGCCATATTAAGTTGTGCGTCCCAAGCACTTACTCCTTCTACACTACAAGGTGTACCGAACCTCATTAGTGGCGAATCATACTCCGTTAAAGGTGCTTGTGTGAATACCACAACTCTTCCCTTCTTGGGAAGTTGAACTTTGTTTTCACCCGTTTCTTCCATACTAACCGTATCAATTCCCAATTCTTTCTTACTTTCTTCTAAGATACCTCCAATCTTTTCCAATGAACTTCCGGTGTCTTTGAACATTTCATCCAAGTTACGAAGGTATTCCGAAATTCCGCTCAAACTATCCATACTAACTAGCTAAACTTGACAAAACAAAACAAAAACAAAAATCCGAATCATTAGCGTTAGAGTTAGAAAAAACAAAAAACAAACTATAGAGACATATACTAAGCAAGTAAAGATACTAAACAAAACTAAAAACATAAGTTAAAACTCAAAATCTAAAAATTAGAATTTTTTTTACCGAGAGCTCCAACCGGATCGGTTGGCTCACCAACCGATTCGGTTGGTGGTAATCACTTGACCAAATAATCTAACCGGATCCGGTTGCGGGTTGCAACCGGTCGGTTAGATCGACACAAAAAAGAAAAATAATTTTTTTTCTTTTTTTATAAAAAAAAAACTGAATATTAATTGAAATTAAAACTATTAAGTGTACTAAAACTCTTAATTAATTAAGACTCCTCATTACCCTATAATTAATTACTTAATAATTAAACCATTAAACTAAAACTATATTAACTACTCTATTAAATTACTCATAAAGATCACTAAACCATAAAAACTGAAAATTTTAATTATCTTAATCATTAGAATTAAAACAAGAATTAATCTAAAATTAATAAACTAAGAATAACACAAATAAAGAAAAATTAAAATCTAAGAAAACATTAAAACAAAAAGATATAATCTATAAAGAATCTAAAATGACGAGAATTAATCTAGGAACTATAACACAAATCACTAAATAAACTTAAACTATGAATCAAAGTACAAAAAATAATTCCGTAGCTCTAACCGGATTCGGTTGCAGAAGCAACTGAATCGGTTAGCTTTTAACCAAAAACTTTTTCTTTTTACTTTTCACCAAATTCAATTCCAAAACTACCAATTTTACAGAAAATCAAAATTGAAATAAAAATCCCCGGCACGGACGCCAAAAACTTGATGTGCTTCGTCGTGGTTTTAAATTTGTATGCAAGAATTACCGGTTAACTAGGAACACATTTGGGCAAGTATACCCTAGTCAAGTTGTAGTATAGTATATGGTAAATCAAGGTCGTCCCAAGAGACTTGGTTGCACTACAAGTGTCGTTTGTTTGTTTAAGCAAGTAACAAGTTGATGGTTATGATTGTCACATATCAAACCAACCAGAAAAGCAATATAAGAAGAAGCACGTATCATGGTCGTGGTTATGATTGTCACGGATCACACCACCAAGAAAAGCAATAAGAACAAGCACACAAAGAACATACATGTTTTGACAAATGATCACAAGGATATTAGGATGTTTAGTTTGGAAAACATATTATTAAAGATAATCTATATGAACTATATAACCCATAATAATAGTTTAGTGTTTTATTAATCAAAGATGCATAAACCTCAATCAAATGGTCATGTCATGAGCCTTATACCAACAACAACAAAGAATCCCTTTCGGCCTTAGACTTTGATGTTATTAATCCGTGAAGTTACATTTACTTGAAAGATAATGAGAACACATATTCAAAAGACTCCTTTCGGCCTTAATCCAAATTAAACTTTTACTTGTTATGTTTATTAATTCTCTTGCACAATTGTCACAAAGTACAAGACCAAAATCATTTGTCACTAATGAATTGAAACTAACCATTTTTAAGAATACTTTCGTCCATTGAACTCAACAATGATCAACCAAAACAATAAACAAGAACAAGTTCCAATTTAACCAAATATGATGTTATCAACATATTCCAAACAATCACTACAATTATCCAAACATCCTTTTATCACAAATTTTCATATGAAATAAACAAGTATCAAGACAACATTCACAAGAATCACATAATCAACACAACCAAAGAACCAAACATGAATCATAACATTCAACATCATAAAAGTAACAAGGATTTACCCAAAGTAAGATTACATTAGGCAAGGGTGAAGGATTATAGCACTCCTTCAAGCCTCCAATCAACTACAACTTCTAACCAAGCATACTTCTGGAAATGGTAGAGGTTTGTGGTCTTTTGGGGAAGATAAGTTTGGTGGATAGTTGGTGGAAATTCGTCCTTAAGGGTGGAGGATCGAATTTCACACCTGTGGTGAAGGTAAGTTGAGAGAGGGATGTTGTTTTAGGTGGAAATTCGTCCTTAAGGGTGGAGGATCGAATTTCACACCTAGAGATGGAGTGGTGGGTGAAAGGGATGAGAAGGATGGAGAAGAGATGATGAAATGAGGTTGCAAAGGCCTCTATTTATACTACTTCCAAGGCTAGGGGTTATAAATGCATTTCTTGGTCACCAAGGAGCATGGAAGGGACTATAAACTGAGTGGGAAGGACCTAGAATCTTTTGGGACAAGTTTGGAGTCTTAGTGATGAAGAAATGGCTGTACCAGGCCTCCCAACCGATTCGGTTAAGCTCCAACCATTTCGGTTGGTGTTCATGACCATTCTCCAACCGGATCCGGTTGCGGGGCTCGACCGAACAGGTGGAGCAAATTGACAAAAAATCATAAACACCAAAGTTGTAGATATTTCTCTTAGCTTTCCGTGTATGACAGGGGTCAAACGGAGTTCGTATGCAAAAGTTATGGCCAAAATGGTGAAGGTGTGTCGGAAACAACGAGGCTTCCAATATTTCTTCGTTTAAGCTTCTTTTCTTCATTTCTTTCTCGTTTTCCTTCTTGAACTTTATTCTTGAGTCTTTGGACCACTAACTTGATGAATTTACCTTCTCGAATATACTCCACAAGTCTTGCTTTTGTCGGGAATTCTTCGTATTTGGAGAAATCTTCGTATTTTACTTCATTTTCCATCTTTTTCTTCACTTTCCTGTACTTGGCTACAAATGAACTAGCAAACGCACTTTTGTACGATTAAGCAACAAAATCATATGATTATAACCAAATAACATACATAAAATCACGGATAACGCTACTAAAAACATGTACAATTTGAGCGTTATCAGGGCCGAAGGAAAAATTTTGCAAAATTCGGAAGATCGAGACTAAAGAATACCTCCTTAGCACCGAATGTAAGCTTGGGTCAGGCATAACTTAATGAAAGACATAGAGGAAGTCGGCCAGGTCCAAAGGCCCCCATAAAGCTCCTTCTCGGTCTAACTTAAAGACTCGTAAATAAAGAAAAGTGCTCTTTCGGAGACAACCCGAATTATCCCTTTCTTTTGTTTTATTTCAATTTCTGTAGGGTTTTGTGTTTTCTATCCATTTTTGCAGGAAACGAGGGAAGTAATTGCTGCTGCAATTTGTTGATCTAACCATAGTTACGGCGTAACTCATCTATGTGATTACGCCGTAACCAACCTTTTGTAGCAGAATTTTAGACGCATTACTAATTACAGTGTAATACCATCTCGGTTTGGTTACCAGTAGCCACTACAACTGCTGCAAACTTATGTCAAGTTTGCGATTACGGTAGAATCCTCTCAAAGAAAGTTACGACGCAACCTTCCTCTGCTTTACTTCTTTCAGTTTAAAACACAATAACCTTGTATTATTATTTTAAATGAACTTTGTGGGTGTGTTCCCTATAAACCCTCACGAGACTTCACTCGTCCACTTGGGACACCAAGTGGTTTAAAAGGCTTGTTGCATATACTAAATGCGACCGTGATTCCTACGAAAGTGAGTTAGGTTTGTTTTCATTTTTCATTTTTCTTTTTAGAATTATGCTTGTCGGTAGTGTGATTTCAGGGAATGAAGTTTGTTCATGATGCTTATCTGAAGGCACGCGTCTCTTTTTCGTGGGCCTTCAAATTTCAGGGAAGTTCTCGCTCTAATTCTACTTTTCTCTTCACCTTTATTTAATGCTTAGTACAAAAGGGACCTTGTACAATTCAAGTGGGGGGACGGGAGTAGAATTATCTCTGAACATTATTTTGCCCTTGTTTTTCTAGTTTATTTTGAAAAATTATGTCATTTTTAAAATTTTGACGTGTTTTTCTTAACCTAACTAGATTAGACCTTAGCCGAGCACATACAACCCTTGATATTTTATGGTGAGATTAGCCTTATCCGTTTCCAATATTTTACCCCAAATCCACCAAATTATGAGTGTGCCGGTAGCTTGTAAACTTTAGAACTTGGCCTTTGCATCATTTCGAGACAATAGACGAGGTATGTTGAGTTAGCTCGATGTATTTGGACTTTTCAGTTTTAGAAGGCAATATTATAGGATTATCACCCAAATAGCCTACCATTGTGTGTCTATCGATTAGTCACCTCGACTTCTCGACCCCCATGTGAAATCCTTTTGTTGCACTCACCTTTAGTGCAAGATACCCCTAGATACACCCATCTGAGCCATTCCTTTCATTTTTTAACCCAATATATTGTTTCGATACACCTTAGCCTACCTTGTAGTCTTTATTTGTGATTGGGAAGTCATCATTTGCCTAAATTCAAGGTTCAAGTGGAAAGGTTCGTTAATCACACTTTCGTCGATGACATATTCCTGAAGATCATTGAAGACCCCCCGAATTCCCATTGTTCATCTCAAGTGGGGGGATATTATATTTAGTTATTATTGTTATGTTGAAAAAAAAAATGATTCAAAAAAGAAAAAAATATATATAGTTGTTATAAAGTGCGATGTTATAAGCACTATGTTATGAGCTTTATAGATTTAGTATCGAGGAGGCCACCTCGGTCACATTCGAAGATTGGAGTTGGTAATTATGCCAACAGTTGGAGAAAAGGTAGTGTGCCGATCACGACGTCCTCTAATGACACATCTACCTAGTATTTCATGATCCAGTTTCTTGACTTCAAAGCTTGAACTTTGGGTGGACGGTAAGTGGTGATGACTTGTTTATAGATTTAGACTACCTACTTGTTTTTTTTTATTTTACACCATTTATATATCCCATGTCTTATCCTACCCTTTAGTCATGAAGCGTGCCTAGGTGATGCAGGGAGCAATCTTTGGTGTCGTGGCCATGGATTTGGTCATGTATTATTGATTTTGTCCACTTCACCATGACATGTTAGTAATGACGAGTCACCCCTTAACCTTTGTCGTGCCTACCCATATTTCCTTCGAGAATTGTTTAGCCCTTAACTCTAGTGGTGGAGATTTGTGTAACCGCCAAGCTTATGATAGAATACATGCTATGACTGTGCGATTGAGTGATCACCCCGAAATTGACACTTAGAATAGTGAGAGATTTGAGTGTTTCGTTCCCTTTTCGTGAGGTGTTCGGCTTTGTTTTATTCTAGCATAAGGGATTTGTAAACTTATATTTTCCAGGTTTTGGGAGATATCTTTTTAGGAATCTTTCTAATAAGGTCTACTTAAGGCCAAGTAGAGTTCAAGTGGGGGGATATTTGATAACATCAAATAGTCCTGAATATTAAGTGTCAATTTCCCCTGACAATGGTTGTAATTTATATCATTTATATGGATTTATGCTTGTTTTCCATTGTTTTCCACTTTCAGGTAAATTACGAGCATTGGAGCTAAAGAGACGCGAAATTGGAGAAATATCAAAGATTTATCATAGTATCTCGACTTTGAAGAAGTTACGACATAACTCATCTCTCACATTACTGCGGTAACTAAAGCGTGACTCGAAAAACTAACTCATCGAAGGTTACGGTAACTCTCCCAAGGACTACGACGTAATTATATTAGGTCAAATGAGGTTCCACGCCGCTGATAACTACGCCATAACTATTCCACCAACTACGGTGTAACCAAGTATTATTGAAGAATACGGCGTAACCATTCATAAGGTTACGTCGTAACCAGCAGATCTAGTGCAAATTACGAAGGAATTGAAGATTACGGCGTAACTCTTATTTTAGTTACGCCGTAACCCATATCTGGCCTATAAATACCCCACGATTTCCAGCATTTCAAAGCATCTCATTCCACACATCACAACCAAAGAATGTGGGAAGAAGCCAAAGGTAGGTCTAGAGGAGCATACGGAGCTGTCTCCAAGGGAGAAATCACTCCCCTACGATAAGCATTAGCATTTTATCTTTTCTTTACTTTCGATTCATGTATTTCATAACATTGAATATTGAATTGATTTGTATGGTTAATATGAGCGGCTAAGCACCTCTTGTTGCTGGCCTAGTTATGATTTCTTAATTGTTTTGTTTGCTTTTACATTACTTCCGTATAATTATTTCTAAGTGTATGCATGCATAGTTTATTATTAGCTACTCTTGTTTCGGTAGTTTTGAATGGCGGTAGAGGCTAGTTGCTTAGGAGATATGACAAACTGACCCTAAGTGAGTAGACTGAGACGGGAAGGGTAAGATATGACCAACTGACGACCCTTTCTACTTGTGCGATTTGACCAACTGATCACCTACCGTTTGGATGAACTTAAGAATTAGGGGGTGAGTTTTTAAGTTGCTAACGCCCGAACACTCACTATTATAAGTCTAGCATGTAGCGGTACTTAATGACTCGGCTTATGGGACCAGGAACAACATGACTTATGAGGGGACACATGACTTCTCCTGTGATGGCATCTTTGCTGATAGGTTAGGGCGAATTGACCAAATGCTGTCCTCTCGACTTTGACTCCACCTGAAGTAATTGGAAGTAAGTAGACGTAGACATTACTAGCTAGGATGAATAACTAGGTTAGCACCACTCTCCTCTATTGATTAAACATTTGCCTTTATTTGCTTTTATCTGCTTTAGTAGTTAATTAATTAATTCCTTATCGAAATCATATTAAATACTGTGATACCTAGACTTAGTAATAATCCAACACACATAGCTCTTGGGACGACCTCGGTTTTACCGAATACTACACTACACACGACGGGTACACTGCCCGTTAGTGCATTAGGGTAGACCATAGGTATAACGAGACTTTAGAAATATTAAAACCTGGTCAGTAAAACCTGCATCAGTGGGGTAGATCCAATTTAGTGTGAAACAAAATACCAAAATGACATAATAAGAAGTATACATGTAACTAGGGGTTTGGGTTGGCCATGGCATACCCCACTCCAAGAGCGGCTCCGTCCCTGATTTTAACTCTCTCATGTTTGTCGTGGGACTGGTCTGTGAAGGCCGCCAAAGGGTTGGTTACCTTTATTTTAGTTATGATGGAGGTTTTTTTTAATGGCCGTATGCAGGTTGCCATTAGAGGGGTGACATGGCTGCTAGAACAATTCCCACAGTTAGCAGACCAGTTTTAACTTTATATTGTCGAGGTTCATCATTTTGTTGATAAATTTTGCGCCTAACTATGAACGGTTGATGAATTGACTTTGTAATTAATCATAAATTATTACTACTAATAAATTTTAACACTAAAACGCATATGCGTACATTTAAAGGTTCACGTGCACAGTTACTACAAAATTCTTTGGATATGAAAGTAACAAGAAGTTGATGCGGCAATATCCATATGTTCCACTTAAGATGGGTTGTCTTTGGAAGGTACTCCGGTATGAGTCAAATGGGTAAAATCTTAAAGTGTAGCCGAAATAAAACGGTGTTACAAAGTGTCGAAACATGAAGAATTACAAAGTGTTTCTGGTTATGGCAATTCCGTACTGAGTTGCCTCATATTCTGTACATCAAGATGACATATTAAGTTAAGTGACTGCTTGGCCTTTTTTTATTTTTTAGAACGGCAAATTGTTCACATCTATACACTTATCTCACAATATATCTCACAAATGCATATAGCGAAGCTTGAACACACAATCTTTAGGTTGGTGGGCAACTCGCATACCACTAAACGAAAAGCCTTAAGTCGTGACTGCCAGGTGTTATTAAGTGTTTTTTTTAAACATACTTTACTTTGTATGAATTGATAGTTGAAGTTATGAAAGTAAAAATTATAGGTGAAAATCTCATACCACTCCTACATATTATGCGTAAATTAGCAAATTAAACAATATTCTTTAGTACATTGCATTTTTCATAAAATAGAAGAAGTATTTATGCCTATTTTGAAATTATAAGTCATTAAAAATGGAAGTTCTTCACCACCGGTAACATACCTTAAATAATTCTTTAGTTTTAAAAAACAAGACCGTTATGAACATAAACCTTTACATATCACTACTATATAAAACACAAAATTTTACACGATCTTCATTAGATTTTTGTAAAGATTTTCTGTTTACCAAATAATGAATATCAAAAATCGATGTGCAGCTTGCAAGTATCAAAGGAAAAAATGCCCATTGAATTGCATATTTTTTCCATATTTTCCTCCCAATGATCTTCAAAGATTTGCTTTTGTACACAGAATCTATGGTGCTTGCAATGTTGCAAAAACCCTCCAAGTAATTAAGATTTTCTTACTCTTCTTATCGCATTTTTTCATCTTACTAGGTGTGTTTGTTTTAAAAAAAAAAAATCTTACCAGCCCTCTTACTCTTACCAGTAAGAGGTGGGCAGACGTTTTGCTTGTTTGTTTTTTTCTTTTGAGTAAGACCCAGTTAGACATATAACATCTTACTCAATAAGAGGTGGGAGACTTGTCTTATGCTTCTTTACTGCTAGTTTTGTAAACTTTATATAATATATTTAATTGTTTATTAACTATGTTATATTTATGATAAAAAGTCTTGTTTCATATTTACATAAGTTACTTATTATCGCATTGCGATGGTTTAATAAACAATTGCAAAAACGAGCACTTAAAATCATTCGGAAACTTATACAAAAACAAACAACATTATTTCGTTCAGATTTAGACTTTCTAGCCACCTCTTACCAGTATCAGACCCAAAACATCTTAATGAAACAAACACACCCTAACTATAAAGTAATTGTGCAAATGTATATATTGGTGTAAATTGTGTGCGTTCACTTTTTGTTATTGTGTATTGAGCGTTGAAATGGTTTTTTGAACAGCAACTACCGGTGCAATTACGAGGTGATGCTGCTGAGTGTTTGTATCAAGAAGCTAAGTGTCGGATGAGAGATCCGGTGTATGGTTGTGTTGGCATTGTTTCGCAGCTACAAAACGAAATAAATAATGTACAGTCGGAACTAGCCATAATTCAAGCTGAACTTAGCATACTTAGAGCATCGTATGAGTCGGTAACAGCTATGGTCGAGTCACCTTCACCCATGTTTGGACCATTCTCATGACGGGTTCATTAATCAAGTGTGAGTTGACTAGCTGAGTAGACTATTGTTTAGCATACATTTAATTTGTTACATGGTTAAGATTTAAGAACTCTTATAGTCCTTAAAATGGAGTTCATCTTCCTTTTCTGACTTATAGTGACAACTATATCTTCAATAAACACAATCACAAGCTTATAAAATACGATTATTGTGTTAGCATACATATTAGATATTCGATTAAAATTCCTAAATATTCTCAGTGAACTATGTATCAAATCAAATGTCATGTATGCAATGTTTGACTTAACAAGTTGTTAATAGAAATGTATAAAACATGCAATATAGTTAGAATAAAAGTATTGAATACTATATTTAACAAAGAAATGAAAGCATGTGAATATTTAAAAAATTAAAAATAAATATGACAAAAAAAAAAAAAAAAAAAGGAAAAACAAAAAAAAAAAAAAAAAAAAAAAAAAAAAAAAAGATTGTCCTTGTGTCAACATGCAAAGAACAATAATTCGAACTTGAGGCTTCAACAAGTTAGCACCCGTTGGCTCTTTTGATTCCTGTTTATACCTAAACAAAATTTGTAAGTCCTATTTACAACGTTCAGTTTTAATAATGCACAACAAATAATTAGGCAAAATTCTAATACTCTTTTTCATAAATGATAAATCAACTAAACAAAAAATGTATTTTTATTTATTTTACCTAATAAGAATAGTCGATAAACAAAAATACGTCTTGTTTATCAACATCTCAAAAAAAAATTCGAGAAGTTGTGAAACTGACGTTCATAGGTGTGTTCAACGGTCTTTTCATCTCATTGTAAACTAGATTCTGCTTGATTATTTTATTTTCATCATGTCTTGCACGAGCTTGCTAAATATATGCCTCCGACTTTTATGAGCTTCGACAATATTGTTAATCGATTTGTTTATGAATAAGTATTGCGTCAACTCTTTAAACCTTGTTTTGCTAACAATAAATTTGAGTGTTATTGATAAAGATGACAATAAATTTGAGTGTTATTGATAAATTTGAGTGTTAATGCTTTTTCTAATATGGTTACCATTTGATGACATTTTTTCTAAAAAAAATATTATTAGTGTCAAAATTTTAAATTAACACAAAATAGACCATTGAAAAGTGTGTTATTAAAATGAACATTGCAAGAAATAAGTTTTGCTCGTCACTTTTCTTGCTCGCTTATCCTCGTATGATGACATGTAGACATTGTGAGCTGTTTAGATAATTACACGTTGTTAATACAAATAAGCCGTAAAACGTTTAATTATATTTTACGATATTCTAATGTTTTGTCGATAACAAACGTAAAATCATTTTAACGAAACAAATAAAATACGTAAATGGTTTGAGCCAATAGTTTACTAACACACTTATGCTTTCATATAAAACACTAAACAAGTAATAGTGTTTTTATTTTATAGAAATGCATATGTATTACAACTAGTGTTTACATAATGGGTATATGTATATATATACTTAGTATATATTGTAATGGGTAATATAATGGGTAGAAGTCTAAGTATTTGACTCATTGACTAGAAAAATTGAATGTAGTTGGGTAAAACCCAAAGTCCATACCCATGAAGCATGATCCATAACCCATGACCTATTGCATGACATCATGCATGAAGTCATAATGGGTATTATCCATAACCCAGGGAGCTAACCCATGACCCATGATTAGATGCATTGCATCTTCTAGATACATTGTATCTATTTGGATACCCATGGTTCAAAGTCTATAACCCATGACCCATTATCCATGACCCACAACCTATTTAGGGGGAGCGTCCTACGGATCCCCAGGAATGCACTAGACGGATCCATCAAGCAAGGGATCCGTGGGACAATAGTGAATTTTTGTCTATAAATAGTGAGCCATTTCTTCATTGTAAGTTGCCACTTTCACACATACTTTCCTCTAGTATTGTAAACTCTCTAACCTCAGATCTAAAGGATCTTTCTATGTAGTTTGTGTTTGTTTTTGTGTGATTCTCTAGGTTCCTCTTAAAGGCGAGATCACCACATCTTGAAGTCGAGCAAGCTCAAGTCCATGAGTTGCCAAGCTTCGTCATCATCAAGACTACTGAAGTTCTCTTGTTGATAGTTCTTTCCTCCTCTCTAGAAGTGTTGTGTTGAAGGCATTAGTCAAAGATGCCAAAAGGGTCAAGTCGAAGGCATTAGTGAAAGGTGTTGAAGGTCCGTGTCTAAGGCATTAGTGAAGGGTGTCAAAGGTCCATGGTGAAGGCATTAGTGAAAGATGTCAAAAGATCATGTCATGGGCATTAGTGAAAGATGCCAAGAGTGTACAACTGATATGGTGCATCGATGTACAAATATAGATAGGTTGTGTCCAAGGATATTGATATCCTTGATGATGTTGTAATAAGGAGTGGGTCTCCTTTGGGGTAGGTGTTGTGTAGTGTTGGGTAGTAGTTCCTCCTTTGAAATGGAACTCGGTATCTAGCCTTGCACTGGATAAAGTGTAGGCGACATTGTGATAGGTTTGGTTCTACCTCGTGGAAGAACTCGGTGTCTAGCCTTGTACCAGATAAAGAGTAGGCGACGTTGTGAGGCTTCTCCGCCACAAGGAGCTTGTGTTGTGTAGTGATTACGAACTCTCGAGTAGGTGACTCGGGGAGTAGGGCAAGGAAGGTGTCCTTGTTGCCGAACCACTATAACTACTCGTGTCGTGGTTTTGTGCTTCTAACTCTTTATCTTTACATAGTTTATTTATATTCTTATCTATCAACATCCAACACATACATTCAATAGATTGACATAAGTCGATCTAAATATTTTAAAATGAAGTTATAATCGGTAAAATTATTCAACCCCCTCTTCTAGTTTTCCAAAATTGGTACCAGACTTTCGTTACCAAGTTTCTTAAGAGTATATTGTACTTTTAATACTTGATACGATCCGTGTATGATTAAAAACTACAAGGAAGGAAATTTCTTAAAAACAAAAGGTCACGTTTTAAAATCATCATATTTTATAATGTTGGATAATGATAGATCTTTCTAATATTTTCCGTGTTGAGAATTCTCCATACTAGGATTTGGGCATCCTAAGAAGATCATGAAGAATTTCGCTTTAATATTTCTTTTCTTAAAAAGAATATATAGCAAAGGTATGCTCTTTAATAAATTACTTACAAATAAATTATTATTGTATATTTTCTAGATTAATTAATAATATCATTTTGTATAAACATGATTAAGATTAGTAGTCTCATTACGCTTTCTTGAAAATCACTAAAGTTGTTATCTATATTGAACTCATCATCAAGAATATTATTCTTCGTTGATCTCTATAGACAAAACTACAAACTAGTGATAATGATATCTCGGCTATTCGAGAGCCTTGGTCATCACTCCTCACATAAGGTTATTGACATTTCATCTATGTCAATAAGTATCCATGTGAAACTCCTCATATTATGATAAAATAGGATTTTATCATAATCTTTAAAACTTCCCAAGAATTATGATTTATTCATAAAAAGGGAACCTCGTCAAATAGGACTAGTAAAACACGTCAAAACCCCAAATCATAAGTTATAGAGCATAAACATCAACCCTAGCCAAGATTTAGAACTCCCAAATCAAAATTATCAAAGATTACTTAAACTACTATGTTGATATGTCGGATCCCTCATTCAAAGGATCCGTAGGAACCGACACATCAGAAGACAGTTTAAGTAAAAGATGATCATTGTGGACATCTATACTTCACTTTACTCTCTCAAACTCACGAACATAAAACCCAATTTACTGTTCACGGGAGTTAATTCATCATCTTCTCAAAGGAAACAATCACTTGTGTAAGTATAATCTTCACTACATTGTTATCTTCATTCTTCAATTCCTAGGAGTACAATTTTCATCTTTAGAAATTGAGCTCAAATGGGTTTATCACAATTTGATATCACATTGTTTTATAAGATAAACTAAATCAAAGAATCAACATTGTTAATACAAATTAAACTCATTTTTTGAATTCAATGAAGATGTATTGAGCAAAATTGTGATGAATCCCATTAGGTTACTATTCACACGATTAACACCACATTGTGGTTTTGATGTTTAGGACCAATCATGTCTAGCAATAGACAACAAGATTACCAAGACACCGCACATTACATTCCCGTATATCATCGAAAGGATGGCTTGAGCCCGGATGACCGAAAAATCTTGAAAATGTTGGAAAAGAGATTTTTCCACGAAGGACGAGTAGTTGAACCCTCATTCACCAACAACACCGACATTCCCCAAGTCTTTGCGGGAATCAACTTCCATTGCCTCTTGAGCATCAATGAACAAATTTGTCCGGTGTTTGTCCTAGAGTTTTATAAAAGCATGAGGATCATTCGAAATGATGATGGAACCATTTCGATAACTTTTATCATCAATGAGCACGAGTTCACCTTCACTCTTGAAGAGTTTGCTAGGATACTTGGTATCCCTTGTCAAGGAGTATGCATGTACTCAAATGAATGGTCATTGGCCGAGATTCATGACATGGTGGATCATCACGAGGTATACTTCACACCTATCCCAGAAGCGAGTACGGTAAGAGATACCGTCTTCATGGAAAGAGCCTCTCCGTCAAGAGTCACTAGGAAGTCCAAAGTCATCTATAGAGATCCTTTTCAAATGGAGCTTTCGAAAATGTTCCCATTATACAAGAAATGGGAACTAGTGCTAAGGGAGAACGTCCTTTGTTTGGGAGGAAATAAGGATCATCCCAATGCTTGCCTAAGCTTCATGATTTATTGCTTTGTAACCTGGACTCATTTCAACCCGCCTATTACATGGTGAAACGAATGGAAAGTGTGAAAAAGACGGACAAGATGGTACTCCCCTATGCCATGCTCTTGACTCGCCTAGCAAACTTCGTCTTTGCTTGAATAACCACACCTTTTGCAACAAGGTTATGGTGCCCTTATCCGATGGAAAGACCACAAGGATTATGGTTGATGGCAAGAGACCTCACCCACCAACGGATTCATCGGATGAAAGAGAAAGAGAAGGAGAAGGAAGCAACCCCCTTGGCAACATTCATCGCGACCCCTAGCATACACTGACCAACTGCCAGAAGTCCCGAGCCCTTCACAAGAATTCCAACAAACAAAGGGCATGTTCAAGTGCTTTGCTAACTTCCTCATAAAGAAGAAGAAGTAGGGGTGGAGGGGTAAAGAGTGAAGAGTAGAGGCGATGGAGATGGAGTAGGAGTTTGAATGGGAGGAAGGTAAGGTCGTGGACCTTAATTTATGAACAATTTGTGAACAATGGTCTGTAAACAATTAAACAATATTTCTGTAGTTTAGGACGTAGCTCTAAGTAGATGGCATAACATAAACTAAAACATTCTAACCTAGGAACCCGAAAAATGAGAATTTTACGACGACTTGATCACCATCAAGAAGTCGGTCCCGCTCATTTTGCTTACCTTCTAGTCACCCTTACTTACTATGCGTAATATTGTTGCTTGCATATTTGATTATTGAATGTAGAAATGATTAGGATGTGTATTTGCTAGAGAGTGCAAAAACTGCACATTTGCTGAGAAGCTACTGGTCAGCGGATCCCTGAGCTATAACTAGCCGGATCCCTCAGATGAGGGAACCGTGGGATCCGGGCAAACAGACAAGGAATTCTTACACTTTCACTTCAATCCAATCCTCTAGACCTTATCACACTAGCTAAACATGATACTTTATGACCACTTAAGTCTTCCTCAAACTCAATAGGTCTCACACTCACTCATAGCTAACATAGGATCACACTCTAGGTATTTTTGATTTATCACTTCACTAAAACTCACCATATTTCCGCTCCAATACTCACACATTGTTCCCCACACCTCAAAGCATTTAGTTGGCTATTTCTCTTAATTTTGACAAATTTATTTTAGTCATCCTTACCTCAAAATAGGCTTAAAACTAGTTTTTCATTTCTTTTTATTTTTTAGGAATTTTCCAAATTTTTCTTAAGCCACCATCTGATCTCTAGGATCAATTGTCGTCATTTGTCATCCTCAAATCAATAGTATATTCCTTAAATACTTAGTTGCACTCTCAAAAAAAATCCAATTTCCTACCAAAAACCATCATTAGGTATCCCCACTCCTTGTAGTTGGACATTTAAATCACATACCATTTAAGACATCTGAGGGAAGTCAAACCCTTAAGATTTATAGGTACTAGATCTTAAAAGAGCATAATCACCTCACCACTATGCTGTCTGACAGACGGATCCCTAGTTTATAACTAGATGGATCCCTAGTGGGAGGGAACCGTGGGATCCGGGTCTACAGAACAGCTTATGATCAGCTTGTCTTCCAAATTCAAACTCTCTTTGGTAGTCTAAACACTTTTACTTACCATTTAATGACTCCATAGAATAGAACAACACCATAGTTGACCTTAGTGCATGCCAAAATTCTTAGTGGTCAAGAATTTAATTCATTAACTCAACTTCATCCTTTATAAACCAAGCTTTCTTATGAGCTTAAGCCACTATTCATACCACAATCCAAAAATCAGTAGCTACGATTTCTATTACACCCTCTCTTTCATCATGACTAAAGCATCTAGCAAGAACTCTTCAACCAAAGGTTCATCAAAAAAGAATGCTCATATGGTTCATGAGATTTCCTCTACCGAGTCATCTCCCATAAGAACTCCAAATGCTAGAATCCCTCCTCAACAAACTCAATCAACCAAAGCTAGAAAAACCGCTAGGATTAGCATTCGACCTTTTGAGTTGGAAAAGGCTTTATCAAGCACTAAACCAAACACACCTAGCTCTAGTAAAACACCCAAGCCTTCATTTCTAGAACCTAGACTACATTCCTTTACCGAACCTCTTTCCCATCCAAATCTCTACTCGTTAGAAGAGTCACCACCAAGGACTTCCCATTCACCAACCTTCTTGCTAAATAGGGAACCACCTTCATCACAAAATAGTCCATCTTTGGAGACAAGGAATCACCAAAGATCTAATCATATAGAGGATTTTCCATCTCCACCACTAACTCGTGCATCATCACCCTCATTTTTAGTGGAACCACATCCTATGTTGCTCAACACACCTTCACAAGTTCCACCATCCTGTGTGAAGCCTTCTCAAAACATCCCACCTCCTCCGGTTCCTAGTCATGACAATAATTGCTCTAATTGTCAACTCACCCAAGGACTTGTTCAAGAAGTATGAAATGAGTTGCATTTCATGTTTAATCATCTCCTTGAACGATTGGACCAAATCAAAAAGTCTACTCATCCTTAGATTTCAAGCACATTGAGGTTTTTAGGTTTTCGTCACTTCTTAGAATTAGTAGAAAATGTATTACATGTTTGAGTCATTCTCTTAGTTTTAGAGATATGTAGATCATTTCTCGTATTTTTATTGAATGAAATTACATGTTATATACCATATTGTCTTGAGAATATGTTTGGTGCCTTAATACATATCTCATTTTGATGTTAACATCACATTTTACATCACCATTGCTGTCTTAAGCTTACAAGCAGACAGATCCCTCATTTTAGCCTAGACGGATTCCTCCAATGGAGGAACCGTGGGATCTGTGCAACAGAAGACCTTTTTTATTGCTAACTTGAGTCTTATTTGTGGAAGACTAGAAGGGGGTTGAATAGTTTTACCAATTTAAACTTCGTTTTAATATATTTAGATCGACTTATGTCAATCTATTTGGATGTGTATGTTGGACATTGATAGATAGATATGTAAATGTGTAAAGGAAAGATAAAGAGTAAGAAACG
This sequence comes from Chrysanthemum makinoi, assembly GCA_910596185.1. Taxonomy (NCBI): domain Eukaryota; kingdom Viridiplantae; phylum Streptophyta; class Magnoliopsida; order Asterales; family Asteraceae; genus Chrysanthemum; species Chrysanthemum makinoi. The sequence continues at coordinate 230,197,527 of OU343220.1, forward strand.
CATAACCACGACACGAGTGTTTATAATGGTTCGGATACAAGGACACATTCCTTGCCCTACTCCACTCCCCGAGTCACCTACTCGAGAGTTCGTAATCACTACACGACACCAAATCTTTATGGCGGAGAAGCCTTCACAACGTCACCTACTCTTTTTCCTGTACAAGTCTAGACACCGGGTTCTTCCATAAGGTAGAACCACACCTATCACAACGTCGCCTATACTTTATCCGGTACAAGGCTAGATACCGAGTTCCATTACAAAGGAGGAACTACTACCCAACACTACACAACAACTATCCCATAAGAGACCCACTCCTTATTATGACATCATCATGGATACCAATATCCTTGGACACAACCTATCTCTATTTGTACATCGATGCACCTCATCGATTGTACACCCTTGACATCTTTCACTAATGCCTCTTGACTTGACTTATAGGCACCCTTCACTAATGCCTTTGACATGGACGTTCGGCACCTTTCACTAATGCCTTCGTCTTGACTCTTTTGGCATCCTTCACTAATACCTTTGACACGGACGTTAAGCACCTTTCACTAATGCCTTCATCTTGACTCTTTCGGCATCCTTCACTAATGCCTTTGACACAACATCTCTAAGGAGGAAGAAAGAACTATCAACAAGAGAACCTCAGTAGTCTTTATGATGACGAAGCATGGCAACTCATGGACTTGAGCTTGCTCGACTTCAAGAGGTGGTGATCTCGCCTTTAAGAGGAACCTAGAGAATCACATAAAAACAAACACAAACTACATAGAGAGATCCTTAGGATATGAGGTTAGAAGGTTTACAATACTAGGAGAAAGTATGTGTGGGAGTGGCAACCCAATAATGAAGAAATGGCTCACTATTTATAGAAGAAAATAGTCTACTGTTCCACGGATCCCACAGATCCCTTGCTTGAGGGATCCGTCCAGTGTAAACTGGGGGAACCGTGGGACGCTCCTCTCTGCCCATGGGTTTTGGGTCATGGGTCATGGGTTATGGGTCATGGGTCCTAGACTTTGGACCATGGGTATCTAAGTAGATACAATGTATCTAGTATGTCCAATGCATCTAGTCCATGGGTCATGGGTTAAATCCACGAGTCATAGATAATACCCATTCATGACTTATGCATGATGTCATGCAATGGGTTATGGGTTATGCTCCATGGGTATGGGTCATGGATTTTGGTTTATACCCAACTACATTTAATTTATTTGGTCAATGGGTTAAATACTTAAACTTCTACCCATTACAATACATGCTAATTATGTATACATCTACCCAATATGTAAACACTAGTTGTTGTACATATACATTACTAAAACATAAAGCCATATTACTTGTTTAGTGTTTTATATGAAAAATGTAAGTGTGTTAGTAAACTATTGACTCGAACTATTTACGTATTTTATTTGTTTCGTTAAAATGATTTTACGTTTGTTATCGACAAAACATTAGAAGATCGTAAAATATAAATAAATGTTTTAACGGCTTATTTGTATTAACAATCTCCCCCTTTTTGTTGATGACAAAACATAAGATTATTTTAAGGAAAAACTAAAATTAAATAAAGTTTGAATTGTAGTTTTACTCTCTTCTCCCCCTTTGTCGAAACAAAAGAGCGTTCGAAAAAGAAACTAACACATTGTTTTAAGAAAATCATGTAAAAAGAAAGAAGATAAAAAAATGTAGAGAGCAAGAGACGGGAAGTGTTCTCGTCTTAACTACCCCTTGACGATTCCATCCCTTTGTGAGGGCGTCAAGTAAGAAGAAATACTAAACTATTGCATTGCAACTATGTTTGCAAATGGTTTCGTCTTTGTGACGAATATGCTCCCCCTTGATGATTGCAAATTTGCAAGGGGACGTCATGTAATGTAATCCTAATGTGAAGTATATTGCAAATGATTTTGCAATGTATTGCTTTGACATGAAACTGCCCCTAGCTTAGGGTGTCAAAGCCTTCATGTGTATATTGAAAATCTATAAAACAAAGGTTAGAAAACAAGTATAAAATGCATAATTTCCTGCAAATAAGACTCAAGTTAGTAGAAAACAAGTCTTCTGTTGCATGGATCCCACGGTTTCCTCCTTGGAGGGATCCGTCTGGGCAAAATAGAGGGATCCGTCTGACTGTAAGCAAATTACAGCAATGGTGATGTAACAAATGATGTTAACATCAAAATGAGATATGTAATATTGCACCAAACATATACTCCAGACAATATGGCATAAAGCATGTAATTTCATTCAATAAAAAGGCGAGAGATGATCTACAAATCTCTAAAACTAAGAGAATGATTTAACCATGTAATACATTTTCTACTAATTCTAATAAGTGACCAAAAACTTAAAAAGCATCAATGTGCTTGAATCTAAGGATGAGTAGACTTGTTGATTTGGTCCAATCGCTCAAGAAGATGATTAAACATGAAATGCAACTCATTTCATACTTCTTGAACAAGTCCTTGGGTGATTTGACAATTAGAGCAATTATTGTCATGATTAGGAAAGGAAGGAGATTGGTTGTTTGAGGAGCTCCACAAATGATGGTGGAGTTACATTGAGCAATGTAGGATGAGGTTCTACTAAGAATGAAGGTGATGGTAATTGAAAGTCTTCTATATGATTAGGTCCTTGGTGGTTCCTTGTATCCAAAGGTGGACTATTTGGTGATGTAGGTGGTTCCCTATTTAACGAGAAGGTTGGTGAGTGGGAAGTTCTCGGTGGTGAGTGCTCTAATGAGTAGAGATTTGGATGAGAAAGAGGTTCGGTAAAAGAATGTAGTCTATGTTCTAGGAATGAAGGCTTAGGCGTTTTACTAGAACTAGGTGCGTTGGTTTTAGAGGAAGAGCTTGATCGAAGCCTTTCCTAACTTTCGAAAGGTCTAATACTAATTCTTAGGTGATTTCTTTTGGCTATTGTTGATTGAGATTGTTGAGTT